>CM030359.1:351266521-351722386 GCA_017893485.1 Hemerocallis citrina | reverse complement strand
AATCCCACTCTGCGGATCATTCTGTGGCCCTTACGTCTATCGTCCCGAAAAACTGGGGAATATCTCACTCCTTGGATCATCCTGGAGTCCATAACTCACGTTTGCACTCATTTCATCATATCACCATCTAGTGTCTGTCCTTATCTTGTTAAGTTAATTAATTATTTAATAAATTACGAATCTCTTAGAGTTTGTGTATCCTACCGGGCTTAACTCAACTGAACAACAACTAAAATCTCAACCGCCGGTAGTTAGGGCCCCACTCACCCTCTAAGGACTCATAACTCAACCATCAATATCAAAACTTTCAATAAAACTCATAAATCCATCATCAAAACGTTTATAATAAGAAATCGACAAAATCCAACTCCATTTAATGTACTCATGAAATTCCAGAATTCAAATAAAATATTGAACCCATCAATTAACAGAAAATCATATTTTTAAGTCGTAGAATATCACCAAAACATCAATTCCTTCGAAAACCAAATATATCTCTCTTTATAAAGTCATAGGGATGTAAATTAAATTCTATTATAAACAAAATATAACTCTCTGAAAAATACTGAAATTTGTACTAAAAACATCACCTAAAATAATAGATCAATAATCCATAATATCGAGAAAATAACCGTTTAAAGAAACGAAGAAAAACTCAACAAAACAACCAATAAAGCAATTGACAGTCGACCACTCAAAATAGTGTAAAAGCAGAGCAGTCGACTGTCAATTAGAGATTCTCAAAATAAAGGTATGTCGACGGTCGACTGTCCAAATAGTTCAAAAACAGGGCAGTCGACTGTCGAGTGTGAATTCTCAAAAAAAATAGAGCGGCGGTCGACTGTGCGGTCGACCGCTAGTTGCTATACAGCAAGGTTACAATTTGGTGCATGTTTCAACTGATACACGATTATACCTTATAAAATCACAATTTTGTAAAACTCATTTCCTGAGATGAGTTAATACAACTTGTAGAACACAAAGGGGCTATAAAAGCAAATCAAAAACACATCAAGATTCCAAAAGAGTAATTTTTCACAAATTCTTCAAAACAGTGCATATGTATATGTAAGTGTGTATATGTGTGTATTTGCTTCAGTCGAAGCTTCAAAATCTCATCAATATGAGTAGTATACTGTTTAGATTTAGTCTCAGTATCAAAGCAATCAAATCCAATCGAAAACTCTCAAAACATCAACTTTTGATAATTCCTCAAGTAGTATATATGTGTGTGTGTGTATATACATATATATATATATATATATATATATATATATATATATATATATATATATATATATATATATATATATATATATATATATATATATATATATATATATATATATATATATATATATATATATATATATATATAAGTGTAGGTAAGTGTGTGTTTGCATCAGTAACATCAAGAAACTCATTGTACAAGTATGAAGTTCAAAACCACCTTAGTACCCAAAACAACTCAAATCTAATCGAAAACATCAAAACACCAAAAGTCCAATTTTTCGGTCTGCACATAATCAGACCCGAAAACTCAAAACTCCTCTTTTACTTCCAAATTAATCTTTTTAATTCGAAATATCTTCTTGTAATTCATTTAACTCATATAAAATCATTCACAATAGTTTACTCATGAATATAAGCAATTATAACATGTTTTTAATCAAGTTCTTATTCATCAAAAATCCAAACAGAGCATATCCATACATATACATAGCAAAGTTCCGCTTTTACTCAATTTCATGAATACTCATATCATACAACTCTTTATAATGAATCAAAACAGCAAGTATATGAAGGAAAACATCCTACTCATGATTCTATTAGGTTCTTTAACAATCTCAAATCATCTATATGAAGTTTTAATCATCAAAGCATAGGTTTCATGAAAAGATTCAATTTTTAACTCATCCATCCATCCATAGTTCATCATATCAACATACAATCCCTAACATGCTTTCTAATAGGCAAATCATCACATACAACATGCTTAGAACAAAAGAAAATGAAACATATGTCACTCACCATATTGAAGAATCAACCGAAGATAATAAAGAAAATAAGAAAATCTCTCTTTTCGCAAGAAAACCAAGATCCTCACTTTGAAATTCCAAGAAAATAATAATAAAGAGATCCCTTTGTGTAGTGCAGCAAAGATACGACTGCACCTCACCTTTAATAGATCGAAAATAGGGGTTTTAGGGTTTGTAAGTAGATTTGCAAAGTATCTCTTTTAAATATATCTTTACATATATAAATCCTTATACTTGGAAATTTGATCAAACCAATTCAATTTGTATTTAAAAACAAAACCAATACTCCAGATCTAGCCGGCACTATTGTTAAAACACAAAAAAATGAAATTGTACTTTTGCCCTCTAAGTGGCAATTTTGCAAAAGGACCATTATTTATCAAAACTTGCAAAATAAACCAAATTTATTAAAACAAAAGGTAAATTCTTTATCTCTGAGTTGACTAGGCATCATGCTCAGCCCAAAAATTTGAAAATTTGGATTTTTCACTCCAAGTGGTAGTTTTGCACAAAAGTCCCTTTTTTTAATAATATTTGCAAATAAGCCAAATAATATTCGTAAAATTCAGAAAATTCAGAAATAATATATACTAATACATATTAGATTTTCCAATTAAAATTTCTGACTTTTACTTTCCAAGAAAATATTTGCACAAGATCCACTTAAATTCCATATTTGCAAACACACGATATTTATTTAAATCTTTACCAAATCAACTCTAAATAAAATTTAAATAGATTATATTTTCAATGATGACCATGTAAAGCCTAAAAATCAGTAAAAATGAATTTTCATTATTTATTTGAGATCTAAACGGCTTTTTACATAAATGCCCATCTCTTTCGAAGTATATATAAAATAGTTTCTTTACTCATAAAAATTCCAAAATTCAGGATATACTTAATTATAAATAGGAGAATGTATCCAAAAATTTAAAATTGGAGATTTGCACAAAAAAAATATTTGCAATTGTTTTGCATGTATAAAATTGAAAAATTCATAAAATAGTCATATAAATTCAAATAAATCTGAAAATTAAAATATCATAAATAAATAAGAAAAATCAATCATTAAGCATATTATTTTAAGAATTCAAAATTTTCTAACTCTGCACGTCTGTTGCACGTACAAAATTGCAATTTTAAGAAAATAGTCAAAATAGTCAACTTTACCAATATAATATTATTTAGTAATGCAAAATAAATCATTTTATTTTGCGGGGTGTTACAGTTTTGGTGCAGCTGCGAGAGAAGAGACTTCCCCTTAAAATATGTAGGAACACCAATTAGACCAGGAAATATGCAGAGAGAAGATTGAATATCGTTGGTGGAGAAGATGAAAAGAAACTAGCGGGTTGAAAAGAGAAATTTTTGTCTTTGGGAGATAGAATTAAGATGATTAATTTGGTTCTTACTAGTATGCCAACATACTTAATGTCAATTTATGAGCATTCTGAATGGGTAACTAACAGAATTGATAGATGCAGAAGACGAGGAAAGAAGTAAATTAGGAAAATGAAGGATTCCATCTGGTTAGATGGAGAAAGGTCTATAAGAAGGAGGAATATTTCAGAGGACTAGGAATTGTAAACCTCAGATATGAACAAAGCTCTCCTTACCAAATTATTGTGGAAAATGAGTAAACATCACAATATATGGTGGTGTAAGTCATTCACTATATATTGTAAATGGAAAAAAAATTTGATTTGAGGGGTGAAGTAGACACAGGAAGGCTTCTTATCTTTGGAAAGGAATTGCGAAGGTGGAAAAAGTGTTCTACGCCAACACTAAATGTGAGATTGGGAACGGGAAAGTCACTAGGTTTTAGAAAGATAAATTGTGTGGGAACAACTCCCTACAATCTCTCTTCCCACAACTGGCTAAGGAGACATTAAACAAAGATTTCCTTGTGGCGAAAGTGTGGAGACAAAATCAGTTGAGACTAGAGATTAGGAATCAACTATTGCAGGTGCAACTTCAAATGCTAAAGGCCATAGTTTCATAATTCGAACGATATAGAAATGGAGAAGAAGACGAATGACAGTGGTGTGTAAGTCTAATGATAAATTTTCGGTCCAATCGATGTACATATAGTTGAATGATGGCAGACTGCAGAGCATGGAGGCGACAACAATATGGAAAACACATCTATATAATAAATCACTAGGCAATTTGAAGAAAAAAAAACTACCAAGTGACACTCCTTTAGTTGAAACAAAATCTATGGCTCTCATTCAACTACCCAAAAGACATTATCCCCCAAAAAGTTTCCCCCCGAAAAGTTTTCATCCTCACTTTATTACTCTCTCTCTCTCTCATCTCTTCACTTTTCCAGATCTCTCTCTCTCTCTCTCTCTCTCTCTCTCTCTCTTTCATATCTCTTCACTTTTTAGAAAAGGAGGAGCTACAAAATCAGACATTCTTCAACAGTTGGATGATTAGTAGTAACACTAGCGTGCTGAATTTTTATTAATTTCTTTATGTGCTTTGCGTGCATTTTCTTTATGTGTTTTGCTTTGCGTGCATTTTCTTTATGTGTTTTGCTTTGCGTGCATTTTCTTTATGTGTTTACAGAGAATTTTATATATTGCATCATTCACGAAGACGTGCCGTAGGCACGTGTCCACGGGCAAACCTAGAGCTCCTACAAAAGTGAAGGCATTCTTATGGTTGGTGACGAACAACTCAGTCATGTCCAAAGAGAACCTCGAGCGGCTTATATACCTGTTGATGTTAGATGTCCTAGATGTAGTTTAGGGGAGCAGGGTACAAATCACATTTTCTTCTATTGCCCGAAAGCCATGTGAACTTGAGAGGTGGTTTGTCTTCGATTTGGACTTGCTGAGTCCCCTAACACAATTATACGCATCTGGGGTCGCTGGAGAACGAGAGTGATTAGGAAAGAAAAGAGAGGCATGAGACATTATTGTAGGGGCGAATATGTGATTCTATTGCTAGACCGAAACGATACTTGTTTCCGCAACTTCAATTATAGATTTCCATTCACGATGCATGAAATTTTTGCTCTTATTGAAGCATGGGAAGGACTGACTGGTGTGAGAAAGAGACTTCGCAGAGAAGGAGCAGAGTAGATCAGGAGGAGTCATGAGCACATATTGCTCCGTCCAGCGAGCGTGCGGTGATTGACACTAGATAGTTTCGTGCTTTTTAGGCTTTTATGTTATTAGTTGTACTTGTTGTCATTGGTTATGATGTTGTAGGCTTTTGTATGGATGTTGATTTGTAACAGTTAGTACTCTATATTTCATTATCTTTTCATTAATGTAATCGGTGATGGTCACCTTTACTTCCAAAAAAAATTGAAAAAAGAAACACATACATTAACGCACAATGAGTATACACCAATAGCACTGGTGTCGCCCATGCACGCACCACCTATGCACTAAAGAAATCGTACAAAATCCGTTGTCGAACTTAGATTTGAAAACTAAATTATCGCTCTCAACATTTTATTTAAAAACAATTATTTTCAAATATTTTTTTTTGATGTAATTGGATAGAGTCAACCGACTCCAGCCCAATCAAAAATATATATATATCAAAAATATAACTGTACAATGCCAACATGGAAGGTTTTACCAGAAGTAAAACAATAATATCAGACGAGCAACAGCAATCAGCTAATAAAACCATAGACCTATATATGACAAAGAGCTATTAAACAGACAGCAATAAGAAAGTAATCGTCGAAGGAGCTGGTTAGGTCGGGAACAAGTCCAGAGCCACTTGATCGGAGGGAAGACAGCAGCTGGCTGGGGAACGAGCTAAACTGGGCACAGCACACCGGCGCCAAAGATGAGTCGAGAAAAGGCAGAGTCGAGAGCTTGCAACAGTCCACCAATGATCCACCAAAAAGGAAAACAACTACCACAACTTAAAATAACCATCAGCTTGCTGAACAAGCCGAAACAACAAACCTAAGGATCAAGGCCACAATACAAAGAGATCTGAAGCTCAAGATAACGGACCGCAGCCTCAGCGGCATCAACAACCCTCCGCAACTAAGCTTGAGCTACTAAAATCAAGTTAACCAATATAGGAGATCAGTTAACTAACACAAAAGCATCATAAAATGCAGTAAACATCATGAGCCGAGAATCCCAAGGAGATAGAAACCACTCCAGAGAACTACCAAAATAACACAGAAAAGAAATAAAGCCAAGTAGATCAACCTGTTAAAGATTACAAGTCAAGGAGATAGAACGCTCCAATAGTACATTTTCACGCTCGCCCACCTAACTTGGAATCACACACCACTATAAACAAGAGCACCAAAGCAACCCATCCAACCACCAGCCAGAGAGAAAAACACCAAAGAAAACATTTAAACAAAGATAAGAAGAAGCATAATAACCAAAGGTTAGTCCAAAAGCGGTAATCCGACCCAACACCAGGCGACGACAAAAGGACCAGAGCTAAAGGCTCAACCGAGTACAGCCAAAAAACAAAATGCATCGGAGGGTCCCATGAGCACAGCAAAAGCTAATCGCTCACTCCTGCAAGGGCCGCAAGAAACATAAGCGATAGTAAGACCAATAATCCCACTAACCAGAAAAAATAAAGCAATATCAGGGTTAAGAAAGAGCAGAGAAAACAATATAAAACGACTGAGGGAAATAAGCAAGAGAAATTTAAAGAGCATTGAGACTAGAAAGAACGGTAAGTGATTCATTTAAGCGTTGGTAGTGAAAAACTTCCCGCTTATCATCATTAAGAATAGAAGTCCAAAATTTAAAAAGAAATAATAGATCCTCTAAAAGAGAGGAAATAGAGGACGCCTTATGAGAGAAAATCCGGCAATTTCTCTCCATCCAGGTAATCCAGATAATAATGTGGACAGAAAGGTGCCAACCCTTGGTATATCTCGGAAGACACGAAGGAGAATACCAGCAAGCTCGCAGATTTGCGGGAAGAGCTAGACTGGACCACGCAAGAGACACAAGTTTCCAAAGAGGCTGAATGAATGAGCATTCAACGAAAAGGTGGTCCGCATTTTCGGAGGCCTCCAAACAAAGAATGCAAGGCTGACCCCACGCTAAATTTCTTTTATTGAGAACCTGAACCGTTAGAAGCTTGTCGTGGATGGCCAACAAAGAGTTAATTTTAACCTTGAGGGGAGCGCATGATTTCCAGATGAAATCCGCAGCTGGGGAATCCATGCCTCGGAAATTGAGGAATTTGTAAAACGATTTAACCGAGAAAATGCCAGAGGCGTTCCAACGCCAAGCAATGTCCTCCGAGGGTTTCCATTCAAAAAGGTCTAGGGACGCAATCAACTGTTGCAGCTCCAAAAGAAGATGGGGAGCTAGAGGAGAAACAAAAGGGATATACCAAACCCTAGCAGTGTTAACCCAGGTAAAAGAATCTGCCACAGATGCCTCCGGGACGGCCGCTAGACGGAAGAGGGAGGGATAAGCCGAGGCAATAGAGATGTTGCCTAACCAGAGATCGGTCCAAAGTTTGGTTCTCGATCCATCGGCACAAAGTCGAATAATGCTGGATTGAAAGGCAGGGGAAACTTTCCAAACGCCTTTCCAGAACGGGGATGCAAAGCGATGGATGGGAGAACTAAACTGCCACCAAGGGGTTGAACCAAAATAAGCCTCTTTAATGCATTGAACCCACGAAAGATGCGGAAACTTATGGAGTCTCCACAGCCATTTACCTAAGAGGGCCAGGTTATGATCACGAAGATTCAAAACACCTAGGCCCCCGCTGGCTTTGGAAGAGCAAACGATGTTCCAATTGCACAGGTGCGATCCCTGTTTATAAAGAGCATCGCCCGACCAGAAAAAATTGCTACGAATTTGATCGATTCTTTTGAGGACCCAAGATGGGATATAATAGAAGGACATCAGGTAGAGAGGAATAGCAGAGAGGACAGAGTTGAGACGGGTTAATCTCCCTCCTCGGGAGAGAAACTTGCCTGTCCAGACATTCAGCCTGGACTCAATTTTATCGATAATGGGGAACCAGTCAGATCTGTGGAGCTTACCCCATCTTAGGGGAATACCGAGATACGAGATAAGGAAGGAAGCTATACAGCAATTAAAGAATTGAGAGATTTCACTATGACGCTGATCATTACCGCAAAGCCAATAAACTGATGACTTGTTGAAATTGATGGACAGTCTGGAGGCCTGTTCAAAACAATACAGCAGCAGTTTAAGGTTGCGTAAAGAAGAACGCTCCGGTTTGGAGAAGATAATCGTATCATCCGCGTATTGCAAATTGAGGATCCCGTCGAAATGCTGGGAGCGACCAATACCCTCAATAGCGTGAACAGAACGGGCGTTGCGGAGTAATCTGCTGAAGACGTCCGCAACCAGGGCGAAGAGAAGGGAAGAAAGGGGGTCTCCTTGGCTATTTTCAAATATTTTTGAAAAAGAAATCTTTTGGCAAACGTACAACTTCTGCTAGTTAATCTTTAATTAATATTATAACGAGAGAGTTGGAATTATCGTTTGTAAACATATAAAGTTACGTGTATTGCATGCACATAATTAATACGAAGGAGATATCAGGTTGGAGACCAGACTATGCCGGAGTTTTTACTTAAAAATATAAAATAAAAAAAACTATTAAGAACGTGCATCGCCCGGGTAAACTACTAGCTATATATAACTTCCCTCTGATCCATATTATCCCTATGTTCAAAACCAGCACCCATGTCTTCCTCCTCCTCCTCCACCCCTCATCTCCTCCATGATTTCAAAATCCTCAAGATTTTCTCCGATGGTTCAACACTCCGAACCCCGGGCCCATTGCGCCCAACCCCCGTCATCGACGATGGAACTTCCCTATGGAAAGACGTCCCCTTCATCTCCCACCCTGGCCACTCCCCCCTCCACCTTCGCCTCTACAAACCCACCACCACAACCAACCACTGCCTCCCCATCCTCCTCTACTTCCACGCCGGTGCGTTCCTCAACGGCACCTTCGCCTGGCCCCACTACCACAACTGCTGCCTCCGACTCTCCTCCCATCTCAACTCCCTAGTCCTCGCCTTTGACTACCGCCGTGCCCCCGAAAACCCCCTCCCTGCCGCCATGGACGATGCTATCTCCGCCTTACATTGGCTCCGCCAACAGGCCACTTCAGCATTTGCTACTGACACCTGGCTATCCGATCTTGGAGATTTCAGCCGTGTATTTGTCTTTGGAGATTCCTCTGGTGGCACCATGGCCCATCACCTGGCTGTCGAGTTTGCTGGGTTGCATGCTGAGCTCGCACCGGTTAGGGTTAGGGGATACATTTTGTTGGCTCCCTTTTTTGCAGGAAGTGATAGGAATAGGTCGGAGTTGGAGTGTAAAGATGATGCGTTCTATACGTTGAAGATGCATGATGAGATTGTGAGCGTTTTGGTTCCGACGGGTCAGGTGGACGAGTCGGCTTTGAACCCGTTTAGGAGTTTGGAGAGAGTGGCGGAGGGGGATGCGGCGGTGATGGTGGTGGTGGGGAGGTTCGACTTGTTGAGGGATCGGGCAGTGGAGTATGGGAGGAGGTTGAGGGAGTTGGGGAAGAAGAATGTGGAGGTGGTGGAGTTTGATGGGGAGGAGCACGGGTTTTTCACGCTTCATCCTATGTGCGATGCAGCGAGCGAGTTGATCGGGCTTGTAGGGAAGTTCATGAACGAGAACGGTGGTGGTTCTGGTCAATGATATATGAAATTAGCTTGATTTGATGTAGAAAGTCATTGAAACTATGAAGCTTATAAGCAATTATAAGTAGAATTGTTTAACTTATTTTGATTGAGGTATTCATGGATCGTATATAAGGTTAACGGCAACTCAAAAACGCTTTGGACTCGGACTTCAACTAATATTGATAGAGATTTAGGATCCATTTATAAATTTGATTCCTAGAGTACTTAATTACAGGGTGTTCTTAAATTCATTTTGAAATATTATAGGTTAACCATGAGCTTCAAATTTGACTTCGCTGTTGTTTAATTGTTTCAAAATTGAATTCTCTAATATTGTTTAATTGTTCTATTAATTACATGGCCTAAAATTGTGAAGGATACTTAATTAAGTCTCACTATTAATCAAGATCCGTAATAACTTTTTTTCTTTCTTTCTCTCTCTCTCTCTCTCTTGTGGCTAGGATATGTACTTGCAGATTTTTTTCCCCATTATAATTATTTTTTTGTTGTTGAAGGGATCTTTTCCCTATTATTACAAGCTAAGCTAGGTTAGTTGAAGATGCTAATTGCTTTGGTCAACCATTAACATGTCTTCGATGTGTTAAACAAGTCTCTCTTTAATTAAAAGGAACTTATAATTATTTGGACTCGGTAGGATGGGGACCTTCTGAGAGCCTCAGCCAGCTATTAGACCCACATTATACGGAACTAATATATATGAAAATAATGATTAATTTATGAAGAGCTAGCATAAAAATATGACAAGGATTAATTAATTAAGGTAGTAAGATGTCAGAATACCTTATAACTAATATATATTGGGTAAAAGGGATATGAGCAACTTGCTCATTTAGTAAATGAGCAATTAATTATGTGGCATGCATGTGATACATTGGACAACTAACTCTTTTAAAGATTGTCCAATCACATGTATGCCACATAATCAATTGCTCATTTACTAAATGAGCAAGTTGCTCATAACCCTTTTACCCATATATATTACATATTAGTTATAAGAATGCTTGCATATTCCAGATGCAACTTCTCATGATCATGTATGATGATCATGGCAAGCTAGGCTATGTTTTTTTTTTTTTGATTATACTGGGTCTCCATCCTCCTCTACGGGTCAGACTAATCCCAGTCCTCGTGACAAGGCTCCCGACCTTTGGTCGGGTTGTTGCGCCAGCCATCTATGCATAGCGGTCACTGGCCACCGCAGAGGTATTTAATCCCCATCTTTTGGGAACCTTAGGGTTCGAACCCAGCAAGCTAGGCTATGTTAGCTAGCTAGCTAGCTAAGATCTTTCCATAACAATTAGTACTCCATCAATTTTAATTATAATCATAATTAAGTTTGTTTGCTGGTATTAATCTTGTAATTAATGCGCTTTCAGATAAAATTTTAGCGGGTAATTTTTCCAGAATAAGCTGTGGGCAGGCCCGGCCCCCACATTGAGGCCGGTGAGGCCGCCGCATCATTTTTTTTAATATTTTTTTACTACAATTTTAGGATCTTTAAATTTGTATTTTCCTTATAAATACTAGTAATTTACACATGTAATACACGTCTTAATAAATATATATTTTTTGGAGTAGAAAATTTGACGAAGTTTGGTCTCAAACCCGAGACATCTTTTATATTAATTATGCACGGACAATGCATGTCTTAGTAATTAAAAAAAAAATGAAAACTTTGATGTAGTGAGGACTCGAACCTGGAACCCCTTCATATTAGTTATGTACGTGCGTCCCACACATTGATAGATTGACAAATGACACTAAGGACTTCTCCCATTATAATTTTAGAGATATGCACATATTTTGCGCGTAAAAAATTATATTATAATTATGAGTCACAAAAATAATTATTTGAGCTTTTCGCCTTTGGTCCCTGGAAACTCAGGGCCGGCCCTGACGACGGTCGGCCAAATTTTCCACTAACTTTGGCCTTTGAGGAAAAAAATCATATGCCAACTCGGGAGAACAGAAATCAACACCAGGGCGCCCCTTCATAATTTCCCGATCTCTCGGATGGAATCATGTAGATGTGATGCAATTCGTATAAGGCGGTGTTAGTGTCCCTTCTTTTCAACTCCCTTCTTTTCAACTTGTTCTGTTTACTAATCAGTCAAACTTAATCTCAACTACATATTGTTGAATTCAAATTATGCTAATAGTAACCAGCCACATCACTACAAATTGCTAGGCTTTTAGCGGTATTTCTATCGCTGTATTTCTTAGAAATGCTGCATTTTTAAAAAATGCCGCGATAGGTGAAGGAGAGTTTTATTTTTTTATAAACATACCTTCTATACCAACGTTTGCAATGAACACAGCGATTGACTTCACCTATAACGGGCGGTTTACACAGAAACGCCGGCACAACCCCACTCTATCGCCTATTTTAATTTTTTTTCTTCTTAATTTTCATTTCCCCTCCCCCAAAATTTCTCCTCTCTCTCTCTCTCTCTCCCGCTCGTGAACCCTAACCCCCATTCGCTGTCCCCGTCCCCGTCCCTCATACAGAAATTTTCAATACACCTTCATGTTCAATTTCCTCACAAAAATGAAACGCGTACAAATGTTCAACTGCCTACTATATGTGTATGTGTAGATGTGGCCGGACCTCATACAGAAGTCCAAGGAATTAGGCCTTGGTTTTATAGTCGCATGCCCTTGACTAGCTTTTGGGAATTTGGAGTTCGAAAAGGAAATTGAATGTGGTGATGGGTTTGAAGCATATAATGAGTTGTTTTGTTATTTATCTTCTTTATGGAGCTTATTTGTGAACTAATTCCATGAGGGGTTCATTGTGGTTAGGCAGGGGTTTTTTTCTTGGTTTTCGATATTGTATGTCATTTATAGATCATGATTAGTAATAGGAATTAAAGGTTTGCAGCAAATTGAATGTGATGAAGGTTTGAGTATAATTGAAACAAATTAAATGTGATTTGATTTGGTTGTTGATTGAAAGCTGATAATTGTGATGATGCTGTAGCAGAAAATATTTTCAATCTCGGTATAGCTAGATGAGCTTTGATGATTCAAGATAGCTTATTAAATGAAACGGTTGGTTGTAAATTATTTCAAGAAGCCTAGTGAAAATTGAAACACTTCCACATTATAAATATTCGCATGTAAGCAGAATGAGGAATTTCTTTTTCATAAATCTTCTTATGAAGATATATATACCTATAAATAACTTTCCTTGCATTGAGTAAGCTTATGTTAGAATCATCAAATCTTCTAAATTTGAACCAAAATCATCTTACTTATATTTTATTTTATTAATAATCTGTTTTGCGTACAAATTTCATTTGACAATGTTATCCGTTTCAGTAATTGTACGACGTACGACTGATAATTTCATTTGACAATGTTATCCCTTCAGATTATTAAATTGAACAACCTTTTTTTGGGTTTATATATTAATTTCATAAAAGCTTATGAATTGTGTTTCTTGTTCTTGAAACCTAAGGCTTTGGCTAATAGCTTTCATATACTGCCGAGTCGAAAGAGAAAAATTTGCCGTACTACCCTCTTTTTTGAAAATAATTAGTGACTTGCCCTACTTTCCAAAACAATTAGCGATATGCTCTTATTTAGGACACGTCAGCAACAAACGTTATTGGGAATAACGGCATCTGTTATTTCGATGCCGTTCTTCCCAATAACGGCATCTCTTTTTTAAAAAATTATCGTGCCATTATTGGGAATAACGGCATAGCTTATTTTTGTCTAAAGATCGTATAGTATCAATTGTGACTCGAGAGAGAAACGCAAAAGTAAAAATAACTGATGTCGTTCTCTTAGAGAACAGCATATATTATACTGATGCTGTTTTTCACAATAACGGCATCAGTTATAATCGTTTTGCACAGCTTCCTATAATCGAAAAACCCCTTCTCCTCTTTCCTACCCCTTCTAATTCGTAAACTTCTCTCTCTTTCATCGCTCATGTTACCCACAAACCCTAGATCCCAAAATCAAAAAATTCCAACCATTTGAGTCCTGTAAAAAATCATATATCCTACCTCCTGACTCCCACTCTCATTTGCAGTCTTCATCCACAACGAAATTTTTTCTAGTGGTTTTTTGGTTGAATTGAAGGTATTATCATCTTAACCTTATATTTGATTTTTATTCCAATGTTATGTTTATTGTGAGTAGTGAATAACTTGAATATGTTTTAATTTTTATGCATAGGTATGGAATTTGATATCCCTATTTGGTTATATTATGGGGGTGAAGTAATTAAGGATCCGAAAATTGGATATTCTTATAGTGATGTTGAACCGGTAATTATTTGGGCTACCCCCAACTTTACGTACGCAGAATTAATAGATAAGATATATGAAGTCACCAATTGGGATAGAAGTGAAATGAGTCTGAAACTCAGAGGCCGTTATTCTGCTGGTAAAGGGGATTGACAGTATTTCATGTTGGTACCCATAGACAGTGACAGTTCTCTGAGGTCTATGTTGCTTAGGACACTTCATCCAAGTTGTGGTTGGAATATAGTTGAGTTATATATCGATCAAACAAGGCTTCCAAATACTACACGAGTTGTTATCGAAAGTCCAAGGCCCATAAGGACTTTGAAACCATCTGCAGAGTCACACGCAAGGATTTCAAATACAATTGGAGATACTAGCACAACTCCAACGGAACCTGTTTCCTCCGAATATGAACAGGTACATCCGACCCCATTGCCACAAAATATTTTGGTAGCTGGCATTGCTATGGAAGACTTTGACAACATCGTTGTAAATAATGACTTGGTCGAAGAGGAAGAAGATGAGGTACGCGGTCTCGAGGATGATGATGAGGAGATTGCTGTTGAAGCTCCAGTTGTTGAAGTCAATGTTGATGTGCCGGTTAACAATGCCCGCGTGTTGCCAAGTCAGGACACAAGTGCAGCGATGCGTGGATCGCAATCAAGTGAATGGATGTCCCGTACCACCATACATGAACATGGACAGTCTTCCATTGGTTCTTCCAACTTGGATGAACTCTTCATAGGTCAAAGATTTCCAACCAAAGATGCTCTACAACATCAAGTGAAGATGTACACCGTGAAGAATCACAGAGAATTCGTGACGGTAAAATCAGATCGTTGTCTATACCATGTAAAATGTAAATACGCGCCTATCAACCATTCAGCCGAGGAGATTGCAGAAAATTCATTACTTCAAAATGTAGTTGGTTGTCCATGGCGCTTGCGTGCAATTATTTCCAAAGGCCGTAATTATTTTGCGGTGAAAAAGCTTGAAGGTGTACACATATGTGTGAATCCTACATTGACTCAGGATCACATCAAAATTGACTCAATGGTCATAATGGATACTCTGAAGGGACAACTCTCAATAACACCAAGAGCCATAATTGGCTTAGTGAAGGGTAGGTTCCATTACACAATATCATATTGGAAAGCTTGGAAGGCAAAACATAAAGCAATTGAGAAACTATATGGTTCTTTTGAAAAAGCGTACACTAAATTACCATATATACTCAATGCAATTCAAGCTTCAAATCCAGGTACGGCTGTACATTGGACGAAGATTGCAACCGGTCCGGGTATAGAAACATTTAAGGGTATTTTTTGGGCATTCGGTCCTTCCATCGAAGGATTTAAGTCATGTAGACCAGTTATAAGTGTAGACGGCACTCACTTGTACAGGAAATATAAAGGCTGTTTGTTAATTGCGGTTTCACCAGACGCAAACGGGAGGTTGTTTCCGTTTGCATTTGCATTGGTTGACGGTGAAAGCATAGAAACGTGGATATGGTTCATGAACTGTATTCGGTGCTTTGTTACAGATCATGAAGATCTTTGTGTCATTTCTGACCGACATGCCGGTATTTTATCAGCAATGAGAAATGAGTTTGGTACGTGGAGGGAACCATTTGCATATCATCGGTACTGTATGCGGCATTTTGCTAGCAATTTTCATAAAAAATTTGGTTCCAAATTTTTTATGAATAAGTTGAAGGTAATTGCGTGTCAAAATCAGTGGAAAAAGTACGAGAAAAAGATGACACAACTTGAAGCTAGTAATGCTGATGCGGCTAACTGGGTGAAGGAAAAAGCGATTGAGAAGTGGGCACTTACTGCCGATGGTGGGCGTAGATATGGTATAATGACAACAAATCTGTCCGAAGTGTTCAACTCGGTTCTAAAAGGTGTTCGTAGCTTACCTGTCACCGCAATTGTAGAACAGATATTTTTCCATCTAAACATGTACTTCACCGACCGCCGTGAAGCCGTGCAGACACTTATCAGTGAAGGTAAACTATGGGCACCCTGGATTCAGGATCTAATTGATATCCGCCGTGAAAAATCTAATTTACATGAGGCAATAATGCTTAATAATCGCGATGGTATTTTTGGGGTGAAAACGGGCATTAGAATGGACGGTGGATATAAAAAAGGTGGACATTGGCATACGGTGGACCTAGAGGGCCGAACTTGTACATGTGGCAAATTCCAACTGATCCACGTTCCATGCTCTCATGTATTAGCGGCATGTGCTTCACGTGCGCTTGATTATCAACCATACATTGATCCCTTCTACTCTACGGATTCGTTAGCAAAAACATGGGCACCAACTTTTAATCCTATACCAGATGAATCTTATTGGCCTACCCAAAGCGCACCGATACTTATAGTTGATTCTAGTCTACGTCGGGTGAAGGGGAGGCCTAGGAGTACTCGCATCCGCAATGACATGGACGCTCGAGAAGGTGGGAGTAGCGGAAAAGTATGTTCGAAATGTTGTGTGAGTGGACACAATAGACGGAGTTGTAAGAATGTACAAAGTGTGGGGACTTCACAATCTACCCGTACTTGAATATTTTTCTTGTTATTGTATGTTAGTTATGTCTCCTCTTTTGTGAGTGTTCGTATGAAAATATAAAGTTGTTTTTATATGTTGAGAAATTTAAGTTTAAATTGTTTGGAATGAGATTTTTTGTTTGAATGGGTGGTGGATATAGTTAAATTTGTTGTAAATAAACAATCACAACAAAACATGCACAGAAAACATGCACAACTGTTCAAACAACAGATGCCATTGTTGTGAATAACGGCATCTTCAGATATGCCGTTATCTTGGAGGGCAGGGGGGTTATACGAAGATGTCGTTATCTTCAATAACGGCATCAGTTTAGGATGCCGTTAATTTGGATAACGACTGTGGAGACAGAAATATGGGCAGCAAACTCTATGTTTGCTAATTTTCCCTCTATGTTGATGCCGTTATTCGCAATAACGTTACAGGATTAAGATGCCGTTATTGAAAATAACGGCATCTTTTATTCATGTTTTTTACATGACAGACATGCACAGACCAAATCCTTCTTCAATTCATTGATGTGCATGTTTTCACAAACCAACATCCAGACTTCAATTCAAGTCAGTTCAATTCAATTCATCAATTTTCAATTCACCTTAAATTTTCACAAACCAACTCCTTCTTCACATACTGGATCAACACTTCTTTGCATGCCTTTTCAATTCAATTCATCAGGTTTCAAAAGATTTCACAGACTTCAAATACTTCACAGATTTCCACAACTGAAATCTAAATGCACATCAAATTTCAAAACATGCACAACTGAAATCTTTCAAAACATGCACAACAAACTTAAAAATACTTAAACAATTCATCAACTATATAGCATGCACTACATAAAGTCTATAATTACAAAAAAACAAGAAAGATCAATAATACATAAAGTTTTCTTCAGTTTAACTCGGCGTGAAGTATTGGGGTGCTCTCCTCCCTCGAGCCGGGACTTTCCGCCTACGTTCCCGGGTCTCTTGCGTTGTGGGTTCACTTGGACCAACTCCTTGTTCATCACCTCCTCCTACTTCAATCTCCGGATTTGCCAATTCGCTTTGTGTAGGAGGGAAGCGAATGGTCTTACCCCTTCGTGGATGATGTGACAGAGTCTGAGGTTGAGTTTGAGGTGCGAGGGGATCTCCTAATTCCAATACTTGTTGTGGTGGAGGTGGATCTTGCCTAGCGCTAGGTCGAACTTGTTGAGTTGATACTTCGGTCAACCGCATAAGTTCGGTAAAACGTGAACCATCTCCAACATCTTCAAGAGAGGTACAACAATTGCAGAGGAGGTCTCGTGCCAATTCTTTGAATGCCTTATTGGCGTTACTCTTCAAGACACTCGCACATTTCCTCGCCATGTCCCATGTGTTGTCGATCTATAATAGTAAACCAAATTAGACATAATTAAATTCATCATAAGTAAAATTTCATCGAAATAAATGTAATTGAAAGAACAAACTTATTTACCATTAGACGGTATGATGAAGCTTTTGGTTGATACATGGGTTGCGAAGTTGAATGTGCGGGTGGTGGTTCAACTTCGTGTGCGGGTATCGGTTGTTGGATACCTGCGGGAAGATCCGTTTTTGGCATAACATACAATCTTGTGATGCGACGGTACCATGCCATATAAGCTGTTTGCATTGATCCATCGTACGGTCGTACAATACCCTCTACTACCAACTCGTACCTCCGCTCATTCCAACATCCTACATGAGCACGGTGGTGATCGGCCCAATCTATATTTGGTAAACGACCTTGACCCGTGATGTTGTGAAGTCTACGGTCGTACAATGAGTTTACGGGGACGGGTTGTTGTGCATTGATTTGGCGAAGAACACGGTCGGGGTAATAAAACTCCACGACTGAGAAGTTTACAAGTGGAGCTAATGTCAACCACAACTGATTATTGGCAGTGCAAATGGGTGGTAGACGTTGCAGCCTATCATCTGTGTACGAGGTCCAATTGACGAACTCTTCCCTCAACTGATCGAGTTCGTCCCTATAATAGGTGAGGACACCACGTGGGTTATCCCTCCATGTACGCTTCCCCACCCAGTAGGCACCGAGAGGAGCTCTCAGCACAGGATTTTCCTGTAGTACTCTCCAACTTTCTGACAGTACCGTGACACGGGGTCGGCCGAGGTGTATTCGTTCCCAACACCATATTTGCAAGATAGACATCGGCCCGGTCATTTGAATCGACCCCATCGAACAGTTACAGAGTGCACGGTAGAGGGAGGCTAGAGACGCACTTCCCCAACTATATCGGCCGGCTGTCTGCAGGTCAGCAATGAGTGGAAGGTACATGAGGTGCACTATATCACCTGAAGAGTTAGGAAATAGAATCCCTCCAATCATCGACAGTAGATATGCACGGGTATAGTTCTGGAGTTGGATGTCCGTCGGCACGTCTGGCAATCGATTAGTGAACTGATCGTCAAGGTATGAACGTCTAATGGATTCCCCAACGAATATTCCGTGGTCCTCTTCAGGCACCTCCAAGCCAAGATAATCTCGTACCAATGCTACTTTGTTGAACATCAAGTTGCCGGTGACGGCCACCCCATCAATTGGAAGACCCGCAATCACGGCTACATCTTCTAGGGTGACCGTCATCTCTCCAACCAGTAAGTAAAACGTGTGTGTCTCCGGCCTCCATCGCTCCACAAGTGCGGTAAGTAGGGCGTGGTCACACTTGATTTTTGCCAGCTTTGACATCCCGTTGAATCCGCTGCTGACCAAGTAATTTTCAATACAGGGTATCGCCGGCATTATGTTGTGCATTCGAAAACTCATCTTTTCTACATCTCCTGTCCAAATGGCCTGTGATCTGTGGTTTTCTTGCAGATATAGAACGGTAGGATCTAATGGACCCGGATATCCCCGTGGTCCATACGAAGAACTAGAAGAAGCACCAACACCATGGGAAGAAGATGGTTGTGTAGGATCCATTGGCCTGTCAACAATAACAAACACTAATCAACAACAATTTTAGTAAAAGAATTTTCAAAATAAACTAAGTATAATTCATCATAAACGCATTATTCCTCAAATCCGAATCGTTCATAACATTGTAAAAAAATGAATTTTATAAACTAAGTATGAATTTTGAACTACTTGCAATCATCATAATGACAACGAACCCCCCCCCCCCCCCCCCCCCACAGAGTATCTCTCCAAATTCTTTGTTTTCCTAACAAATTGAACAATTCCACCTTTCTCAACAATTCAACATTTTGTAAACCCTATATCACTAAGATTCCATAATATTATTTCCAAAATTACTACTTAAATAACACAAATCTACATCACTTGTACTATACTACCAATGCACACATCTATCATACTATCAAAATCAACTTTACAAAATAAAATTAGGGTTTTTGGATACTTACAATAATTTCGGATTCGGATTGATTTGGCACTCTCAATGAGAGATTGAAGGGTAGACTCTGAGTACAAATCAATTAAATACTTGGGATTTTAGGAATTTTTTTTTTCCGGGGGTTTACGGATTTCGGAGTCAGAATGGAGAAGGAAACAATCGCAAGGGATAAGGGGGAAGAAGAAGGGGTTTTTCGATTATAGGAAGCTGTGTAAAACGATTATAACTGATGCCGTTATTGTGAAAAATGGCATCAGTATAATCTATGCCGTTCTCTAAGAGAACGACATCAGTTATTTTCATTTTTGCATTTCTCTCTCGAGTCACAATTGATACTGTACGATCTTTAGAAAAAAATAAGCTATGCCGTTATTCCCAATAACGGCACAACAATTTTTTTAAAAAGAGATGTCGTTATTGGGAAGAACGGCATCGAAATAACAGATGCCGTTATTCCCAATAACGTTTGTTGCTGACGTGTCCTAAACAAGGGCATATCGTTAATTGTTTTGAAAAGTAGGGCAAGTCACTAATTATTTTCAAAAAAGAGGGCAGTACGGCAAATTTTTCATTGAAAGAGACCCTTTTCAATTCTTCAAGATGTCAGAGGAATCATCAAGCCACGGAGGTTTGAATTGTGTTCAGAAGTTTGTGATTTTTGTCATTTTAATTCTTTCAAGAGTTAGTTTCTGAAAATAAGAATCAATTTGGAGGATGACTTTGCTTTTAGGGCGTCCAGACTTGGGGAAACTACCTTACTGTTGGCTTTGGCAGGAAACTAGGGTCAGATCTAAAGGTCAGGGCATTCAAATTTTGCAGCAATGGTTTAATTTCAGTGTAAATTACTGGAATATAAAGTATGATATTCTTCATGTGTTTGAAAATAAAACAATAGGTTTTGGGTAGAGTGACTTACAACGGGCATGGAATGCATGAGTTTGTACCGCAGAGAATAGCTGCATATATCAGCCAACATGATCTTCACATTGGGGAATTGACAGGCCGTGAAACCCTTTCTTTCTTTGCTAAACTATTTCTTTTATGTTCAATTTCTTTGTTCTCTCTATTTCATCTGTCTACATTAAGAAATATCCACACATCCCTCGCAGGTGGAGCTCGACTGGTTCTGTAATGCTCTTATCTCCATCAGAGAAGAAATTACTCAATTTGAAAGTGGCAAAGCTGATATTAACAACAATGTCCTAAAGGTACATATACACACCCCAAATAATTTTTATGCGCACATGCACTGTACAGTCTGCACATGTTTCCCCCTGCCTAAATTCTTAGATACAAACTAATTCCATATACAAAGGAGCTTATACCCCAAGTATTTATTGAAGAGTAAGAATACTGCACCAAATTATTTGTAATATATAACACAAGATATATTGAGCACAACCTCAATTCTTATTCATATATACTTGTATGTACGAGAAGTCTGTACTTCTTCTATCAGAGAACTGAGGTGGTGCATTCTGTTTACTTACAGATAGGTGCTTCTCATGATTTGTACTTTAATTAAAAGCTTGTCTCATCTTTATAATCCTCCATGGTGTGAATGCTTAGACAAAGGAGCTGATTCAATTTGTGCCTCTAAACTCTATTTTGTTCGATTAATAAGATTCAAAAATTGTACTTAAAAAAAGTACAAAGATCTAACGAATGAAATTATGTAAAGAATATGTAATATTTAAAACTAAAACAAATTATTGATATTAAAGCTCATAGAATACAACTGACTCGTTGCTCATCAAGTCAAATTGATGAAAATATAAATCAGTTTTCTGATCAGTTTGATTTTTCCTTAGTAAATATTGCGGAGTATGTGGAGTAGTGTAACTTATGTAGGACTTTGGAGAGATAAAACAGGTTATTATGTCACTGTAAAGGACCTTGATCATAGACTGTAGCTTCCGAGGAAGAGCAAAAGAGGAATGAGGGTGAGTAATAGAGAGAACTTCATCTTTCACTCAGAGGGTAGCTAGAATGGAGTCTCTACTCTTTGTTTATAAAAAGTTTGACAGGTTCTATATATAAGATTTATATTTTTTGGCCCAACTGTTTACTTTTGGACTTACTGCCTGAATTTTAGACTTGTGAAGTATAATTTTGCTTTTGCTTTAGAGGATCTTTCCCATGTTCATGCAAGAAAGTCTTTAAGCATATGAAGGATTTATATGAGGAATTTTTAGGTTTTATCACTTTTACAATTTTATTTTTGGGTTACATTGGTGTATGAATGCTGTCATATGCTGGAGTATATCTCAGCATCATTAAGG
Organism: Hemerocallis citrina; assembly: GCA_017893485.1. Lineage (NCBI taxonomy): Eukaryota > Viridiplantae > Streptophyta > Magnoliopsida > Asparagales > Asphodelaceae > Hemerocallis > Hemerocallis citrina. The sequence goes on along the minus strand of CM030359.1, from coordinate 351,700,163 downwards.
TAAGATAATCCTCTAACATTCACTAGTTTTTATTCATTACTTTGAATTGTATGATGAACTGTACTGTCTTGAAACTTGAAAGTATAAAATTTTACTGTTTTGAAAGTATAAAATCAAATAATTGCTTGAACTCATACAGTTTACAACAAATTTCATAGAACTCATACAGTTTACTTTCTGCATCTTTAGCTCCTCTAAAATATTTACTTCTTTTCCAAATCTTTGTGATAGGAAAAAAACTACAAAACGCACCGACATGAAAATAACTGGGAAGATGAATGAAGAAGAAGATACCATCTTTTTGAAAGTTCAGATTGCTGACAAAGATGGTACGTACCCTTTCTTTATCTCTATAGGTTCCTAAATGTATCTGTATCCTATGTCATATTGTTGTGAAGATAAAACTGAAGGGTGTGCTCAGTTTTAATAGCATTAGCATAATGGAAAAAATTTCATTTTTGATTGAACTGATCAGGTCAGGCGAGGAACATATACTTCCCCTTCGATATCCTTAGTGACACTCCAATTGATGTTGCAAATGAGATGGTGAAGGAGTTGGAGATTACAGACCGGGAACCGGAGGAGATTGCTGAGGTGATGGGTCAGGAGATCACAACACTCGTGCCAGAATGGAATGGAAATTTGGCCCCCAAGATAGGTTCTTTGATTGACTAATCTCCTTTCTTTATCTGCTTCATAAGCTATTTTACTTTAAGCTTTTACATGCTGTGTCACGCCCCGCTTTCCAGAATACGAAAACACATGCACGTAACTGAGGCCCAGCGAATGATGCGAATACATCATTCATAAGCTGTATAGTTAACTCAACAACAAGATAACAATATCAATCACGCAAGCATTTAAAATCACAATAGGATAATAAGAGTACATGACATAATACATGACATAATACATGACATAACCAACAACTGAAAAACACAAGGTAGTTACGGGTCAACACGCCCGGATTGCAACAAAGATTACATGAATAAAACATGAACTAAAATAACATGAAAATAAACAAGACTAAAATCTTTGCTCAGCAACACCTTCGGGTAATTCTTCATCTGGGTCTGCAAGTATATTATTACAAAAAGAAGAAACAAGGAGGTACCCGTTAATGCAAGTCACGGGCCGCAAGTGGTACAAGCTAACAGGACAGTTATAAAACAAAACAAAAGCAGGGAAAGAACAGAGAACAAGAATCATATAATAGGAGAAATACAACATGCAAACAGAATTATGAACAAGACCTTATGGAATGAGTGACATGCGTGTAAACTAGTAGATAATCAATAGGAACATGTAACATGTAAACGAGTAAGCAAGCAACGAGTCAACATGAACGCATAACATGTAAATAAGTAAGCAAGTCATCATGAATATGTAACATGTAATTGGATTATGTAAGTGTACGTGTTAATGTCATGTCTTTTATTAACCTAACTAGGTAGAACTTCATGCGTCCCATACCACATGGTTGCTACTCGCAATCAAGTGAACGTTTAGACTAGTAGTGGATTCTATAGGTCACGTACTCGGAAAATCATGTCATGTCAAGTATATCTTGTATCAAGATACGTGCAATGTGGAACATGTAGTGTGACTTGTAACGTGCACATGTAAACCTGTAATTTAGCAAACTTGCAACTTGTAACTTGTAACTTGCATCGAGGAACCACGAGCCCCCGTGTGAGTACGCTCTTCTATATTACCCACTACTAAATCTTTTTTCTTTATACCCCAGCTTGTTATCTTTTTATTACAATTAAATATGAACAAAAACTACATGTAACAATAAGGACGGGTAACATGATAGGATCGAGTATCAAGACTTATGTAATGCAGGAAAACATTTTTCAGGGTTTATAAAACATATTGATGTGACCAATGGCATATATAAAGCTTAATCAAGAATAAAAGATGCTATAAAAACATGCAAACTAGTAACAAGCAATTCATGCACAACATCCTGTATAGTTCTAAGAGTATATATGTGTGTATCGTGTTCAAGCAATGCATATAGCAACAAAGTATTCGTGATCTGGTACGAATACGGTATCGACGGATTATGTATAATACGAATAGAGTCAAAGAATATACTTGCGATTATTTTGTAAAGAAGCTTGTACTAGAACAAACGAATTTGTACAAGAGATACTTGCCTGTTAGTTGACGACGGTACAATTGAAGACAAGAATAACGGGATCAGAATTCCGGACAGCAGAACACGTGCAAGATATGTGGCAGCCACGCCAAAATAGCAAACTCTAAATAATCCAAACAGCAATAAAGTAATCTCCTTTCTCCAAAATAGCAACAACTCCTTCACAAACTCCAAGACAGCAACACACCAACTCCACTTCACAACTCCAAACTCCAATAAACACCAATACAGTCAGATCCCTCCTCCGACAAACACCAAACACCACAACACCCACATAAACAGCAACCCAACTAACCAACTAATACATCACACCTGTTCTCTTTCTTTAATTCGAAAAAGAGGGAGAGAGAGAAAGAGATAGCAGGAGAATGGGAACGACGATGGCACGACGAGGGCGGCAATGGGGACTGGCGGCGAGAGCGAGGGCGTTGTGGAGGATGGTGGAGCATGCAGAGGTAGACGAGCTGTAACACCCCGCAAAATTTAAATGACAATTTTGCTCTCGGGTGTTACGCACGTGCATTTTGTACTGTTATTGATTAACACATTTTGATATGCATTTTGAATTCCGATTATTTATGCAATCTCGTATTCTCAAAATCCCATTTGAGACAACTCAAATGCAAAATTTCAATCCTTGAGTTTTACGTGCCTTTACGTATTATCGATGCACGTGTCGATTTCGGGTATTCCACCGTTACGTGCAAAGTTTTTCGATGATTTTCAATTATTTATTTTTATAAATATGTTTAAATTCATTTTTTGTAAACGGAATTCGATTTTTTCTATTTTAATTAAAATAATTTTTCTACGTGCAATACACGTGTTTTTTTGTACGTTTGAGTACATTATCATATATGTATATTAAATATATTCTTATGTTTCATTCCGATTAAATATAAATATTTTTCAGGTTGATGAAGTCAATTTTTGTATTTTGAGATTTTACGGGCGACGCACGTGTTTTGGTGCACGTGTTTTAAGCGTATTATTCTTTCAAAATAAATTCCATGAAATTGTTTGTATCTATTTTTATTGTGCATGAAAAGTATAATTTCTAAGTTAATTTTATATATTTATTACATACATAAATAAGTTGTTTTAAAGAGATTAAATAAATAAATTATTTTGTACACAAAGCACGTGCATGTGCACATGTGCGATGTGCACACAATTTTGGGGACCGGGATGTTTAGAGAGGAGGGAAAAATCTGAACATTTGATTTTGAAAATGGGAGGGAAAGCAAGTTACAAGTTTAAATAATGGGGTTAGTGGTGTTCATGTGGGAGGTGGTTATCCTAACTACCCATTAGTTAATCTATAAATATACCCCCCAAGTCTCTCATTCTTTCATCTCTTCTCCTCCCTCTCTCTTGTCACTTCCGAAAAAGAGACCAACCTAAAGCAACAAAGCCTTGCCCATTTCTCCACCTAATCATCTATTCTACATGCCTATACACATATGCTAATGTATATATATGTACATACATAGTATGTGTATATGAAAGAAGATGGGAGTTGTTCTTGATATTACCGAAATGAAGTGGGGATGGAGATGCTCTTGATGATTGTTGCTTGCCGAAATGGATTGAAGACCTTGCTTGGGTGCGTGGATTTTGAGGAGTTGCAAATGGAATTTTCCTTAGGAGCTTCTAATTCTAGGAGTTCATTTGAGTACAAATCTTCAACTTTAGGTGGGTGTTTCTTAAATCCTTTCTAATTTAGAGGTAGAAAATGCATGATAGACGATATATAATTTATTTGTTTGAAATCGAATTGGTATTATGAGATTGCATGCAAATTAATGTAGAAATGAATCGTTAAATTTTGATTGGTGTGGTAGATGCAAATTGCTATTCTATTTCCCTAAATTGTTATGATTTCTAGTTGAAATGCTAGAATTGAAATTATTCGTATGAAATTGATGCATGTTGAGACTTTGGTTAAAATAATGCAAATATGTATAAAAGAATTGTTTGTTGTTAATATGGCAAAGAAGTGTGGTTCTAACTTCAAAATATCTATTTTTGAGTATAGAGAGTTTTATAAAGTAATTTTTGATAAAAGACAATATTCTATTTGGGAAATTGATTGTATATGTTTTTATGCATTTTAAAGGATTTTTATTGAAAGACGAGAAACTGGTGAATTTGAAAACATATACGATATTGTTTTTAAAAGGAATACATTCTGGAAATGATTTATATTTTGTATATGGAAGTACAAATCAATTAAAAGGTCAAAAAATATATGCAAGCTGCAATTGGTGTTATTAATAGTCGACTGTCTATTTCCACAGTTGACTGGCAAGTATAAGAATTTGTTTTTCGTCGGCGGAACGGTCGACTATCTTCTTTCACAGTCGATTGAACCGAACTTACTGTTGTTTTTGATGTTTCAAAGTTTCGCAGAACAGCCGACTGTCTACGTTCACAGTCGACTGCTGCTGTCCTGAATTTTGGTGTTTGAGCTTTCAAAGTATTAGTGGAACAGCCGACTGGTTCCTTGTCAACAGTCGACTGAACCGACTGTGATGTTTTGATATTTGCAGAACAGTCGACTGATACTGTCACCAGTCGATTGAACCGAACTGGTTTTTGGTTCCTGAGTTTGGATTTGATTTTGACAAATGAAAGTTAAATAAGTTTGGATACGAGATTTTATGATCATTAAGATTTGATTGAGTTTTATTGTGAAATACGTACAAGGATGTGAAAGATGAAATTGATATAAATACTGAATTGAATTGTTCTCATGTTATGAGATTACAAAAGAAATGTTTTGAGAAAGAGTTTGTGAACAAAAGAAATGGAAATGATTATTTGAGATTAATTATGAAATATTGTTGATCTCTAGAAAGAGATAGTTGTTGGAATCTAGAGGCTAGGCGAGACCCTAGTGACCGGCAGTTTTATTTATGATTTTGAGAGCTAACTGTTGAGGGTTGAGCGTCTCTTGAGAAGTAGCCAGGTAGGCTGACTGTCTCTATTGTTTTGATTTAAGTTCGGTAAGGTAAGCTAGCTCTAGGTTGTGATGATTTTCTTTTAAAACAAACATTGTAGGGATGTAATGAAAGTAAGAGAAAAACATGAGTATGAGGGCCATTGGATGCGTGTTGTGAGGGTATGCACAGGCTGTCTTCACGATGCGTCGTGACATGACGTGGATACTACTCCAGAGTACCATCCCGGTAGCGATGCTTGTGGAATGTTTGGTGGCTGCAAGAGGATCGTGTGCCATGAAGGAGGCTGAATTACCGCAGAATGCATGCTTGATGAGTCAAGACATGGCGTGGGATTTCCCTCCAGGTTTTCTGTACACGTGCTTGTAATCATAGAACATCTATGATACTTACCGAAATTACAGAGAGATACATAGTGGAGATGTGATGAAAGTAAGAGAAAAATATGAGTATGAGGGCCATTGGATTGGCGGTGTGAGAGTATTCACAGGCTGTCTTCACGATGCATCGTGACATGACATGGATACTGCTCCAGAGTACCATCCCGGTGGCGACACTTGTGGGGTGTTTGGTGACTGCGGGTGGTGTCATGTCCCATGACGGAGGCTGAATTGACTACAGGCTGTCTTCACGATGCGTCGTGACATGACGTGGAATTCCCCTCCAGGCTGTCTGGACATGAGCTCGTAGATCACAAAACATCTAAGATACTTACCGTAGTTACCGTAGTAGATTAAGTCATGGCGAGGAATTGAACCCTATAAAATGAAGTACGATTAAGGGCTTGCCCTCAGACCTATGTAGTATGGGATGCATAGAATCCGAACAAGTGTGCATTAGTGTCATGTAATATAAATATCTGCATTAAGGACTAAGTGCACTGCACAACACGACATCAACAGGATAGTCTCTTTGTAGCTTTGTTTGTGATCAAATTTGTGTTTGCTAAAGTATGTAAGAATCGTTATATTGTTTCCGACATGGAGAGGATGGCCGTGTATAATATTTCGTCAGTTGTAAGCAACTGACGGGCCCACAATTTTATATGCAGGAATTGGAGTTACATGAAGATATAAAGATGAATTGATGCTGTTGATTACTTAAATGTTAAAGTTGTAACAATTGTACATTCATTATCGTTGTATTTTATTAATTCCGCTGCATATTGATGTAAAAGACTCTGATGTAATTATTGTTGAAATAAAAGTTTTAAATTCCTTGCAAAATTGTACGAAAGAAGTGTAAAGATCCTGTGGAAATCTCGAATTCAGCTGTTTTTGGAATTCGGGGCATTACACGAGCGGTAGGCGAGGTGGTGGAGTGGCTTGACTGGAAGAAGGAGATGAGCGGCAAGGAGGGCGAGCTCAACGGGGTTTGGCGATGGCGGAGGGTGAGCAGATTGGTCGGCGACTTCGGAGTGGCGCAGGCGAAGACTGAGACGAGGAAAGGAGGAGCGAGGTGAATGGAGAGGGAAGCTTCGGCAATGACAGCAATGGTCGGAGCTCGTCGATGATGGAGCTTTGGGGGACTTGAGCGAAGGCAGCGGCGAGGATGGAGGTTGACGACGAAAGCGGTACTGTGGGGTCGACTAGAGGAAGGCAACGGGAGAGGAGCGGCGAGGAATTCACTGTGGGTGGACGACGCTTGGCGGGAGGCAAAGCTTCAAGCGGAGGGGAACGGGGACGGGGAGATGTGTGCCGCGACTAGAGGTCGCGATGCTGGCGGCGAGGCGGGCGGCACGTCGAAGAAGAGGGCGAGAGACGACTAGGTGGAGTTGGCAATGGCGGAGGGGCACGGGGGAAGGCGACGGTTGAAGATGGCAGAGAAGGAAGGGTTGCGAGGGACGGCGCAGGCGGTGGACGCGAGGAGAGGAGCGAGGGGAGAAGCTTGAAGACGAAGGGAACAGAGGAGAGGAGGTGCTGGTGATGTGTTCTGTATTTGGTTTTGGAAAACAGAGGGGGAGAGAGAAGAGGGAGAGAGAATGAAACGGGGAGAGGTTTAATATAATATGATATAAAATAAAGTAATGGGTGAGAGAGTGGGGGAAGTTACAAGGTGATGGGGGAAAGTGCAGGTACAGGAATTGAAGAGTGGGGAGTTGGAGTACGGGACAGAAAGGTGGGGGAGAGTGTGAAGAAATTGTATACGGGTAGGTGTGGGATAATAAATCTTTACAGTATGGATACTGGGTTAGTGGGTTTAATAATGGGTATCTCCAAAGAGACCCAATAGTCAGAATGAGCTTCAATAATTGGGCTCAAAATATTTAAATAAAACAATTAGGGTATTGGGCTAAACTCTGTGCTCAGATTAATTTAATAAAATCAAACACGAATTTGGGCTTAGAATAAACAATTAGGTTTCTGAATAACAAATACAAAATTGGGCTCATAAAATAGTTAAACAATTGGGCTCTGAACTAAATATTAAACAATCGAATAATTTGTATATTGGACTCATAAAATAGTTTGAATAATAATATAATCAATTAGGAGGAAATAGTTACAAAATACTAATGATTTAAAATACAGAAAAATAGTTAAAAATTACGTATTAATGAAAACATGGGTTACATGCTACTTCTTTAATGTATATACATATGCAACTCATACATCACTGTTTAATGTATAAACTACATTCTAGAATTCCCATCAGAAAGGGAACAAAAATAATTTTGGTAGTCAAACCTTTTATCAATGCTAAATAGAATTAAATGGTACTCAATGTAAAGCCAACTCAGTTAGCAGGTTCAAAAGATTTTTCCTGGTAGTCAAACTTGTGTATGACTGCAGCATGTTTCAAAACTTGAATTGGTTATGCTCCAATTTGTGCTTTTTTTCTTCTTTTGTTTGATAAATTGATGATGAAATATTTATGTTTTTCTACAGGACCATCGTATTCCATCGGTTTCCAGTCACACACATACACTAGGGTAAAATAACGATGGAATTGAAAGCAACACTAGGCCACACGAGGAGACTCCCCCCGCTGTAGTTTGTTGGATTTGAATTTATTTTATAAATGTTTTGTAGGAATTATATCTATGTTTTGTAATAACTAAGTGTTGTACAACATATACATTTGACACTCGTTGTATGACAATTTATATGTGTTATGTATTTTGTTTTTTATTGAGTTGTTTTTTGTGATGTGTGACTTTTGGTTGTTGATTATGATGTTATTATTGATTTTAAGATTTAAGTATTTAAATTTAATATGACTATAGGTATTTGTAATGTGCGATTAATTACAGGTTTTTAATTTGAAATTATATAATAAAATCTCCAAAAAAAAGGAACCTATCCCGACGTTTATCCTAAAATGCCGGCATAGATACCAGAATTTTCAAAAAAAATAACTCTATTGCGGCGCTTCAAAAGCGCCGCTATAGGTTATTTTTTTTGGAATTTTCATCTACCACGGAGTTTTTGACACTCCGCTATAGCTAGTCCATTTTTTACAAAACAAAAGAGAAATGGGCCTATGCCGGCGTTTTAGAAACGCCGTTATAAATTAGCACCTATAGTGGCGGCGACATAAAACACTGCGATAGCCTATATGGCTATAACGACGCACGTTCTAACGACGCTTTTAGCGGCAATTTTAGAAACGCCTTTATGTGCTATAACGGCGCCAAAAACCACCGCTATAGCCTTGTAAAAGCGCCGCTATAGTCCGTGCGTTTTGTAGTGCATCACCGGTTAAATATTAATTATGCATTTCACATGTATTGCATGAGTTCAATAACTTGTCTTTATTAATAACAATTAATTAGCATTAAAAAAAATTATACTCTCTGTATTACTATTATAACTCGAGAGTTGAAAACTTGATTATGCATTAAATGCACATAAGTGTTCCATGTCTACTCCTCAAGAAAAATATGAACAAGTCACATGCTAAATACGCAGTACTTATCTTTACAATCCACTCACCAACCACCGAAGAATATATTAAAAAAATAAAAATAAACACCTAAAATTAGAAGAAAATATATATCTTGCCAAATTCAAAACTCTAAAAAAAGAATTAATTTGTTGCCAATTTTTTTGAGAAAACCTATTTCCACTTTTTGATTTAAAATTAAAATATCAACTGCCAAATCTATTTGAAACCATTGCCATATATCTTCCCTACATTTATCCTCCCGCCCATAGCTCCGCTGCTCAAACCACCACCCATGACTTCCTCCTCCTCCTCCTCCTCCTCCAACCCTCATGTCGTCCATGACTTCAAAGTCCTCAAAATCTTCTCAGACGGCTCCATCCTTCGAACCCCCGGCCCTATTCACTCCACCCCCATCATCGACGATGGAACTTCCCTATGGAAAGACCTCCCCTTCATTTCCAACCTCAACCTCAATCTCCGCCTCTACATACCCACCACTACCACCACCACCCCCAACCACCACCTCCTCCCCATCCTCCTCTACTTCCACCCCGGCGCATTCCTCAGCGGCACCTTCTCATGGCCCCACTACCACAACTGCTGCCTCCGCCTCTCCTCCACTCTCAACTCTCTGGTTGTTGCCTTCGACTACCGCCATGCCCCCGAAAACCCTCTCCCCGCTGCCTTAGACGATGCTGTCTCCGCCCTCTACTGGCTGCACCAACATGCCACCTCAGTATCATGTTGTGACAACTGGCTATCCAAATTTGCAGATTTCAGTCGTGTGTTCATCTTCGGAGATTCCTCTGGTGGCACCATGGCCCATCACCTGGCTATCAAGTTTGCTAACTCTGCTGCTGAGCTCGCGCCGTTGAGGGTTCAAGGATATATTTTGTTGGCTCCATTTTTTGCAGGGAGTGAGAGGAATAGGTCGGAGCTGGAGTGTAGAGAGGATGCATTTTATGCGTTGAAGATGCATGATGAGATTGTGAGCATTTTGGTTCCGACGGGTCAGGTGGACGAATCAGTTTTGAACCCATTTGGGAGTTTGGAAAGGGTGGTGGAGGGGGAGGCTGCAGTGATGGTGGTGGTGGGGAAGAACGATTTGTTGAGAGATCGGGCGGTGGACTATGGGAGGAGGTTGAGGGGGTTGGGGAAGAAGAATGTGGAAGTGGTGGAATTTGAAGGCGAGGAGCATGGGTTTTTCACACGAAGTCCCATGAGTGAGCCAGCAACGGAGTTGATTCAAATTGTGGGGAAGTTCATAAAGGAGAATAACGGTGGTCCCAGTGCTTCTCTTGACTATCATAGAATGTATCGACCGTCCTAAAAAGTATCATGGAAAGTTTGGTTTTTAAAATTTTGTAGCTCACAAACAATTAATGAAATAGTTATTACTATTTGATTGAACTGTCGTTAGAAATATGAAGTTGATGGATGATTGAAAAGTGTATTAGATTATGACTCAATTAAATGCTAGAGATTTAGGCTAATTTTTAAATGTGATTCCTAGAGTTTGGATGATTTTCTTAATTTCAGTTTGAAATATTATAGTTAGAGCATGAGCTGACTTCTCTATTATTTAATTGTTTCAAACTGCTAATAATTAAGTAGTAATAAGTATTACTACATGACTACTAACAACTACAAGTGGGCTAAACTTTATTGTTTGTGATTGCATGAAATACTTAAATAAGCATCACTAGTTTAGATACTTAATTACATTATTTATTATTATTATTATTATTTTGTTTTGCTAGTTAATTGCTAGATTTGTTGGATATTCCCTAACAAGCTAGCTAGGCTAAGAACAAGTCCAACCACATTATCTAAATTAGTAACTGCAAATGCGATGCATGTTCTAATTAATTTTTTTTATATAGTAGATAATAAGACGTAATCTGGCCTCGAACCTGAGACCTCCCTTTACTCATTACATACTCTTTACAAATTACCCATATTGGCACAACCTTCTATTTTATATGAGTGACACTTTTGTAAATAATTATGTCGTAAATAAATTTGAACTCTGAGGATATTATGGTAACTAACAACAGTTGAGTAAATAAATGGTTAATATAACTTCCACTTAAAAATAAATGATTGAGATTTTATGGTTGAATGAATATCTACAAATTACAGATTGTCTACAAATGACCCCAACTCTCCCATTATAATATTAGAGATTAGAGATTTGCTTAATCTTTAACCAAAAAGCATTTTCAAAGATTTTGAAATCTATACACTCTCCAACCACATTCCATATATACTTCTCTATATCTATACTTTATTAATAGTTATTAAATTTTAATAAATTTTTAAATTCATTCGTCTATATTCCAAGGGCGGTATACAAACGACTATATTTCAATGGATGTATTCATGATTTTGCATATTTAATTTCAAATGGCTATATTGCAACGGCTAAATTTCATTTGTCTTTATTCAAACGGCTATATTCTAACGGTTATATTCCAAAGGCTATATTCTAACATCTACAAATAGATATCTTGTTGTCTTTTTTCATTTCACTCATCTTTTAATTTTTCATCTGCTATTTGTTTTTACTTTTCAAATATTCAATATGTCTCGTAATCATCTTTTGCATACGATTCTTGAAGACGATCAAGCTGATGATGAATATGGAATGTTGTTAGGAAGAGCCGAACAAACACATTCTGTAACCCCCGTTTCCGATTATACGGAATAGTATTTTATTTTTCTTCGTGTTATTGTATCTTAAATTCTTCGGTAATTATCTTTGTTCTTTTAAATCATATTGCATACATTCAATAAGTATTATTTTATCAAGCACAATTCAACCTATATTTTGTAAGCCCAATCTATTTTAATTGCAATTATTTTTCTTATATCCTATCCCACTCCACAAATTATTTAAATTTCTTATTTTATTGTGAGCCCAACAGAAGCCCACACCAACCCAGCAATTCATGGCTAATTTCCAAACCCTTTGTCTCCATAACTGCATAACTCCCCTCATAATTACTACACATTATAACATATTAAACCAAATCCATAACCTACCTCACTAACCCTAAATCAATTACCTATTAAATCACCCCCATTATAATATCATTATTATATTCTATTAATTAAATAACCCCTTAATCACTCTTTCTCTCTCCACCCAACCTTCTTCTCCTTTCTTCTTCTTCTGGTTCGCGACCTACATCCCCAGCCTAGTCGATCGCGTATACCACCACTGCACCCGACGCCAGCCCCCGATGCCATTGCTCTGCCTTCGCCCCGAGCCTCCAGCACTCATCGAAGCCACCGCCTACTCCTTCACCATCGTCGCCGCAACCTCCGCTCGACAACCAATCGAGAACCCATCACCGTAGCACCCATGCCATAGCACCACCCCATCGAAAACTGCCATCTTCCTTTCTCCCGACGTGCCACCTTGCCATTCGCGAGCACCCCGTCTCCTCTCCATTGCAGCACCTCGCTCGACGACCCCAATGCACCCCAGAGCCAGTACCACCATTGCCCTCATACTCCTCACCCTTGTCGCTGCTTGCCATCCCTCCCATCTTCACCACTGCCCGCTGCCTTCCTCGACAGCCCAACCTCGCAACCCTGATCACCTTCTCTCGCTGCCTCCTCACTGCAACCGCCGATCACCAAGCACCCCCGACTTCTGCAACTGTCATGCCCGCCGTCGTAGCTCAACCACCATTTCCACCGATTGCAGCTCGCCATCGACAACCACCATCCCCAACCACCTTCCCACCCTCATCTTCACCCTCGTCCCTGCCTCCGCTCACCTACAGTTCTGCCCTTCCACCTGCACCGCCACCGACTGAAGCACCCCTTGACTGCCTTCCTCCCTCGAACGCCAGTCCCTATCGCCATCTACTATAGTTGTCCCGATCACCACTGCTCCTCCCATTGCTCCCTCCCTCTCCTCGCTGCAACCACCGACGCTGCAGCCACTGTGCATCGCTATCCCTTGCTGTTGTTGTTGCTGTTCTGCGGTGTGTTACCGCTGTCGTCCTTGTTGCTGTAGCGGCTGTTGCACTGGTTCTTGCTCGCTGTCACTGCCATAGGAATCACATACTCATACTCATCGAAAAGGCAAGCATTCACATGTACAATTTTTTTATTCTTGTGCAAGCATATTCTTGATCTCCGCAAGTAGTCTCATTCTTGTATCCATGTTGTTAATCTATTCGTTGCTGTCATATATTGTGTGAATTCAGACTTGACATCGTTCATCATCTCATTCGACTTCCATCAACCCAAGAATCATAGAAATACATGAGAACCCACTTATATTAGCATATGTTACATGAACACAAATTAGAGGTACGAATTTATAAAAGAAAGAAGGGATTTGAATGAATTGTGTTTGTATGTGATCATATGATTAGATTCGTATTTTAATATCGTTGAAATGCTAATATTTGTCATGTTAATAATAGAAATCATACTGATTTTGTAGATGTGAATGTATGTTCATTTTTAACCACAGAACTATACACTTGCAAAGGAAAATCATTAAAATCAACATGTACGTTTCTGGCATGCTGGTTGGTCCAACTTCGAGTGAGAATTCAACCTAGTTACTGATGTTATCATCTAGAACTTATAAATATAAATTGTAGCATAATCTGTCTAGTTTATAGAATATCTGACGAATTCTTAATCTGACTTATAAATTGCAAAATATTTAGATTCTACCACAGTACTGTCGTAATTCCAGATTCACTACTTTATAGTTACAATGTCATGTTAAACTAATTGAAATAGTAGATTAACTTGAGAATTAGGACCTGAGATTTTCAAGAATGTTAATTAACAGTACCAAGAACTAGATTATAATTTTTGTAAGAATTTTTGTTAAGTCTATTGTTGAATTATACATATAATAACTTGATACTGATCAGTTGCTTCTTGAACAACAGTCACATAAAGAATCAACCAGTAGACAGAGTTACTATTGTTTAAATGTATTATGTGAATATGCATTGGAACCTTCAGGGAGTCTAGTTTCTAAAACTTCTGACGGAACCTGATTCGCTTTCCTGTAACAGCAGAAAAGTTAGTTTTTGTACAACAACACATTGCTATCCAGAATTGTTTTCATGCTTTTAAGATAAATATGTTTAAACTTTACATCTAATGAATTGCACAACATACTTTTCATTGTACAGTCATTGATACCTCATTGATACCATTTCTTAACACCATCCCATTGATTATATATGCATGATTCATTGTAATAAAATAATGACAAGCTGGGGTAAAAAGGGAAATAACATAGTAGTGTGTATTATAGGAGACTATACTTGGAGGAGGGGCCTGTATTTTCTGTACTGATTACTGATATTGATTACTATTTTATGGACTGATTGCGGATTACTGACTACAGTATCCTAACTATCGTGTACTGTACCATTACTGATTACTGTTGCCAAGTACATGAACCTATAAGATTCACCACTATAGTCGAAATGTTTACTTGATTGTATGCACCCGAACCTGTGGTATGAGATACAGGATTGCGTACATTAGCTAGGCTAATAAAAGATTGATAGACATAAGATTGACACTGAGCATAGACACTTGCATTATTAATGATTGTTTATTGTTTATCAATCATTGATTATTGAGTATTGTTTATCATACTCAATAATTTCATGTTCACAAAGTTTTAATCAATAGTGACTAGAATCAGGTTGAAAATAGAGTTCTTCACTGAATAGCATGCAATTTGGAAGTATATTGATTTATTTCGTAAGCATGAAATAAGTTTGGAAGTATATTGATTTGTTTCCAAGTTGCCCAGGTCCGCAACTCGGAAATTCCTTCCTTCCAGGCGGCCTCGAAAAGCAGTGTTGATAGTACTGATCTGGGTTCGGTCTATCAAATCCACTTTGACTCTCTTTCTAACGATGTCATGTTGGATTTATCCTCCCATATGGGTGTCATTTTTGACCCGTCCAGACCTGAGATCTTTGATGAAATTAGATCCTTAGAGATTGCTAGAGCTTATGAGTTCCAATCTCGTAATGATTAACGTCTCTTGGAATATTCGTGGGTTAGGTAGCACCTACAAAAAAGAAGCTATCCTCCAATTGATCTCTTATATCCAATGTGACTTAATCTCTATTCAAGAATCTAAGCTAGATTCCTTCTCTCCTGCTATCAATCGCTCATTGGGTGGGCATTTGATTACCCACTGGGTCAGCCTCGACGCTACCACACTTGTGGGGGTATTCTTTTGGGTTTCAAACCTTCTTCCTACAAACTTATCTCAGTCTGTCGTCTTAAATTATTTCTTGTTTCTACCCTGCACTGGTTTGAATTTAACTGTCCCGTTACTATGGTATCTGTCTATGGCCCTTCCAAGATGGATCTTCGGCAGGAATTCTGGTCAGAATTCATGTCTTTTGTTGGTAGCATTTCCGCGCTCTGGATCTTTTGTGGAGATTTCAATATTACTCGTTTTTCTAATGAGAGATTGGGTAATGCATCTAGTCTCTGTGACTCCCTCCACTTTAATGATTGTATTCACTCCCTAGAGCTTGTTGACCTACCCATTAATGGTAGAGCATTTACCTGGTCTAACATGAGACTATCACCCTCTATGGCCAAATTAGACCCTTTTCTGGTGTCCCAGGATTGGATTTCTTCTTTTCATAACTCTTTTGTCCAGGCCCTCCCTAATCCCTGTTCTGATCATGTCCCTATCGCTCTTCACTCTAATTTCAACTTCTCCAAACCATACAAATTTCGGTTTGAGAAATTTTGGCTGGAGGATCAGATTTTTATCAATTGGATCCTCCAATGCCTCTCTTCGATTGTGGGATCTTTTGTCCTTGGGAGTATCTTACTTAAACTGCATTCTGTTAAGCGAGGTTGTAAAGTGTGGAGGAAGGAGAGGTTCTCCAATTCCCATGCCCTCAAAAACCTTCTTTTATCCTCTATTCATGCCATTGACCAGCGGGAAGAGACTGGATCGATTGGAGACCATGAGAGATCTCACAGAAGTGAACGTAAAAAAGAGTATAACTCTCTGCTTCAACAAGATCATATCAAATGGGCCAAACGAGCTAAGTGCAATTGGCTTCTAAAGGGTGATGCGAATACCTCCTTTTTCCATAACTTTGCCTCTCATCGCCAACTGTGTAATCACATCTCTTCAATTGTCGACAACAATGTCCTTCTGACCTCAGATTCTGAATTTCACTCTGCCTTTTTTCTTTCTTTAAAAATCTGCTGGGCTCCCATGGTAATTGCTTCATACAGCTTGATTGGAATCAACTGTATGGGGATGAGCATCATGACCTTTCTTCCCTTGAAGCTCCGTTCTCCGTAAAGGAGATTAAACTGGCAGTCTTCGCCTCTCATAGTGATGCTCCCCCTGGATCGGACGGTTTCCCGACAGTCTTCTTCCAAAGATTTTGGGACCCCTTTAAGGACGACCTCCTTTTGATGTTTGAGGACCTTTACAACGGGCAATTTTCTTTTGAACGTATCAATTACGCCCACATTGTCCTTATTCTCAAATTGAATGATGCTGATCGGGTGTCTACTTTCAGACCGATTAGTCTCCTTAATTCCCTCTTTAAAATTTTTATGAAAGTGTTGTCTAACTGTCTCAAAATCGTCATTTCCCCTTTAATAGATGCGGCCCAATCGGGTTTCATTCATGATAGATTCATTTTAGACAGCGTTGCCACTACACAAGAGATTATTTCTGGTTGTCACCGGTCTAAGTCTAAAGTGATTCTCTTAAAATTAGACTTCGAGAAAGCTTATGACAAAGTGGACTGAGACTTACTCTTTGATATCTTTTCAAATCGCGACTTTGGCCCGAAGTGGATCGCTTGGATAAGATCTATTTTGATTTCTGGTACTTCTTCCATCATCATCAATGGCTCGGAAGGGAAAACATTCTTGTGTAAAAGGGGTCTCCGTCAAGGAGACCCGATCTCCCCTCTTCTTTTCTCCCTGGTAGCTGATGTCTTTAGCAAGCTACTATCGAGGGCATGGCAAGCTAATGTGATTGAAGGCTTGGGTGGTTTCCAAGGTTTTCGAGGTGTTCTCAATTTGCAATATGCAGACGACACTATCATTTTTGCTAAACCAAATGGTATCTCTCTCCGTAATCTCAAGCTCCTGCTCTATATTTTTTAGCGAACATCGGTTCTCTCCATTAACTTCAATAAAACTTCTGTAATTTGACTTGGTGGCTCCGATGAGCGCCAACTCGAGGTGTCACAATTCTTTAATCGTGCTTCGGGCTCTTTTCCCTTGTCCTACCTCGGTATCCCTCTGAGATGGGGCAGACTCCACAGGAGCGATTGGTCCCCTATGATTGATAAAGTGGAAAGGAGACTTAATTCCTGGCCGGGACGACACCTTTCTCGCGGTGGTAGATTGGTGATGGTTAACTCGGTCCTATATGCCATACCGCTGTATATGATGTCGTTCTTCTACTTGCCCTCCTGGGTCATTAAACGTATTGACCAGATACGCAAAAATTTTTTCTGGTCTGGCTCTCCTGACTATCATTTGGGCAAACATCTCTGCAAGTGGGATTTGGTGTGCAAAACCAAATGTGAAGGCGGTCTTGGTGTCCTTAATCTGAGGCACCAAAACCTTGCCTTACTTGGAAAATGGATTTGGAGGGCCCTTTATCAACCAGACTCAGCCTGGGCCAATATTATATCGCACTGTTACCATAAAAGGCACAAAATCTTGGAATTATTCCCCGTGATATCCCTCTCTGCTTCCCCTTTTTTAAAGGGCATTTGGAAGGTGGTTCAGCTTTTTAAATGCGGAGTGCATAAACATTGTGGCGAAGGATTGACGGTAAAATTTTGGACCGATCTCTGGATTGATAACAACAAGATCGCTTTTAATTTTCCTCAATTATTTTTCCTAGCTCGGAATCCCCAGGCTACTGTAGCTGATTACTTCACTACTGTCGGTGATCGTCGGGAATGGCGTATTCCCTTTAAAAGGGCTCTTCCCTTGTCACTTTTTCCCCAGTATCATAACCTCCTTTCTTTAATGCTTTCCTACAATTGGTCCACCCGTGACGCCATTTCTTGGCGTTGGAATGAATCTGGAGTTTACTCGGTTAAATCTTGCTATAATTTTCTGAATTCAGGTGGAGTTGTTTCCCCCTATCACAAGCTCGTCTGGAAGGGTGTTGCACCGCTTAAAGTCAAGATCCTTGTTTAGCTAGCTATCCATGATAAACTTCTGACTGTTGATGTGCTCAACAAAAGGAACATTGCATGGGATCAAAAATGCACTCTCTATCTTACTCAGCATGAAGACAGGTTGCATCTATTTATTAGCTGTCCTTTTATCCTTCCTTATTGGGTGCTCTGTAAAAGACCTTGGAATGTGCGTGGGAGGCCGAGGTCCTTCCTAGCGTGGTGGTCTTCCTGGAGAACCAATCAAGTTAACCTTCCTCTACGTGCCTCATGGGACTTATCCATGATGGCGTTAATTTGGATTGTCTGGAAGGAGAGAAATAATGAATTTTCTCTAACTTTTCGCGTCCTATAAATTCAATGGTCGACGGTCTCCTTTTTACACAAAATTTTGGGCATCGTTGCTCAATCCCGCTAAGTTACTTAAACTGCAGCTGAACTGTATCGATAATGCTTTGTGTTTTTTTAATCAGCATGGTTTTCCCTCTTCTCTTGATTAATTTTCTCTAATTTTTTCTTTGTTACTGTCTCTTTCTAACTACCTATCTCTTTTTGCATTTCTTTGGCTTACTACTTATGTACTATTCTCTTCTTCTTGCGCAGATATAAAGTTGGGAGCGCCTTACTTTTTTTTGTGGTTATTAGCCTACTTTTTTGGCTTGGGGTTTCAGGTTGCGTCCTGTCATCTATGTTTTTTATGCTCTTTCTGCAGCATCCGCTCTTTTGTTTGCAGGTTGTAGTGGGTCGGCTTTTTGCTGCCTGGTGGCTGTCCTGCGGGGCTGTTTTAATTTTGCGGGCTGTTAATTTTGGGGATGTCTAACTCCCTTTGTTTTCTGAGTTTTGTGTTTCATTCTCTCCCCGTTGTGGTAGTGGTGGCCTTCTCTAGCCTCACTTCCGGCCTGTGTGGGAGCTCCTTTATCTCCCTTGTCTTTTATGCTTCTACTCGCTGCTGTTCTGGATGTGCTTGCTGTGCGGTTTTGTTGTTTTGGTCCTATTGCGTTTGTGGTTGTTTGTTGCGGTTCAGTGTGGCATTTCCTTGTGGATGCTATATTTCTTTTGTTGTGTTGGTCCGGCGTTCCCCCCACTCTCTTCGTGGGATGTCTGGCGGGCCTATGCCTGCTCTTTTTTTCTGGATTTTGTTATGTGTTTCTGTTTTTTTCTATGCGCTGTGCAGGTTGGATGGTCGATGGAATGCTCGATGGGCTGTGATTTCGTTTTGGCCCTTCAGTGTTGTTGTTTTCTTTTGTTGTGCTCCAGGTCTTTGGTCCATCGCTGTGGCGGATTGATTGCGGTGACGTTTGGGTGGTTTTTTATCTTTGCCCGATGGCCTTTTCTGAAGATACTACCTCAGTATCTCAGAGTTTTGTTAATTTAATCCTGTCGTCGAGTTTGTATGTTGGCAGTCAGTTTCTGCCTTGTAAACTGCCTTTTTTTTCCCACCTGTTTGTGGCTTTTGTACTATGGACTTTGTATCTTTCTGTGTTTAATTTATTTAAGGGCTGGAGTCGTCCGACTCGATCTTGTTCTTATAAAAAAAAAGAACATTGCTTATCGATCATTGATTATTGAATGTTGGTTACCGATCATTGTATTATTGATTACAGTTTATCGATCATTGCATTATCGACTATTGTTTACCGGCTGTAACTCCTATATTCCCTTTTCTTGTATTTTTGTATTGTATTTATTTTTTCGGAGTATTTTTCCTGATTGTATTCTTTCGTTCATTTTGAACTGCGTAATTTTTTTTCTTCGTTCTCAATAAAATCCTTCTATTTTCGTCATCTGTGATTTCAATCTTCTTGGTTCAAACCCTTCTGTCAACTATTTACCTTTGGATGATTTGTTGATTCTGAATTTATTTATAATTCATGGCCTAATTGTCTATTATTTGATTGTCTACCCTGTTCTACCCTGTTGGATCTGGATTCTAACCATATCTATCATATTTAGACCCAAAACCCAATCAATCTGCCTTATTGGATCCTAAACTCGCTACCCAGTACCCTCTTTTACCCATTCTCCCTCAAATCTTTCCTCACATTCTCTATATCTGCCTAACAAGCAGATCATGTTCCTCATTATCTTCCCTTGATTCCTTAAAATCCTAACTTGCCAAAATTTCATTATAATCACAACCAAATTTGTTATATCCCTCTCTACAGTCATTATATCCTAAACCCTAAACTACAATCTCTCTCTCCAACTCATCTCTCTCTCTCTCTCTCTCTCTCTCCCTGTGCTTACCCGACCCCCGACTCCCGGCCACCGCCCGTCGCCCCTCAGGCCGTCGCACCCCTCCATCACGACTACCCCGACGTCGCACCACCCTGTGCCACACCCGCATCCCTGCCATCTCCACTTCCTCCTCATCCCAAGCCTCCAACCGAGCACCCCTACATCTCATCCTCCTCGGCTTTCTCCTCATCCTGAGACTCCCACAGCCGTAACCCATCTCCGCCACCCGCCATTACCGCTGTGCCCTTTTCTGCCCCACTGTCGTGTGCTGCCGTCTTCTTCCCCGTCCGAGCCCATCGTCGTCGATCACCGAACCCACCGCCGACTTCAATCCCGAAAGCCCTTGGGTTCGTGAGTCGTGTATTTGTGTTCGTTGCTCGAGATCCATTCCCGTTATTCTCTTCGTCGGATTCATCGTCTTCACCCCAAGGCAAGTAATTTGTATAATATTTTTGTTTTTATACAAGTATAAAATACCGCAAGTAGTCTCACTCCGTTTTTGTGTTCGTTCCCATGATGATCTCTTGAAAATCTCAATTCCATTCGTTTGATCCATTCGTAGTCGTGATCCATCATAATAAGTTGTCACACCACTGCATGAAAATAATTAGACCTAGATAGTTTTTCTTGATGTATATATATACTTGTGCATGATCTATTGTATGTTGTAGATTTGTTACATGATTGATGTGCTAGATGTGTTATCTTGTAGTAGACTTTTTATTATATATACTTGTGCGTGATCTATTGTATGTTGTAGATTTGTTACATGATTGATGTGCTAGATGTGTTATATCGTAGTAGACTTGTTATTAACCATGCTATGTTGATTTGAATATCTAATATATCATGTTTTGTATTATATTCTAACTTGGATCTATTGCATATGAGTTGTTTGATTAAATACGTGAAAAGAGATTTCGTTTTGCTGCTGCCCTGATTTTGTTCAACATTTTAGACCCTGTTAAGGTAAGTAAAATAAATTATTTTGTGAATATGATTCGCAGGCCTTGATGTATATTTTTCAGAACTTTCGACAGATCTAAATTTCGATTTTTGATGAGTGAGTTAACGCTGTTTTATTGTAACTGTGTCGAAATTTTTAGATTATGATTTATGTGATCGCTGCATGTTCTGTTATTTTAAAACTGATGATTAAAGTAAAATTTGGATTTAATATTTTTCTAAGTTTGACTAGACATGACTTGATCAACCCCTATTTTTTTTTAGAATTGTTTAACGACTCTTATAACTTATTTCATGCTTGCGAAACAAATCAATATACTTCCAAACTGCATGCTGTTCAGTGAAGAACTCTAATTTCAACTTGATTCAAATCACTGTTGATTAAAACTTTGTGAACATGAAATATAGCCTTGTATGTCTATCTTACAACCCTTTTGACGAATTTGGATTTCGAGTTGTATTTTGTGAATTATCACCATTTTAGTACTGCTGTGTCAAAAAATTCAGATTCATAAGTTTGTTGTATCATTCTGTTTTCTAGATTTATTCGACTATGCTATTTGTAACGAAATTTTATGAAATTTTATATGCTGAGACTAGATATGCTAGGAAACCCTCCAGGTTTTTTCTAGATTTAATTATGGTGTTTTTATACCTTTTTCCTGCTTATAAATAAAACCTTGCATTTCCGGCTGAACATGAATTCTGTGTAAAATGCTGTTTTGAACCATGTTGTTGTACTTGTTATGTGACTTGTGTATATGCGATAGATTCTTAGAGAGTCTAGTTTCTAGATTTTCTGAAGGTTCCGGATTTGCATTCTTGTGGCAGCGGGAATCTCAAATTTGGTGCAGCTATGTCTTGCTGTCCAGAATTGGAAGTCTCGTTGTCATAGCCTGTTATGAGTTATTTTGTCACCCGTTCATGTCTTCTACAAAACTTGAACTTTTCCCTCGTTCTTGGCATGTTATCTTGCCCTCTTTGTGCACGTCCATACTTGCTCTAATAATAATAACAAAAAATCAAGTCGGGGTTAAGGGAAAGATCTAGTAGTAGAAAATGTAGAAATGTGTACTCGGAAGGGGATCCGTAGATCTTACTTGATACTTGATACTTGATACTTGATACTTGATACTTGATACTTGATACTTGATACTTGACACGAAATAATTGACACGAAATACTTGGCATGAAATACTTGACACGTGATCACTTAAGACTTGACTACTTGATACTGATACCTGAGTACACGGCCCTATATATTCCACAACGAAATCTAAACACAACTTGTTTGAATATAAAAACCATGTGGTAAAATTTGGGACGCATGAAGTGCTACCTAGATAGGATTAGATACAAGCCTTGAAAATAACATGATCATTTGCTCATCCTTGTTACTTGCTTGAACATGCTACTTGAGACTTGTTACTTGTTACTTGTTTACATGCTTCTTGATACTTGATACTTGTCACATGCTACTTGCACCCTGTTATCTTATCATGTTACTTGATTCTGTTCTTGATTAAGAGTTAGTTGCTCTATTTTGCTGTCACATCCCCTCCATACTTACTTCAGTACTTGCTTCTTGTTGCTACTCTGTATATTCCTTATCTGTTATCCGTACTTGTTGTCTGCACTACATGCGGCCCGTAACTTGCACTGACGGGTGTTTTGTTTCATGTTCTCTTTTCCTGCAAATTATCAATTTGCAGACTTTGGTAACCAGCTGCTTGAAGGCATAAGTGACCAAGTGTTCTAGGCTTGGCTAGAGCTCCTGCTTAAGTTATTTCATGTTTTGAATAAATTGTATTGCTAATTGAATCTTGTATTGGGCGTTTTTGTCCTAGAACACGTGACTTGTTGTTTCCAATTTTGATTATTTGAGAATTTCGTATTTGTTTCAAGTAATTCTGTTGATTATATTAAATTGTTTCATGCATGTGTAGATAATTATTTCATGTTTATTCTTGTTTAATCTTGTGTATTGCTGTAAAGATCCTTACAGCTCATGAATAGTGAAAGACATTCGCTAGACTTTTGTCACGTATCTGTATTCCGTATTTCTTTTTGGGAAGCGGGGCGTGACATCGGTCCTTGCTTTCTTGATCATGTTATCGCCTGTTAGTTATTGACCCTGATATTGTTCCAATTTTTTGTTCCTATTACATTGTCCTTTTACTGTTTAACTGCTTGTTACTACTTGCGGCCCGTAGCTTGCTATAACGGGTACCTTTCCTATTTCTTTTGAGTTAATGTTTACACAGGTACAGATGATGGAATACTGAAGAATCTTGACATACTGTTATTGTATTGCATATTCTCGAGCTTATTGTAAGTTCTTGTATCTCAGATATTAGTTATTCATGCTATTATTGTTCATGTGATTATTATTATTGTATTGTTGAGCTTACTGGTATTGTACAGCTTATGGATGATATGAGTTGATATACTTATATCATTCGCTGGGCCTCAGTTACGTGCTCGTGTTTCCATATAATGGGAAGCGGGGCGTGACACATTCTCAGCTCAAATAGATCTTACCGAGCATTTGTTTCAACAACACAACATAGATTGATTTATGAAGGGTTCAATTATCTAAATATGTCAGCATTGTTAATTAGTGTTATTTTATCTATGTACTGTAATTTCTGAATTTATATCCAGATAATTTTAACATTTTTCTTGTATAATAAAGATTGATTTTTTGGGGGTGCTTTTTAACTAATGTAAAACTTTTAGTATGAGCAAAATAGTTGTGCAAAAATATTTTTATTTCCAAGCCCATACTATTGTCTCCCCAAACCCATCTCCTATTGGACACTAACTCTAAACCCAAACCCGCATATTGTTGGATCCAAACCCAGTACCCATCTATATTTGCACAGAATCAATCCTGTATACTCACTCGTATACAATTTCTCCACATTCCCCCACTTTGCACAATCTCCCATATCTCCCAACTCCCCACTATCTCCTAACTACCCCCTTAATTAATATTATAATATTATTCTAATTTCCCCCCCGTATTCTCTCTCTCCCCGTCTCCCTCTCTCTCCTATAACTTCCCCAAAATAGAACAAGAACACCCCCTTTCAGCTTCTTCTTCCTCCTTCTCCGCAAACCGAAACCCATTGTTATCAACCCCTCGAGCTCGCCCTGTGCACTGCTTCACCGCTCGCTGACCCATCACTCTGCCTCCAACCCTGAAGCCTCGCCGTCAATCACCTTCAACCTCTCCCCGCTCATCCTCTGAAGCCTGCCGCCCCGTCAAGCCTCGTCGACCACCTGCTCCTCCAACCTCTGCGACCACTAGTCGCCCCTGCCCTCGTCTTCGACCTCCAGCTGCAACTACCGCCACTCGACTCCATCAGTCGACCTCCATCATCGCCAATTCCACCCCGCTGCTCTGTCTTCCCTCTCGCTCGAGCCTCCATCACCATCATCTTTCTCCTCTTCGCTGTGTGGTATCGAAACCCAATGCCGCTAGAGCACCGCTCATCTTCCTCCACTGCCTCCCATGTGCTCTGTCGTCTTGCCCCCGCTCAAGCATCGCTGCAACCCCCTACCCCCTTCGTCTTCGTAGCAACAGCTGTCCTCCACCGCTCGACCTCCTCCTCAACTCCTTCTCACCTGCGACCACTGCATCCTCACCTCGTCGTCACCTCCACACCGCCAGCATCGAGCCACATCAAAACCCATCACCGCAGTCGACCATCGCTTTGCAGCACCTCGCCTGTGCCTCACCGTCATTCTCGCTGTTGCGTCGCTTCTGGACCACAGCACCGTCACACCGCCACCGTGATTGCCGAGTTCTCCCGCTCTCTCTCTCTCTCTCGAAGGAAGAAGAAGGGTAAGCAGTAGGAGTTGGTGCTGTTTGGTGTTTTGTGTGGTGGGATCCCGATCTGGTGTGTTGGTGTTC
Source organism: Hemerocallis citrina (assembly GCA_017893485.1). Taxonomy (NCBI): domain Eukaryota; kingdom Viridiplantae; phylum Streptophyta; class Magnoliopsida; order Asparagales; family Asphodelaceae; genus Hemerocallis; species Hemerocallis citrina. Next base: position 351,674,825 of record CM030359.1, on the reverse strand, counting down.
TGTGTGTGTGCTTTGAGATCCGCTGTGTTGCTTTTGCTGTTGGTTGCTGTTGGTCTTTTGCCATTTTGTGTTGTCGTGATTCGCACGTATTTGGAAGCATTGCCCGAAATTCTGATCCTGTTATTCCTTTTTGCATATTTGAACCGTCTACAAAAGGCAAGTCCACTTGAACTTGGTTTATTTTCTATTTCAAGATTTTTTACCTCTTATGCAAGTAGTTCCACTTCGATCATCTTAACTTTGCCTTGTATACTTTCCGTTGGGGATATCTAGGGTTTACACGAGCTAACCCGAAATATCCTTAACTCGTGCTAATATCCATTGACTCAAACCCAAACATACATGCACACACGACATGAATGAATTTACTAGAATTTGCATATGAGAAATATACCATGATATGAACACAAGTTGATTGATTGAGATATGAACAAATGTTGATTGATTGAGACCTTAAGAACTGCATCGTGACATTGAAATCTTGCTTTTATACAGTAGAATGTCACCTCAACTTGCTGGACATTAATGATAATGCATTGCATGATAACAAGAACATGTTGATTATTCACTTTGATAAATATATATGATGATTTTTGTTATGTCTTGCTGCCTATTCTGTTTTGTACTGAGGTTTCGACCCTGTTACAATAGGAATCAGTCAAAACAATATAAATGAGAATTGTAGCCTAATGAATCTAGTTTCCAGACCAATTGACGGATCTTGATTTCGATCTGTGAGCTGTGAGATATTGCAGTTTTGGTCACTACTGGTCTGTACTTTGCAGATCACAAATTAATGAAACACCGACACAACTTTTAGTTGAAACACCATGATAACAGTAGCTTAATGCCATGAAACTCTCCAGAAACTTAGTAGACATGTTTATGATCCATTCCTAAATTTTGTAGATTTTTATACTGATTTTATACCTAGTTTTCACCCATTAAATTTTGACATTAAGTTGCTGCCAGAACAGCTAACCTGTAAAGATTAGGATGTTTGACCTAGTTACAGTCAGAATTAATAAAAACTTGCTGAACATAAATTGTAGCCCCGGATGTCTAGTTCACGTTCCCTTTATGCAAAATCGAATTCCGAGTTGTGGTTTATGAGTTACTGCTGTGTTAGTGTTGATGTGCCTGTTCTCTTCAGATTTATTTTATTTGTAGTGCATCATGCATTGTATCATTTTGTTGCACCTCTATCATCGGTTGACACTCTTCTATATATACAATTGCATTACCATTAATGATATAATATAGTGTTAAACAAGCCGGGGTTAATAAGGGTTGACTTAGTAGTGGATAATCTCAGAAAATGTACTCGGTAGGGTCCTTCTTGTTTACATGGAATATTGACATGGAAGGTGGAGAAGTACTTATAAACTTGTTATCTTGTTACACCGAGTACACACTCTGTAGATCCCACCACGAACTCTAAAACGTACACTTTTTTGCGTGCACCGAACCTGTGGTTTGGGACGCAGTAATACGTGCACAAGATAGGAAAAACAACATACTAATAAACCTAAGTTGACACTTGTACACTTGACCATTGTTTATTGACATTATTATTGTTTTTGGACTTTGATCTTACTTCATACTCTTTGATGTACCATATTCCCTTACTCTTTCTTTTTCACTACTTACTGTCCATACTTGCACTAAGGACATTTTCTTTTCCACTCTAGTTGATCCAATCAAAGGTGAACAAGGAGGTCTGCCAGGAGGCATTGGTGAGCAGTTCTTCTAGGATTGGAGCAGAAGCCTCTCGAGCTATATGGTAAGTTCTTATATTGCAGATTTGGTTATTGAATTTTATTCTCGTTTATGTGAATATGTTTTCTGCGTGATTGTGATTATTTCTTTTCATGTTGTTGAGTTAAGACTGGTACAGCTTATGGATGATATTAATATCATTCGCTAGGCCTTCGTCACGGACTCGTATTCCCATATTTTGGGAAGCAGGGCGTGACAGGTTTTTAGTGGTATCAGAGGCAGGTTTGGCTAATGTGTTAGTCACGTCTGGCTGATACGTTAGTCAAGTTTGGCTCCTGCCAGTCTAACTCAATAATATGTGTACCACGTTAATCACATGAATATGTAATAACCAACATATAATCTGGATACTCCTCTCATTTGATTCATCTTTTGATCCCTTCACATTCAGTTCCTTCATTTTTTAGTTGTTTTGTCCCTTCCGTTCATTCACATTCATTGATTCTTCACTGGGTATAATTCTATTCTTTTGTGCCCATATTCATTTGATTCTGGAGTTGTCCATTCTTTTCTTCCCGCTTGGTTCGTCGATCGGCATCGGTGGATCTTCAACAATATGTTAGAGGCTTGTTTAATTCCTACGTTGCTGTATATTTTTATGATATATTTACTGTGTAAATTTGCTACAGTATATATTTATTTTCTCATTCACATTTGCATTGTGCTTCTGCATGTATTTCATTCCATTTTCTCCCTACTTTTATAAATTATTTTCACTACTACTATTTTGTACTATTGTGTTTGATACTTATAATCTATACATCTATTTTGATATTCCATTGTGTGACTTTCAACTCCATTTCTTGCTTTTCTACTATTTTTAGATCACGAATTTCAAAACCTAACATCATACTTAAATTAAATGTCCCATGTCCCTGTGCATATGGAAGGTTACATCTTCCATTTCACCATTTTGGTGCAACCTAATGTCGAGATGGCAAATATGTAACTCGATGTCAATGAAGGCAAATTGCAACTAGATATCGGGAAGGCAAAATGTGCAACCGAATATCCAGACGGCAACCTGCAACCTGATGTCGTGAAGGCAAACATACAACTTGATGTTAAGGAGGAAAGATTTCCTACCTATTTGCTAATTGATATTTCAAGACTTTTTACTTATATAATGAAACTAATGGTAAAGAAATATTTTCTTTATGACATTTTGTTTATACAGTTACACTTTATGTTTCCATACAATTTGAACTAGTGTAGTTGATTTTACTCTATTTTGTGTTTACAAATTTTTTATATTTATGTTAAGATTGAGTGCATCAACTATGGTCTAAGTTTTCGTTCTTTTGTGAATTACTATTTATTGCCACTGTTTTCCAATTCTTTAACATTTTAGATTTCTCACTTATTTTTATTTTCACGTCCTAATTAATAATTTGACGCTTACTTTTGTAATATTTTATGAACTCCTTTTAAGTCTTCTTGTATATATATTTTGGTCTATTTTGTTCGTTACCCTTTAATGTGTTTTTTGAGTATTGATTATAATGTCAAAACTCACTAATTATTATATGTCTTTTACATTCATTGTTATTAATATTTCTTTACTTAGCTAAATTTGTTAGTATTTCTATGTAACTTGACTAGTTATTTTCCCAAATCTATTTTTTTTTATATATACAACCTTTAAAGTTTGTGTTCCTTTATTGTTTGTTTGGTTATCAATATTTTTATATTTGGGTTTTATCTCTTCACTTTTGACTTCGTATTCTATGTGAATAGTCTTCCTATTTTCTTACGATTGGGGATTAATGGTGTATTTTGACTTCACTTTCCATATATTCCTGTTTGATTTATTTATAGAGTTGATAAGCCAAATTCTTATTTGTTTTATAATGTTATTATTACTACTACTATTATTATTGCTATGGTTTTCGTTATTATTATTGGTATCATTATTATTATTGATATTACCATTGCTATTATTATTGTTGTTTTCATTATTTTATTATTGTTGTTAATATTGAATTACCTTCATACAAAAAAAAATATTGGACCCAAATTATATTCTGTCTTGCATTATTATTCTTACCAGTATTGTTAATATATTTTATTATTGTTGTTATTATTATTATTATTATTGCATTATTTTCATGAATGTGTTGAACCATATTCTGTCATGTATGTATTATCATTATTATCAGTATTGTTAACATATTTAATTTTATTATTATTATTATTACCAGTATGATTATGACGATTTTTATTACTGTTATTATTATTGCTATTATTATTTTTAATGTTATTGTTATTGTTATTATTATTTTATTATTATTGATATTATTAATTTCATCATTAATATGTGTTGTTATTATTATTTTATTATTGTTATTGCTATTCTATTATTATTGATATTATTTTTATTATTAATATTTGTTGTTATTATTATTTGTGTTAAAGCCCATTAGTTTTGATCTATAGCATATCTTTTAATTATTTAAATTGAAGCCCAAATTTTATATTCATTTTGCATTATTTATTTATATCTATCTTGAGCCCATACTCTCCTTGCTCCTAGTGTCTCATTCTTGTCTTCCTGCTCGGTTCGTCAATTGGTGTCATGTGACCTACAGCGACATGTATGTTGTTTGGGACATCACCATCGGAGTAGCGCAGCGGAAGCGTGGTGGGCCCATAACCCACAAGTCCCAGGATTCTCTTGTTGTTCCTTCTTCTTTGCATCGTTCAAATCTTGTTCGTCTTTTTCACTCGTCATCTTTTGTCGATTTATTATTCGACATCGATCTTATCTATCTCCTTTTCTTATTCTGGTTCTTCCATCACTTGAGTTTTCTTTTTCTAATTTTCTTGCCTTGTCATTTCTTAAGTTTGCTTCTGTTTTGTCCCACTGCCTGCCAGAATGAATTTCGATGACAAAATTCTTCTTGTAAGGTGGGTAGGATTTGTAACCCCTGTTTCCGAGTATACGGATTTTTCTTGTATTTTGTGGTGTTCTCTTTTCTGTTTTAATATATTTTCGGTCTTGGTCTTGTTGTGGGTCTTCTATTGCAACTTATTATTCTAATATTATTATTGTTATCTTTTATTAGCCCCACCCATTTCCAAGCCCATACTATTGTCTACCCAAACTCATCTCTATTAGACCCTAACCCTAAACCCAAACCCGCATATTGTTGGATCCAAACCCAGCACCCATCTATATTTGTACAGAATCAATTCTGTATACTCACCTGTAAACAATTTCTCCACATTCCCCCACTCTGCACAATCCCCCGTATCTCCCAACTACCCACTATCCCGTAACTACCCCCCTTAATTAATATTATAATATTATTCTAATTTATCCCCCGTATTCTCTCTCTTCCCATTTCCCTCTCTCTCCTCTAACTTCCCCAAAACAGAACGAGAACACCCCCTTCGACTTCTTCTTCCCCCTTATCCCCAAATGGAAACCCATTGTTATCAACCCCTCGAGCTCGCCTGTGCATTGCTTCAATGCTCGCTGCCCCATCACTCTGCCTTTAACCCCGAAGCCCCACCGTCAATCACCTTCAACCTCTCCCCGCTTATCCTCTGAAGCCTGCCATCTCGTCGAGCCTCGTCGACCACCTGCTCCTCCAATCTCTGCGACCACTAGTCACCCCTGCCCTCGTCTTCGACCTCCAGTCGCAACTACCGCCACTCGACTCCATCAGTCAACCTCCATCATTGCCAGTTCCACCCCACTGCTCTGTCTTCCCTCTCGCTCGACCCTCCGTCACCATCGTCTTCCTCCTCTTCGTTGTGCAGCGTTGAAACCCAATGCCTCTCGAGCACCGCTCATCTTCCTCCGCTACCTCCCCTGTGCTCTGTCGTCTTGCCCTCGCTCAAGCTTCACTCAACCCCCTACCCCCTTCGTCTTCGCAGCAACAGCTGTCCTCCACCGCTCGACCTCCTCCTCAACTCCCTCTCACCTGCGACCACTGCATCTCCACCTCGTCGTCACCTCCACACCGCCAGTATTGAGCCCCATCAAAACCCATCACCGCAGTCGACCATCGCTTTGCAGCACCTCGCCTGTGCCTCGCCGCCGTTCTCGTTGTTGCGTCGCTTCCCGACCACAGCACCGTCACGCCGCCGTCGTGATCGCCGAGTTCTTCCGTGCTCTCTCTCTCTCTCTCTGTCAAAGAAAGAAGAAGGGTAGGCAGTAGGAGTTGGTGCTGTTTGGTGTTTTGTGTTGTGGGATCCCGATCCGGTGTGTTGGTGTTCTGTGTGTGTGATTTGAGATCCGCTGTGTTTCTTTTGCTGTTGGTTGCTGTTGGTCTTTTGCCGTTTGGTGTTGCCGTGATTCGCACGTATTTGGAAGCATCGCCCGAGATTCTGATCCCGTTATTCCTTTTTGCATATTTGAATCGTCTACAAAAGGCAAGTCCACTTGAACTTGGTTCATTTTCTAGTTCAAGATTTTTTACCTCTTATGCAAGTAGTTCCACTTCGATCATCTTAACTTTGCCTTGTATACTTTCCATTGGGAATATCTAGGGTTTACACGAGCTAACCTGAAGTATCCTTAACTCGTGCTAATATCCATTGACTCAAACCCAAACATACATGCACACACGACATGAATGAATTTACTAGAATTTGCATATGAGAAATATACCATGATATGAACACATGTTGATTGATTGAGATATGGACAAATGTTGATTGATTGAGACCTCAAGAATTGCATCGTGACATTGAAATCTTGCTTTTATACAGTAGAATGTCACCTCAACTTGCTGGACATTAATGATAATGCATTGCATGATAACAAGAACATGTTGATTATTCACTTTGATAAATATATATATGATAATTTTTGTTATGTCTTGCTGCCTATTCTGTTTTTACTGAGGTTTCGACCCTGTTACAATAGGAACCAGTCAAAACAATATAAATGAGAATTGTAGCCTAATGAATCTAGTTTCCAGACCAATTGACGGATCTTGATTCCGATATGTAAGCTGTGAGATATGTTGGATCCTGTAGGCAATGCAAGAAACACTAGAGGAGGGGTGAATAGTGTTTTATAAAAATTTAAAATGCAGAATTGAGAATTTCTTCTGTTCAGTAGACTTGAGAGATAGACCAGTCGACTGAAACCACAAAAAGAAAAGTATTTTAAAGAAGTCTGTTAAGTCGACTTAGGGATGAGACAGTCGACTAGTCACACAAATTATTTCAGAGTAGTACGAGTCTGACCAGTCAACTTATATGAGTACACAGTCGACTGTCCAGACAAGTTTCACAGTAAAATTAAAAACTGAGAGAATAGAAATGCAAGTAGAGAGATACAACCACAGAGTGCACACAATGTATCCTGGTTCGGTCCTCCCGACCTACATCCAGTCCCCAAGCAACCCACTTGAGATTTTTCACTATTCTTGAAAAAGATTACAAGAATACCCTACGGCGTTCAGACAACAACCTTGTCCAACCCGTAGTCCTTTCTCTCAACCAGAGAAAGCAACCCACTCTTCCACCAAGAGTGACAAAATCCGACTCTACACCCTAGAGTCCTACTCTCCAACCGAGAAGAAAAAAAATAATAAAATTGTTTACAATCAACCTATAGCCTTGTTGTGATTGTGATATAGTACGTGGCTAATTGGTTGACTTCCAAATCCAGTCCAAAACGAATTCAATGTTATACTGGACTGAAGACAGAGAACCAAGACTTAGTGAGTTTTGAAAGCTTTTCTCTCTTGAATGCACAAATCATAAAATTGTTCTAAAAAATTCTTATTAACCTTTTGAAGGTGAACCTTAGGATATATTTATAGACTAGGGTCCCTGGCAGTTAAAGACAGTTACCCATAACCGTTTGATCAACAGAAAATTAACGGATAACTCTTTTAAATTCGAAAAACAGCTTTTGAAATCAGAAAACAGTCAAAAAGCACTTGAACAGTCGACTGGGTTGCCACTATGAGTCGACTAGTCAGAGTTTGAATAAGATCAGGCAGTTTTGTACAGACTCAGTCGATTGGTATAACTGGCAGTCAACTGGTACTCAATAGCTGATCTAGTTCAAGCTGTTTCGACCTTTGGATTTTGTAAACTCACAGTTATAAAAAGTTATATGTGAGTGTATGTGTGTGTAACAAGGCTGTACATCAATCTAAGACTCAATAAATAGAAAAAATATTGCATTTTTACAAGACACACAATTATATGACATTTGAAGCTTTGGTCTTGACTTGAGTCTTGAGTGAAGCCATTGTCTTTATCCGAAGCTGTGCTTGATCATTTGTTCAGCTTTAGAGTAATGAGGCCTTTGTGTATCTTCTTGATACAACCTGCAATTATATATAGAGCATAGCACAAATATATTTTGCATTGTATTGTAATCATCAAAATCAAGAATCAACATTCTTCCCCTTTTTGATGATGTCAACACAATAGCTGATAATAAAAGAAAATAATACAAGCATTCATATGCTCCCGCTATCAATAATACATCATGCATAAATTATCAAAAAAAAGATTAACATCTCATTACAAAAATGTATGTCAGTCGACTTATATAAAAAAATGTCAGTCGACTTATCACAAAAATTACCAATAGAAAAATTACCAATAGAGAGAAGATTATCAGTGTTCTCTCCCCTGTTATCATCAACAAAAAAAAAGAAATGGAAAGAATATTTCACTGAATTAAAATATTACAACTGAGTCTCAGTACAAAATACCAAATTACTAAAGTCAAAATAAGAAAAATACATTGGAGTAATAAAATAAAAAAATCATCAGTCTTCGTCTTCGTCATCATCATCGTCGTCATCTTGAGAGGGAGGTGGAAATTGAGTAGTGAAAAGATGAGTAAGATGAGAAAGTTGGGATTCAAGAGCATCTTGACGATCCATGAGATAGTTAATAGCATTATAGATACTGCGTGGATCATCAAAATCAGCTCAGGGGCGAGAAGAGCTAGATGTTGAAGATGGTCGAGCAGAAGTGGCTAAAGGAACTTGGGTTTGGGGTGAAGACCTAATGGTAGATCTAGGTGGAGGATCAAGAAGTTTCATGCGTGCTAAACTTGCACGATCAAAGCATTCATAATGCTTGACAACATTGGTCTCTGAGTCGAGATCGATATCGTAAGCACAGAAAACAAGGGTAAGTAAAGCACCATAGGGAAGAAAAGTGGAGTGAGACTTATGAAGTCTAGGAAAGATGACACGACCCCAATTAACATTTATTTTACCAAAGATTGCATATACAGCTTGTTGTAATTTCAAGGAATACTGATCATAACTCCCTGTTTTAGGGATAATATTATAGGACAGTATCCGTGCAACAAGTTTTGCAATAGGAGTAATGGATTTATTAGACATAGGAGGTCCATGGTTTGGCAAAAATATTTTAGACAAGATAGAAGCATCATCCATTATGATTTCTCCTAAATCAAGTCCTTCGTCATCTATACCCATAATCAGATTAATTCTTTCGGATGTGAGTTTCATCTTCTTATTTTTCACAGAAGAATAAATTATAACTTCACCATCATCCGATTGAACCACCCTCATATTTGTATAAAATAGATAAATGAGTTGAGGGTAATAATGGGGTTGATTTTCTAAGGACAAGAAATCATAAAGGCTACAATTTTGAAATAGAGACACAAGGTTAAACCTATCAAGATCATTAAAATTAACAAATCTACCCGGAAAAATAAGCATGGTACAAATGATATACCATTTTTCCATAAGATCAGGGCTTCTAAGATATTGAGAATAGTCCTTAGAGGAAGAACCTTCATCAAAATGAGAGGTTTTTGATCTTTTTGGTGCCATAATAAGAGTGAAGGTGAAAGAAATTTTACCAACAGAAAATGCAAGGAATCAAATAGCCAAGGAGCAAGAAATCAACTCAGAGACAGCAGCACCTCAGTCGACTTCTTCTCTATTCTTCTCTTCTCAAACTCTAGATCTGGGTGAAAATAGAAGGGGTAAAGGTGAAAGAGGGGAGGCAGTGATTTAGGGTTTTAACTTGATGGGAACGGCTGAGATCGAAGGGGAAATGAAATCAACAGCCAAGGGTAGTCAAGTGTGAGTCAAATGATGAATAGATATCTTAAAATCGGTGCGATGATTCGAATTGGAAGACAGACTGAGTCGCGACAGTCGACTATTCTTAGTATTCAGTCGACTTAGTCGAGAGAGAAAAAAACGTAATTATCACAACCGGGAAGTCGACTGGTTGAACATCTCAGTCGACTATTAATATATATATATATATATATATATATATATATATATATATATATATATATATATATATATATATATATATATATATATATATATATATATATAAAATATGTGGAATTCGACTGAATAATATGTTCAAGTCGACTTACAAAAAGTAAAATTCAACAAATATCAAGAAAATCACATATCCCTAGTTCTCTTCTTAATGTAATAAAGGTGTCTTATTTAAGGGGTTTGGTAAAGATATTAGTTTGTGGGAAACCAAACTCAAACCAAACCCATGATGAGTTTGATTTTCCACCATAAGCAGGAATGAAATTAACAGAATTACATACATTTAGTATATATGAGTTTATATAGGCAATTCTATCTTTCGTACTCAAATTTACTGGAACCCATACATGTTTGTACTATCCAGTCGACTTTATAACATCATTCAGTCGACTTCTACTATATGTCAGTCGACTGGATGATAATATAGGTCGACTTATATGAGGTTTTGGTCTTGTTGAATAAGACTAAGTTCTTCTGGACAGACGACTGGTGGATGGATTCTGTCGACTTGACTGAAATTTAGATTTGCTTTTATCAATAGAACTTACAAACTTAGGTTTTTCAAAGAACTCATACAATTTATGTCTAACACTAGAAATAGATACAGATTTATTTATACTAGTGTTATTAGAAGAATGATCTTTTTCAAGAGATTTTTTAAAACCAAGTCCAAACTTTTGACTAGATTTTACTTGATTTTGAAGAACATCGTTTAAATTCTCTTTTCCTTTATTAAACTTAGATACGTTCTTGGAAATCTCTTCATAATTCTTCTTTGGAGATTCAAGATCCATATCTAAACTTGAAATACGAGAATTTAAAATTTTTACTTCTTTATCAAGGTTAAGATTCTCTTGAGAAAGTGTTTGATTGACTTTCTCTGGGTTCTTAACTCTAATCTTTTCCTTTTTTAGTTCTTGAAAAATTTCATTGAATGCATCAAGTAAATCATCTGAATCACACTCATTACTTACTTGATTCTGTGATGCCATGAAGCACACATTTGCAACCTCATTGGTCTCATCAATTTCTTCTTCTGAAGAAGAATCGCTGTCATCCCAAGTTGCTTGATATGCCTTTTTGTTCTTGGCAAACTTGTTCTTGGTGTACTTATCCTTCTTGAAGTTTGATGTCTTTCCCTTAGACTTTGTGTTCTCTAGTGGACAATTCTTCTTCATATAACCTGTTTTGTTACACTTGAAACAAGTTGGAGGATCATTAGAATCTTTAAATTTAGAATTGAACTTACATTTCCTTAGAAATTTTTTGAATCTCCTTGTGAACATAGCAATCTCCTCCTCATCTTCTTCTTCATCTTCGGAATCTGACATGACCTTGAATGCTAATGTTTTTGTAACGCCCCAAATTTTTTTTTGACTCCAAAATCAATTCTTTCAATTTTTGTATCACTTTAAACATAAACTAAGAAAATTATATTTCAAAGAAAATTTTGGCAGAGTTTCTCCTGAAATTTCTGCCCCGAAACACAAAAAGCTTACAGAATTCTGCTCTAAATTCCGTAGCTCACATCACAGACAATATAATCATGGGCTCCCCAGGCCAAAATGAGCGGAATCACACAGGCAATATAATATCATGCACTGGGGGCCAAACTCATAATAGAATATCAATTATCAAATAAAAACCATCAATTTCTTTGAAAACGAGGTAAAAATTTTAGAAAAACCTTTATAAAACCTACCACAGGGCTCGGTACACTACAACGAGATGAGTACGGGTCACAAACACCACATACTACTCCCTACTACACTCATCATCATCATATACATGCTTATACATCTAATATACAATTTAAATCATAAATTCCACTATTCCCATAACTGAACTTATGCATAAATTTTAAAATAAATGACTTCACTCTACGAAATCTACGCCTCACCTCTGTGCTGCTGAGGACCTGTAACAGTAGGGGATCTAGGGTAGTCCGGGAACTCCCTAACTCCCAAATACTAAGGGGTTAGCCATTTCTGGTGTGAGTATAATTCACTAATCTAATAAATAAACCAAACTATATAACGAAAATAAATTAAACTTACAAATATCAAGGTAAAAAGATTCAACCTGAATCTGAACATTAAAGCATCGAGAATACAACATTGTATCATGTACTCGACAAATCTGCATCCATCTACCTATATATCCATAACTTCACACCCTTCGCTAAATGCATCATCTTAATATATAACTGCATATATATATATATATATATATATATATATATATATATATATATATATATATATATATATATATATAATTCCTTCAATTCATACTCAATTACAAAGCAGCACATTAATTCACATTCCATTACTTTTCATTTTGAATTCTCCAACACAATTACTCATCTGTTCACAATTACCATTGCCTCATCATTTCTTTATTTTCATAAATACTCACATAAGGTCACTATCCCTTTTCTTCATACTTTTATAACCACGCACTTCATTTACCATTCATTTACATCTACGAACTCGCGACTCATATTCTTTCCTACTCATCTCCATTCATAAATATTTTCTTCTTCATTCTCATATTACATAACACCACATTCATTCATTTCTTATAACACATATCATCACGTCTCACATTACATTACTTTTACTTTCATCATACATTACAACTATCTTCTTTACACTCTCAATACATCATCATACTCATCCTCAAATTCATCATTGTTATAACTTACCTTCATTTTCCCTTATAACACATATATCAATTTACTCCTCTTTTATTTCCAACCTGAAATACCGGCATCATATCAACAACTCACCCATTCATCCTGAAAATTGTGCCTAGGCAGGTAGTTTCCACTATTTCCTCCGAAATAGCAGGCGAGTTGTTCCTAGTCACAATTCCAAAGCACACAAACTTATAACACAACATACTTTCTTTAATAACCATTTTCATAACCAATCTCATAATACAGATATTTATCTTATTGTATTATATCACGTATCACATCATAAACATATGCATCTCTTCTCATAATATCACATTAATTCATGTCTTATAATCACAAAACATAACATCTCAGTACACATGGCAATTTACTTGCATTTCACCACATCATTATCATATCACTTATAACACAAAATGCCATTAACTTCACTTTCATTCTCATCACAATATACTCCATATCCCAAACATAGTTTGGGCAATCACATATCACACCCCAAAGCCGATAGCTTGGGTAATAATCACCGCACCCCAAACACATAGTCTGGGTAATATCACATCACATCTCAAGCCAAATGCCAATATATACATATATATCTCCCGTAATATATTCATATCTCCCATAATGTAAATAGTCTCCGTAATATATCATATCATCAATATCTTTATATATACATACATTCTTTCAATGCACATATACACCTTTATATTTTCTCCTGTTCAGTGCTCACACAACTGACCTCCTCGTACAACACAGGGATCTCTGTGCCTTCCCTCCTGTACATTTCAATCCCGCTAACCCACCATATCACCTAGATCCAGGTGTCCTAGGCATCTATCATTTGTGGGCTGGATTGAAAGTACGGTTGTGCGCTTGTCCAATCAAGACTAAAGCCAAAAGGCTAGTCAAATATAAAATATAACACGCGGATCGATGCTCACACAGAGTCTTACACATTCGAGGCTACGTTTTCCTTCTGGCCCTATACCAGCGAGGGAAACTCCTGATCCCCAAATATAATTTGGGGCAATATATAACTCCTGATCCCCAAATATAAAATTTGGGGCAATATAAATATATATAATTCTTGTTCCCTAAATATAAAATTTGGGGCAATATATAACTCCTGTTCCCGGGTGTATCCCGAGCCTGTGGGGTCTAGCCCAAACCATTGGGAGATTGTGTGGCACTGCAATATTTAATTCTCCTTTATATATATACATATATCTCCTTTATTATATAACTCCTTTATAATATATCTCTGTAATCTCCTTTATTATATAACTCCTTTATAATATAACTCCTTTATAAAATAACTCCTTTATAATATAACTCCTTTATAAAATAGCTCCTTTATTATATAACTCCTTTATAATATAACTCCTTTATAAAATAACTCCTTTATAATATAACTCCTTTATAAAATAGCTCCTTTATAATATAACTCCACATATCTATATAATAAAACACAAAGAAAGCTATCAAGTGGCTCACATTCAATCTATCCCAAAATCAATGGACCAGATCTACTTTCACAAAACATATTTTCCCGCCCAAATTTCAAACCCCACAATTTTAAAATCCATCTCTATCTCTCTCTCTCTTACGAAATCTCTGTCTCCTCTCTCTTCCAGCTCTCTCTAACTCTCCTCCCGCTCTTTCTCTCTCTCACTCTGTCTTTCTCTCTCTCCCTGCTCTTTCTCTTCCCGTCGCTCTCTCTCTTCTCTTCCCTCTCTATGTCTCTCTCTCACTCTCCTTCCGCTCTCTCTCTCTCTCTCTCTCTCTCTCTCGATCTCACTCTCTCGACCACCGACCTCTTCTCCCGACCGCAATCGCACCACCGATTTCGTTGGTCAATCGCAATCGCACCCCCCCCCCCTCTCTCTCTCTCTCTCTCTCTCGATCTCACTCTCTTGACCACCGACCTCTTCTCCCGACCGCAATCGCACCCCCGATTTCGTTGGTCAATCGCAATCGCACCCTCTTCTCCCGACCACCGTCCTCACCACCGATTTCAGGTGTCTTGCATTGATTTTGTTGGGTTTGTGTTATGGGTTTAGTTTGCTTATTTAAGGTGTTAATTTTGTGGGTTGATTTAGGGTTTCGTTGCAATTTGGAGAAAGTGGGAGAATTTGGTTGGTCAACCGCAATCGCACCACCGTCCCTCTTCTCCCGACCACCGTCCTCACCACCAATTTCAGGTATCTTACATTGATTTTTTTGGGTTTGTGTTATGGGTTTAGTTTGCTTATTTAAGGTGTTAATTTTGTGGGTTGATTTAGGGTTTCGTTGCAATTTGGAGAAAGTGGGAGAATTTGGTTGGTCAATAAGCTGAGATCGAGGTACCATTTTATGTTTCTTTCATTTTTTATTTGATATTTGGTTGCTCTCTCACTTTTTTTGCATTTGTATTTATATTTGATATTTTGAGGATTTTGTGTTTGAAGAGTAAGGAAATGAGTAATTTTAGAAAAAAAAGGGAAATTGGAAAATCCCAATTCGAGTAGTTTCCATATTTTGTGTTTTCATATTTTGTGTTAATTTTGTGTTTTCATATTTTGAGGATTTTGTATTTATATTTGATATTTTGAGGATTTTGTGTTATTTGGGTCTTCTTTGTCAAATTAATGCGAGATATAGAGTATGAAGGAATGCATGATGGTGTAAATGGAGTTTATTGTGTTGAAGCAACCAAGTTGAAATAGATATTTCTAACCAATCGACCTCTTGCTCACTACCGAACCTCTTGCTCACTACCAAATATGCTTACCACTGGTCCCTCGCATATGTTCACTTCTGTCCTGCATATGTTTTAGGAATTTGTATGTACTTTTGTGCATTGGGTTAGGAATTAAAGTTTCTTTTTCTTTCATTCCTATCGCAGGCAAATACACATGTCAACGTCCATCCGGATCACAAGGATGTAAAGATGTGGCAGGTCTGCTTTCATCTATATTTTTACTGTTGTTTTACTTCACATTGCTTCCATATTTCATTCCAATCACTTCCTTTACCTTATCATTACAGGTGCATACTCTTTTGAAAGGTCTGGAGAAAATTGCTGTCAGTGCAGATATACCAATGTTAGTTTGTGGAGATTTGAATTCCGTTCTAGGAAGGTATACACTTTGTTTCTGATCTCACTTTATGCATATGTTTGTGTATAGATTATGATTTTATAATGAGAATATGTCGTATGTCGAATGTAGTGCTCCTCATACACTTCTTGCAATGGACAAGATTGATCAGATGCACCCAGACCTGGTAGTAGATCCTCTTAATATTTTACGCCCTGCAAGCAAATTAAACCACCAGCTCCCACTGGTAAATATTTGTTTATCATTTACTTGACTTGAAGTAGATTTCTCCAAAATGATATAGTATTCACATAGTATTAATTAAATGAAGAATCATCATTAGATCAGGTTGTAGTTTACTTCATGGCTAATATGGAAGAAGCACAATAAGAATCATCATTAGATCATTCGGATGTAGCAATATTGTATGGAAGATGGCATTAGAGTATGTTACCCTGGGTGTCTCTGGTGCCAGAAAGGGTGGAAGAACTCACAGTATTGTGGATTGTTAATCCTTAACAGCTATTATTTGCAATTGTGGAAGAACTCACAGTATTGTGGAAGAACTCACATTATTCCTTTGCAATTGTGCACTAATGAAGCTACAGCTGCGGGGGTTTTAATCAGAGATTGCAAAGGAAGATGTCTGCAAGATTGCAAAGGAAGATCTTCCTTTGCAATTAAGGAACATCTTCCTTTGCAATCTTGCAGACATCAAAACAACTTCACAACTGTAATCATTTTGTTTTTATTGGTTGTTGGTTGTTTTTGGTTGCAGGTACTAATGTTCAGACTAATGAGGAATAGAGCGAAGCCCCGACGCCCTGCCTCCTGCAGCCACACCCGCTCTCCTCCAGAGGTTTTTGAACTCCAAAATAGATGCTGGTAGTATGTTCTCCCAGTATATTTAAAGATAACTAAATGTGGTCTATTCCGACTGTGTTTTTCAAATTGGGTCTAATTTGTTTGTCGGTAATTTTCATTTGGCATTAAATTTTCTCCTTATTGTCGATTGTTCAGTGGCCCAAGCAACTGAATGCTTCATTGGAGGTTATTGATTCGGAGATTGCGGACATCATCAACCATGAGAAAGCCCGGCAATGGATGGTAAGTTGTATGTCGATCACTGTTGCATACATTGTGGTTGAGGAAATGTCCAGCCCAAACATTGATAATGAATATTGTGTTTGTTTGCTTGCTTTGGTTTTACATGATCTGTAATAGCCAATATTCAGTAAATGATCTTGCTTGACTGTGGTTATAGGATTTGAACTCATTCCTTCAAAGAATTTCACCTCGGTATCTGTTATGCAAGCTGTTGGATCTGTGATGACGAACAAGTACAGTGAAGGCTATCCTGGTGCCAGATACTATGGTGGAAATGAGTAAGAATATAACTATTGTTGCTTTCTGCTTTGGAAATTTACTATTTGTATTCTTAAGTGAAAGGTGGACTGTGTGTATTACCAATTTGTATAACCTACTGAGGTGGATTGTGTGTATTACCAATTTTAGGATTGTAGGATTGTAATTCGAAATTAGTTTTAAAATTTTATAGTTTCCTCTTTGATTATTAACTTTGGTTTCCTAATTAAAATTTTGGTGATGGGCGGCTGGATATGCATATGAACCTGCAGGTAAGAACATGTGAAATGCATGTTTATTAAGTATCTGGCCATAGCAAATATTTATTTGTTATGCATTTTTTTTTTGATGTTTTGCAACTTAACTCTATATGTACAAATTGCTCATGTTATCTGTTACAAATTAATGTGAGTCTACTTACCCCAAATCTGACTTGGGGGTGTGGAATCTTCATTTTGTAGTTACTTTGCTACCTCATGTCTACATAAATAGCCGAAACTAGATATGACGAGAGCAATGTGAGCACCCGCACCCGCAAATGCACTACTAATGCGAAGTGAAATCAACCACTGAAGCATTACGTTTGTTCATTATGTTCTACTATTTTTTGCTTAAGCAAAAGTAATACATATAAAAAAGTGACCATTTACTTTGTGAAAACTTGAAATGTTCTTTTTCTTTCATATTGCATTTTCTCGAGTTTATATTGTATAGTTGAGTATCTTTTCTCTAATTCCTACTTCTTTATTCCTTCTAAGCAGGACTTCGATGGATTGTTGATTACAACCTCCCAATTCAATTTTCGTCCGCTAATCAGGTATTTTGTACATTACCTTCTACTATTTTTTTTTAAATATGCATGTTTATTTCGACATGTTACCTATTACCTGAGCAAAGTAGACCAAAGTTGAAATTTACCTCCAACTTCACCTTTTTGTTCTGGTTAAGATCACCAGAAGAAGGGTCAGGTTTGGAACATATGAGAATTAGCAAGTTTATTCTACTTCTTTCTTTCCATCTAATTTGGGTACACGCACTTAGTACTCGAAATTGATAATGTTTTCCATCCAATTTATGCATCTAATTTTAGGATTGATTGTTTGTAAGTGTTATTTGAAATTGATACTGTTTTCCATCTAATTGTGCATCTAATTTTTGGATTGTATTTGTTTAGAGTTGCAGATTTTAAATTTTGTAGGATTGTATTTGTTAGATTGATACTCACGAGGGTTGATTTTAGGATTGTATTCACGAGGGTTGATGCTAATATTTGTGACTGAATGTTTTTTGTTCGGTGCTGCCAATAGTTTTGAACATCGCTTGATAAGTTTTTTTGTTCGGTGCTGCCAATAGTTTTTTTTGTTGTTCTAAACATCCTTCCCTTTAATTTTTTTTTTGTTCTAAACGTTGCTTGATAAGTACATTTAGATTTAAAATAACTAAATAATCTTTTTTTCTTTATGTTTGGTGCTGCCCATATTTATGAGGATTGTCGTATTGTGCAATGTTGATTTAGTTTTTAAGTTATCTTTCAATTATAATTTAGCACACAAGTCATTGGCTGTATAAACTACCTTAAACCACCTGAAGTCTATTTGGCTGTATAAACCACCATAAGTCATATTTTTTTCTTTTTTAATTTTTTTTTCAAGGATGCCCAAGGACAACATATAATAAACACGCTTTAGCTATTCAAAGATGAGTTTTGGCTTCTTATTCCTGATCACCGTTAGTCAAAACCGAATAGGAACATTGTCTGCCTACCTTTAGACAATGACTTTGTCTGGTTTAAGAACCCAAAACCCTCAATCGAACTGAATAAAAAGCCCACCTTACGGAGGACAAATGCTCCTATTCGGTTCGTCTCTTATCCCAAAGTCCAAATAACATTTCCAGGTTACTAAGTGCTATTTTTCTCTACAATAAATCAAAAATCTAATATGGTCGAATCAATAAAAACAATCCAAAAGACTCCATGCTCGAGTTGACTCTCCCACAGATCTTCTTCCAACTAGAAAACGTGTGGGTCATTATTGTTTGCTGTTATAAAAGGCCATTCTTCTGCATCTAACGTAGAGAATTTCAGGTTTGTTGAGAAATTTTTAGTTTTCACGTTCTTGGTATACTTTAGTTGCTCGGCTTGATAACTTCAAACTGAAACTAATGATATACTTTAGTTGCTCGGCTTGATAACTTCAAACTGAAACTAATGATATACTTTAGTTGCTCGGCTTGATAACTTCAAACTGAAACTAATTTTTTTAGCTGAACCAGAAACTGAGCTTCATCTGAAACTGAAACAAAAATTTTGAAGCTCAAACCAAAATTTAATCTGAAACAATCTGAAACAATCTGAAGCTCAAACATACAAATTTGAAGCTGAACAAATTTTTTTCCATGCTGAACTGAAACTGAACTAAGACATACAACATTTATATAGAGAGAGAGAGAGAAAGAGAGGGAGAGAGATGCTGAATTGAGATTTTAAAGAAAGTTAAGACGTCGCGATAACGTGCCGTATGAAACATTTTAAAGACGTCGTATTAGAAAACTATTAGGAAGCAATATAATTTCAGAGGAGGCCTGTATAGAGTAGTTGATTGTATTAGAAAAGTGGATGTATTTGTTTACACCCACCTTTTTTGTACCTCTTTAACAATTATTCGGTCCAATCAAATAACTCTAACTAAATTTACATGCAGGGCCGAATACGTGCCGTAGGCACGTGCCACGGGCATACCTACAGCAATCCGAACAACACCCTCTTAATTCTTCCACACTGATTGCAGCACCTACAGCATCAATCAATGACAAAGGGTTTACTTAATTTTTAATCCAAATATCAAAGGGTTTACTTAATTGCTGCCTGGTCTATAAAGGTCTTTCTAGGTCAAAGTGGAGGGCTGGATATGGACGGAAATGAACTGCCAAGATTGGTGTATATCTCTAGGGAAAAAAGACCTGGGTTCAATCATCACAAGAAGGCCGGTGCTATGAATGCCCTGGTAAAAGCAAAAACAAATCATCGTAATTTTTTTCTTTCAAAGCTTAACAATAAGGATTAACTTTAGTCTTTTTCACCTTTGACAGGTTAGAGTCTCGGCTGTACTCTCAAATGCACCTTATCTACTTGGATTGTGATCATTACATCAATAACAGCAAGGCTATACGAGAGTCTATGTGTTTCATGATGGATCCATTAGTCGGAAAGAAAGTGTGCTATGTCCAATTTCCTCAGAGATTTGTTGGGATTGATCGACATGATAGATATGCCAATTGCAACATTGTGTTCTTTGATGTAAGCAAAATATTTCGTTCTTCTATGTAAATCTGAGCCCTCCATGCAAAATTAACGCTAAGCATTCTAATGCAGATAAACATGAAAGGATTGGATGGAATTCAAGGACCAATTTATGTTGGAACTGGATGCGTTTTGATGCTCCAAAGACAAAGAAGCCACCGACAAGGACCTGCAATTGCTTGCCGAAATGGTTCTGCTGTCTATGCTGTTGCTCAGGGAGGAAGAAGAAGACAACGACGAAAGCAAAGCAAGATAAGAAAAAGAAGGGCACGAGGAAAGGAGAAAATGGAGGACTTGTGTTTGCATTGGAGGGCATTGAAGAAGGCATTGAAGGTGAAACCATCTTTCTATTTCCATAATTA
Source organism: Hemerocallis citrina (assembly GCA_017893485.1). Lineage (NCBI taxonomy): Eukaryota > Viridiplantae > Streptophyta > Magnoliopsida > Asparagales > Asphodelaceae > Hemerocallis > Hemerocallis citrina. The sequence goes on along the minus strand of CM030359.1, from coordinate 351,653,976 downwards.
AATTACTAAAGATAGTTTGTTTATCGTCATTACTGTATAAGCCGTTATATATAGTACAATATAGGCATTAAGCAGTCACCGGTTTCCTATTTCATGACTCATGAGCCGCTTAATGTTTTCTTCAAAATATCAGTTCTAAATAGGTAATGTGATTTTCTTCACTCACGAAAGGGAGTTTTACCTATAGCAAACTGCTATCATCAGCATAATTCTATTTGTCCACTTAACGATTCTGATTTTTGAGTGCTTAATTCCTTTAAATGTTCTACAGTTGAGCTTCGTCCAGTTTCTTTTCATATAAGCCAAACATACTTCTTTACTTTTCTGTCAAATTCCAGTTGATTTATTTGACGTGTACATATGCAAACAGGGATCGAGAGCGAAAAGTCAGCACTGATGTCTCAAACAAAATTAGAGAAAAAGTTTGGTCAGTCCTGTTTTTGTCTCATCTACTCTTCTTGAGGATGGAGGAACTCTGAAGGGTGCTTCTCCAGCATCCCTACTGAAGGAAGCTGTTCATGTGATCAGTTGCGGCTATGAAGAGAAGACAGACTGGGGGAAAGAGGTATAATTTCAATTAAATTATATGCAAAACCTCCAACTATCTCTGGGATAAATTGCTCTGTAAAACTCAGAACCTAACTAAAGACTATCATTTTTTGCTCATCAATTGCTCTGTAAAACTCATCAGTTGCTCTCAATTTTTGTATGATACAACTCAGAACCTAGATATAGGCTATGTAAAACTCATCAATTGAGGTGATGTATTTTGATGATGCTCTCTATAAAGGCTATGTGAATCCATTGAATATGAACACATCAGAACCTGGAGTACTGAAGGATGCAAAGACCTCACATTTTGACTTCCTATATCAAAGGCCCAGATCAAGTTATTTTCTTCCTATATCAAAGACCTCACATTTTGACTTCCTATATCACATTTTAACATAGAAAAAGTAATCAACTTATTGACTTCCTATATAAGGTGGTATTTTATTAATGATAATCAAGTTATTTTCCACAAATGCATGTTTTTTTTAAGACATATAACTTGGTGTAACTTCTGACTTTGTAGGCATTCTAACATTCTAAGCTATAAGATATATAGTGGTCTTGCATGGACTTCCAGGTAACTTGATGTCTCATGGTAAGAGCTTCAGTAGCATGGTCCTGAGTTCATGCTCTACACAGGATAGCTCCATCAAAATTTTCATATTGCCATACATGCATAATGTAATCAGAAGTCAAGATGAAGGGTGTGTCAGATGCTTGACACGTTTCACATGTTCTTTTGGTTAGGACCAGTAGGATTGGTTTACTTCTTATGCCATCACTAAGTAGGCTTTTGTTGAGTTAAGCACGAGGCAGGAATTGTAGTCTTAGAGGAGATTGATACTCAACCATGAGAGCAGGTTATCATTCCAGGAAATTGTGATATGAGCAAGCGCGGTTAGGTGCTTCAGGTATGTGGAGTTAAGGAAACTCAAATAATCACACTTCCAAGCTTTCAAAATTAAAATTTCAAACATCTAAATATTCTTTCAGTTCAATTGTTTTAGAGAACTCAAGAACTGTTGATTTTTTCCCCTTTCTTATGGACAACTTGAGTTCTCTTTGGTAGTTGCCATTATCTTAGAGATCTTTTTTTCCATCATCTTGCACAAGTAGAGGTGTTATGTGCTTGCTAACTTATTATATAGATAGTTAGTTTTCTGTGAGTTATATCCTTTAGGATGCTTAAATTTAATTTGTTCATGACTGGCCTCTCCTTTATTAAGCATCAAAATTGTTTTTTTTCCATTACAGTTGCAATTCCTACGACAAAAAAATGTACGGGTTACCATTCCAGATGAACGCGTGCTTAATCTGATATCCCTTCGCAAGGTATGCTGAACCCCTTATGTATATTAGATGCTCATTATTGATAATTTTTTAATTCCTATTTTTTAACCAACCAGTGTAGAGAAAGGAAGCAACGAGTTACCATTCCAGCAAGGGAAAGAGAAAGGAAAATGTATGGAGAATTTTGTGTTTTTCGCAGTGTTACTTTTTGGGGTAGTTAACTTCAGTTATGTAGAATGAGGATAGTTAAGAAAATCTATGTAATATTTAGTATTTTAGGAGATTTTGTAAGTACTGTATGTGATGATGATATATAGTGATGGGATATAGTATGTTAAAACCCGTACTCGCAAAGTTGTGGAGTATTGGGCTCTGTGTGTGGTTTTTCAAAGATTTTTCTAAAAGTCCATTACGTTTTCAAACGAAATTTTTGTTTTTATTCTGTATCTCGCGTCATGTGAAGATATTTGTCCCCAGAGCCCTATATATATGATGTCTGTGTGATGTTGCTTGGATTGGCCTGGGGAGGATTGATATCAACTGCCCGTGATGTGATATTTTAAGTTGTTAGCAGAATTCCGTACGGAATTGCTGTAAAAGAGCTAATATTTTATGGGTGATTCTGTCGAATTTTTACTAAAATTCCTATTAATATTCTAGAATAGAAATAAGGATTTAATTGAGTAGGCGTAGAAAAAATTAATAAATAAATTCATACATGGTAATAGTTAACTAATAGTAAGATTTATTATACAGATATGTAGGAGTAATGAAGAGCATTTTCGGTTCGAACCGTCGAGCTTGAAGGCAATTTCTTTTGTACATCAGTCGTTTTGAAAGGTTTTGGTTTGAAAATGCACTTTCCTATAAACTATCAGTGTTGGTTTTTTAAAGTTCTCATTGGTTTTGACTTGATTGATTCCTTTTTCATTAAAATGATTTTTCAGGTCTCTTCATTATGGTGGATTTATTCGTCTATCCATCTGTAATTTTCATGTTCTCAGAATGTTTGTAATGCCTGATAGTTGGGCTTATGTATTTTGTGTGAATCACTCCGTAATTATTTTGAGGGATTGGGGCCAATGTTTGTTCTACTAGCATGTACCTCTTTTTTTTAAATCTATAATTATATTCATGAATGTAAAATATCTCATACACTGAAATATATAAAAAATTGGGTCCAACAAGTAGATTTCAGATCGAACTTGCTGTACGCTGTCCAGTATATGGATACAGATATATTAATATGGATCACATTTAACAAAAGGCGTTAACATGTACATCAGAACAAGCTTTGTCTCTCTCTCTCCCTCTCCCTTTTTAAACCTTCTCTAAAATCATACATGGTTAACTACATGAAAATTTGACAATGGAGAATTAACTGATGCAATTTGAGGCGATAATTGCATTAGCAACTGAATTGCTACTTATGGCAGGCAACAAATCAAATATGAAATCTCTTTTGTTGAAGTCACACATAGCAAGTGATTTTGATCTACTATTGTTGTAGATTCACAGTACTCTTTTTCAATCCTGAGCTCCTGACAAATGATCCTGCAAGATATAAACCAATAAACAACTTAATTCAGAATATATCAATGTCTACTGTCAAATACACATCTATATAAATCATTATTCATGAAGACGTGCATATATATTTAACCTTTTACAGGGTTTTATATACTGCATCGTTCTCGGAAACGTGCTGTAGGTATGCTTGATAAGTACTAGGTATGCTTGATAAGTACTATGCATAAATTTATATGCAGTTCATCCAATCGAATAACTCTAACTAAATTTATATGCAGTTCCGAATACGTGCCGTAGGCACGTGCCACGGGCATACCTAGTTCATATATAATATATCTCCTTTTATAATATTTCTCCATATATATATGTATCTCTCCTTTATAATATAACTTCATATATAAATATATCTCCTTTATAACATAACTCCTTTATGATATAATTTCGCCGTTATAACATAACATGAAAGCATATAACTCCATTAAATTCATAAGCATACACAAGTCATTAATCTCACCGATATCATATAAAATTCTCATTTACCACCCACACGTCACACACACACCATATCCATTTCGCATCACAATATCACATAAAATTTCCAATTTATCACCCGCATACCACACCTACTCCATATCATCATTTCATCAGGTTATCACATCACATTGTCATATAATATTTTATATATCATATATATCTACACACACCATGCTTCCCATCATATTACATTAGTTATGAGATCACACGTCACACATACACATACATTCAATCACATATATCTGATCATTATAACTCCGTAGCATAGAGATATCTATCTACAACCATCAACACACTCCCATACATATATACTAATTTCTTACACCTCATAATTTACTCCATATCATACTTATAAATTTTTCTATATTCAATATACTTCACACGTCACACACCCCAAACCATATTTTAAAATTGTCATAGCACAGTATGCACATGAAATAAAAAGATCATACTCACAGAATATCCCGCGAAGACTCGAAGTGCCACCATGCCATCCCGCATCCAAAGTCGTTATTATATCCTATTATCAAGTTTCAAAGCAATTAAGGCTCAAAATATCCAAATCAACCACAAAAAATAATAACACTACTTCTAATATCACTCAGGCATTTTATTGAACGCCTGGGATGCACATGTGCGTTGCACATAATATTTAAATTCCTACGGGATGTTTATCCCCAAACAATTACTAAAATCACCCCCAAAATATTCTAATGGCCCACAAAAATTCTACTACCATGAAGAGAAAATACTCACATATTAACTTCCCTTTTTATAAACCCAAAACCCTAATTTATAAGCAAATTGTAAAATCTCCAAGAATTTGCTAATTTCTCGTCTCTACCATTCCCAACATCTCCTAATCTCCCTACCATAATATTCCTACTCAATAGAATTTAACCACACTTAATTTTATACAATAACATAAAATAGGGTATACCTTCCCGAAGTCCTCTCCAAAAATCGACGCTACCACTTTGTAGAGAACCCTTCAATTAGTCTACCCCTCAATTTAATTTGGATTTGACGAAGAAATAAGGTGGATTTGAGGTGGGGAAAGAATCACCGAATGGTGGTTTCCTTCTTTCGGCTTGGAAGAAACGGGAAGGGGAAAGAAAGAAGAAGGAGAAGGAAAAAGGTGGGGTTGGGGTTTTGTAAAAGTAATGAATAAATAAATGGATAAATAAATAATGTAAGGGATAATTGTCTATAAGCCCCCAATTTCAAATATATTTCAAATAAACCCCCAACTCTTACACTTTAAAAATACTAACAATATAAAATACATAAAATTGTCTCATAATAATCTTCCAAAAGTAGAAAACAGAGTAAACAATATTTCTTCATATAAAACTTAACTCATAACTCCAATATATCAATAACACCCATCTAACACAAATATCCATACCAATATCAATATTTAAATAAAATATATCAAAAAATAATTTTCACCACACCAAATATATAAAAACAAATATTTTCGGTATTTTACAAATTCGAGGTGTTACAGTTTTCTTCTTTGACTGTTGTGGTTCAGCATCCTTCTTGCGTTCTTCGATTTGTACCTCATAAGCCATTAGATTTTCCACAAGATTCTCAAGAGAAAGTTGTGATAAATCATTGGCCTCTTCTATGGAAGTGGTCTTCTTTTCCCATTCGGGGGTAAGTGCACGAAGTACTTTTCTCACCATCTCTACTTGAGTGTATATCTTCCCAAGTGCCACAAGTAAGTTTGTGATGTTTGTAAATCTAGTAATCATCTCGGACACACTTTTATTTTCCTTCATGCGGAACATTTCAAACCTGTGAACAAGAACAGATATTTTAGATTCTTTCACTTTGTTCGTTCCTTCATGAGTTACCTCGAGTGTGTGCCAGATTTGATGTGCGGTTGTTGCATTTGACACACGGTTGAACTCCTCCTTTGTGAGAGCACAGAATAATGCATTCATTGCTTTTGCATTGTTCATTGTTTGGTTCTTCATGTCGTCATTCCATTGTGCATATGGAATAGTAGGAGCGGTGTATTCTGTTTCCGTCATGTTCCATATTTCATAGTTGATGGATTGTAGGTAGATTTTTATTCTACACTTCCAATAATTGTAATTTGTTCCATCGAAGAGAGGTGACCTTCGTGTAGATTGGCCTTCATGGTACTGATTTGTATTTGAAGTAGTTGCCATTGCACTCAACCTTGCTCTGATACCAAGTGTTGGATCCTGTAGGCAATGCAAGAAACACTAGAGGGGGGTGAATAGTGTTTTATAAAAATTTAAAATGCGGAATTGAGAATTTCTTCTGTTCAGCCAACTAGAGAGATAGATCAGTCGACTGAAATCACAAAAAGAAAAGTATTTTAAAGAAGTCTGTTAAGTCGACTTAGGGATGAGACAGTCGACTAGTCACACAAATTATTTCAGAGTAGTACGAGTCTGACCAGTCAACTTATATGAGTACACAGTCGACTGTCTAGACAAGTTTCACAGTAAAATTAAAAACTGAGAGAATAGAAATGCAAGTAGAGAGATACAACCACATAGTGCACACGATGTATCCTGGTCCGGTCCTTCCGATCTACGTCCAGTCCCCAAGCAACCCACTTGAGATTTTCCACTATTCTTGAAAAAGATTACAAGAATACCCTACGGCGTTCAGACAACAACTTTGTCCAACCCGTAGTCCTTTCTCTCAACCAGAGAAAGTAACCCACTCTTCCACCAAGAGTAACAAAATCCGACTCTACATCCTAGAGTCCTACTCTCCAACCGAGAAGAAAAAAACAATAAAATTATTTACAATCAACCTATAGCCTTGTTGTGATTGTGATATAGTACGTGGCTAATTGGTTGACTTCCAAATCCAGTCCAAAACGAATTCAATGTTATACTGGACTGAAGACAGAGAACCAAGACTTAGTGAGTTTTGAAAGCTTTTCTCTCTTGAATGCACAAATCTTAAAATTGTTCTCAAAAATTCTTAGTAACCTTTTGAAGGTGAACCTTAGGCTATATCTATAGACTAGGGTCCCTGGCAGTTAAAGACAGTTACCCATAACCGTTTGATCAACAGAAAATTAACGGATAACTCTTTTAAATTCGAAAAACAGCTTTTGAAATCAGAAAACTGTCAAAAAGCACTTGAACAGTCGACTGGGTTGTCACTATGAGTCGACTGGTCAGAGTTTGAATAAGATCAGGCAGTTTTGTACAGACTCAGTCGACTGGTATAAATGGCAGTCGACTGGTACTCAACAGCATTTTTACAAGACACACAATTATATGACATTTGAAGCTTTGGTCTTGACTTGAGTCTTGAGTAAAGCCACTGTCTTTATCCGGAGCTGTGCTTGATCATTTGTTCAGCTTTAGAGTAATGAGGCCTTTATGTATCTTCTTGATACAACCTGCAATTATATATAGAGCATAGCGCAAATATATTTTGCATTGTGTTGTAATCATCAAAATCAAGAATCAACAAGATATCGCAGTTTTGGTCACTGCTGGTCTGTACTTTGCAGATCGCAAATTAATAAAACACCGACACAACTTTCAGTTGAAACACCTTGATAACAGTAGTGTAATACCATGAAAATCTCCAGAAACTTAGTAGACATGTTTAGGATCCATTCCTAAATTTTGTAGATTTTTATACTGATTTTATGCCTAGTTTTTACCCATTAAATTTTGACATTAAGTTGCTGCCAGAATAGCTAACCTGTAAAGATTAGGATGTTTGACCTAGTTACAGTCAGAATTAATAAAAACTTGCTGAACATAAATTGTAGCCCCGGATGTCTAGTTCACTTTCCCTTTTTGCGGAATCGAATTTCGAGTTGTGGTTTATGAGTTACTGCTGTGTTTGTGCTGTTGTGTCTGTTCTCTTCAGATTTACATTATTTGTAGTGAATCATGCATTGTATCATTTTGTTGCACCTCTATCATCGTTTGACACTCTTATATATATACAATTGCATTACCATGAATGATATAATATAATGTTAAACAAGAAGGGGTTAATAAGGGTTGACTTAGTAGTGGATAATCTCAGAAAATATACTCGGTAGGGCCCTTCTTGTTTACATGGAATATTGACATGGAAGGTGGAGAAGTACTTGTGAACTTGTTATCTTTTTATCTTGTTATCTTGTTACACCGAGTACACGCTCTGTAGATCCCACCACGAAGTTTAAAACATACACTGTTTTGCATGCAACGAACCTGTGGTATGGGACGCAGTAGTACATGCACTAGATAGGAAAAACAACATAATAATAAACCTAAGTTGACACTTGTACACTTGACCATTGTTTATTGACATTATTATTGTTTTTGGACTTTGATCTTGCTTCATACTCCTTGATGTATCATGTTCCCTTACTCTTTGTTTTTCACTACTTGCTGTCCATACTTGCTCTAGGGATATTTTATTTTCCACTCTAGTTGATCCAGTCACAAGTGAACAAGGAGGTCTGCCTGGAGGCATTGGTGAACTGTTCTTCTAGGATTGGAGCAGGAGCCTCTCGAGCTATTTGGTAAGTTCTTATATTCCAGATTTGGTTATTGAATTTTATTCTCGTTTATGTGCTTATATTTTCTGCGTGGTTGTGATTATTTCTTTTCATGTTGTTGAGTTAAGATTGGTACAACTTATGGATGATGTTAATATCATTCGCTGGGCCTTCGTCACGAACTCGTATTCTCGTATTTTGGGAAGCGAGGCGTGACAGAATCTCATTTCCATCTATTGGAGCACACCTTTTTAATCACATTCCCTAAAATTAGCTAAAGACTTCATTTTCCCTCTCCCCTTGGAGTTGCTCTAACAAGCTTAGCTAGACTGAGGAACTAATATGCTAACAATGATCTGATATAAGAATATGTCAGGGACTAAGATGTCGAAATTCCTTATAATCATAGTCACAAATTCAGATTTTGAGAATAATTCGTCAAGATTTGATATTCAAAATTTGGCAAAAATCCGGTAAATTAAAAAAAAAAAAAAACTCGGCACAAATTCAGGAAGAAATAGAAAATTTAATGCATCTCGGTACCCATTACCTAAGTAAATATATATTTAAATCCATAAATATGAAAAATAGTAACAAATTTAGCGATTAATTCGTTTAATTCGCAAAATTATTTGCAAATAATTCGCACTTTTGCGAATAATTCGTGAAATACGTGATTTAAACGGAAATCGATGATTAAATCGCAAATTGATTCCGCAGATTAATTCTTCACAAATAATTTGCCAAATTCATGAATTATTCGAAAACTTTGTTACTATGCTTATAATTAAGGGCAAAAATCAAAATACTCCCCCAATGTTTGGCCCGAGTACAAAATACCCATACAACGTTTGAAAAAATACACTAAACCCATTTCTCCGTTAACTTAACCCCATCCATTAAGTTATAATTATCAAATTACTTTTTTACCCATACCCTTTTATAATAAGATCTCTTCTTTCTTTATCAATAAAAATTGCCCTACTAATCAAAATTTCTGGATCCATCCTTAGCAGCAACTTAACTACTTTCATTTGTGTTTTATAATTTGAAGAAGTTGGACCTATAGTTTTCCTTTCTACTCTTTATTAAAAGCTTCTCTTTCTATGCCGATCAATATGACCCAGAAGTTCGCCTGGGTCACCTGAAGCGTTATTCCTTCAAGGAGCTCCGAGTCGCTACCAATCATTTCAAGTCAAATTTCAAGTCAAAAAATATCTTGGGAAAAGGGGGATATGGAATTGTTTACAAGGGTTGTTTGCGGATGGCACGACTGTAGCTGTTAAGAGGCTAAAAGATTATAATGCTGTTGGTGGCTGAAAGATTACAAAGTACCTTGCACCTCCATCTTAAAAAGATGACACTAAAAACATAAGGAAAGAAATTGAAGCTAGAGTAAATGTGTAAACTAAGGGTTAGACAAACACTGATTACAAACAGAAAAGACATCATTGTTTGAGACAAAAGAGCAAGGGGCAATAAGATCTTCATAATCAGGTCTCACTTGAGGAGACCAAACATAACAACTTGAAGGAAAGAGCGGCAGCTACCGCATCACTGAACACTAATATAGCTTCAAAGTTAGTCAAATACTGGGATCAACACAAGCAGCTCACTGACCATATACAACCATAGCTCTAGACAATTTCTTGATCAGGAGAAGAATCTGGAGAATGTTGTCCCGTACCAACTTGAATAGGTGCAATAAGAACTAATAAGAACTTTATCAGCTGTTAACATGTTTTTATCAGTCTTGCTTACAACTTTTCAGAACTGATAATAATCCTCATTACAACCAACTTCCTTAGAAATTTCATTGTGATCAGTAGTGTCAGAATCTAGAGAATTTTCGCAAACTATTCCTTCATAGAGTTGTACCTATAAGACATTTTTTGAAATATTGCAGAACATGTACATGGGAGGCCAGCCTTAGATTGGTCGAGGCAAAAAAGAATAGCATTGGGGACAGCACAGGGATTATTGTATTTGCACGAGCAGTGTGACCCCAAAATAATTCATCCTGATGTTAAAGCTGCCAACATTCTTCTAGACGAAGATTTTGAAGCGATCGTTGGTGACTTTGGACTGGCGAAGCTTTTGGATCATCGGGAATCACATGTTACCACTGCAGTTCGTGGGACCGTCGGTCATATAGCTCCAGAGTATTTGTCAACAGGTCAATCATCAGAGAAAACTAATGTCTTTGGTTTCGGAATTCTACTGCTTGAACTCATTACTGGTCAGAAGGCACTCGATTTTGGAAGAATAGAAAATCAGAAAGGTGTAATGCTTGACTGGGTAAGCTCCTCTGATCTCAAAATCGTTGGGGTCAGACATGGCTTTTTCTTTCCTTCTTATGAAGAAATTTGATTATAAAAGGATAAGGGTAAAAAAGTAATTTAATAATTGTAACTTAACGGATAGGGTTAAGTTAACGGAAAAATGGGTTTATTGTACTTTTTCAAACGTTGTATGAGCATTTTGTACTCGGGCCAAACGTTGGGGGGTACTTTGGCTTTTGCCCTATAATTAATATATCACAATATAAGACTGTTTATTCAATGAATAATAGTGAACCTGCCTCTTTAAATATTAACTCTTATTCATTTCCTAAAACCCTAATTTCAGGAAGATAGCTCACCCCTTCCTCACAGAGCGTATTATATATCCCTTACCATTTGGTGCCTTCATTGAGAGCTGAACTATATATAAAAGATAGTTTGCATATTCCAGATGCAGATGCAGATCCTCTCGTAAAGATCCATGATTATGTGACAATTATCCCAAGCCTATATTAGGTACAAATCTTGACGATGAATTTGCGTACTTCGGTGCTCTCTCTCTACATATAATCTTTAGATAAAACATGAAACTCCATGCACTTGGCGTAGTTATTGTGCTTTAATTTTTTTTTGTGATCCCATATCTTTGTAATCATTTGAATAGTGAAAAAACTGCATCACGAGGAAGATTAATGCTCTGTTTAGTATTGGATTTGAGGAATGCTTTTGGTTTTAAAAGCACTTTGACACTCAAGTAGATGTTTGAGAAACTTATTTAGAAATATGCCTAGTCAAAAGTATTTCCCTAGAACTTTTCTTTATAAAAAACTAGTATAATGTACGTTTCATGCACGTTTAAAAAAAAGTAAAGTTATCAAATTAAATGAATATCTCTAATATTATAATGCGAGAGAGTTGTCATTTGTCAATATATAAACTCGTGCGTTGCACGTGCAACTCCAACTCTCCTATTAATTACAACAAAAACAAACAAATAAATAAATTTCACCTATTTAAAACGTGCAACGCACGTGCAAAACAATTTTATAATATTTTTTAACACTAAACATATATATATATATATATATATATATATATATATATATATATATATATGTTGCACGTACAATTCAAATTCTACTTATGAACACGTGCATTGCACGTAGTGATGGCAAGTGGGCCGGGTCAACCGGCGACCCGCCCGCGACCCGCCCGTTGAACCCGGCCCGTGAAAGTGTTTGGCAGGTTCGGGTTGAACCCGTGAACAGTAACGGGTCGACCCGGGTCGCGTAAATAGTGAATCGAATCCGTATAACCCGGCCCGCGAACCCGTTAAAAAATACCCAACCCGCACACCAACCCGCGGGTCGACCTGCGGGTTACGAACCGTTGGACCCGTTCGGGTCGAACGTTGGACCCGTCACGGGTCGACCGTTGACCCGCGGGTCAAACGAGCCATTGGCGAGGGGGGGGGGGGGCGGCACGGTACAACCGAGAGCAAACGGCTCTTATAGCCGTTTTGCTTTGTTTTGGGGGTTTTTTTTGTGTTTTTTTTTTATTTTGAGCCTATAAATACACCCCAAAACCCCATTAAAAAAATCACACCTTACTCTCTTACTCTCTCTACTATTATTACTCATTTCTAAGCAATTTGTGAACAATTGAAGTATTAAATAAACAAGTGTTCAAGGCATATACACGATCAATTTTCGGTCGTATCGAAATCAAAATTCAACGTCTTCAACTCTTCAACTCTCGTCCAACTCCAAGTGATCAAGTCTTCAACTCTCCTACAAGCTCTCCCCAACTCTTCAATTCCGGATTTGAGGAATTCTACTTCTACTAAAATTTTTATTTTCACGGATTTTTTTATATACGCGTATCCATGGTGAACGGTATCAAAATTTCATACCTCTCTTCTTATTTTATTTTTTTTGTAGTTATAATTATTGTTGGTTTTTTTATCTTCTCTATCTTAACCCTCTTTTTTTCTAGATTTTTTTTTATAATTCATTGTTCCTACATTGTGTAGTTTTTTTTTAGATACATTACTATATTATGTCTAGACGCGGTAGCGGTCGTAGCCAAAGTGTACAAGATTCCTCCTCCTCTTCCCGTAGGCCACCAATTGTCCCAATTAGTGAGCCCACCCAAGAGTACCATGATCCTCCTACCCAACAATGGGGTACACACGACGAGGTTGTAGGTGACATACAATTAGAAGAAGAACAACAACAACAACCAACCGAAACCACACAACCCTAGTAGGAAAAGTAGAGGAGAAAGTAGTGATTGGCATAAGTTTTACGATTATATACCGGACAAACAAACTCCGGGGATTGGTTTGAAAGTTTGTAAAACATGTTCTAAGGCATACAAATTCAAGAGGGGTGATGGCACCAGTACAATTAATAGACACATCGCTAATAACCATAAAGAACTTCTTGCTGACCTACCCGGTCAACAAAAAATCAACCCTAGGACCGGTCTAGTTGATAGCCACCCTTATGATTCTGACCTTGTTCGTCGGGAAATGATTCGATTAGTAATAAAGAAATAGTTACCATTTTCCTATCCCGAGAGTAGGGACTTGAAAAATTTTAATCAAACGGCCTTAAACCCTCATTTTAGAAGAATTCCGAGAAATACTTGTAAATCGGATTGTTTTAAAGTGTACAATAAAATGAAGGATGCTTTGATTGCAATTTTATGGAGTTTAACTTGTAGAGTTAGTTTAACTTCGGATTGTTGGACGGGTGTCAACAATATTCTAACGATGGGAATAACCTATCATTGGATCGATAATGATTGGATTCTTCAAAAAAGAATCATATCACTTGCGGCGTTGCCGTATCCCCATAGTGACGCTGAAATAGCAAACTGTATTTTAGAAATTTGTGATGTTTTTCATATTCACGATAAAATTATGTGTATTAGTTTTGATAATGTATCTAACAACAATGTACCAATTACTACTTTAAAATCCGTATTAAACCCTTCATCTGACAATATTTTTCATATTAGATGTGCATGTCATATTATAAATTTATGTGTTCAAGATGCATTAAAAATAGTCAATCCATATATACTTAAAATTAGAAATTGTGTACATTTCATTGCATTAAGTCCCAGCGTATTTCAAGAATGGAAAAATTGGTGTAGGATTTCAAATGTACCTTTTAGAAGATTTCCAAAGGATGTTAAACACCGATGGAACTCTACTTTTGATTTACTACATGTTATTACCGAATATAAAGCAGTTATAAATGATTTTTGTATCGCAAAAAATATGCAAAATTTTGAAATGACTCCCACCGATTGGTTTTATGCCGAATCTTTGTTGAAATTTTTAGAACCTTTTAAAACCGCAACTTTAAAATTTTCAAAAACATATGAATCTACTTCTAGTAGCATTTTTATTTCATTAGTTAGCATGATGCAAACATTTAACGAAATGTTAAATGATACTTATGTTGGTGATATTGTAAAACCTGCATACAAATTTTTTTTGAAGTATTATTTTCCTCCTCCTATGTTAATTTGTGTTGCTACCGTTATGGATCTTCATATCAAATTAGAAGGTACAAAGAGTTTGATTGAAATGTTTTTTGCATTACTTGGGAAAAATGTAGAAATAGTAATTGATTACGCTACTTTTTTAGTTCAATTTGAATCTACATTAAATAACTTGTATGATTATTATGATAGACGTTTTGCTTCTAGTAGTATAACTTCTGTAGTTAGTTCTTCTTCTGCTACTTCTAAAGGTAAGCGTAAGAGTAAATTTGATGATAGAACATTTAATTTACTTGCACAAATTCAATCAAAAAAACCTAGGACTAATCAACCAAATGAATTAAATTGGTATAACCAACAAGATTCTGAGTCTTCTTCTTCTCCACTAGATATTTTACAATGGTGGAAAGACATGAACACACTTTTAGTATTCTGTCAATTATGGCTAAAGATATACTAACTCCTCCTGTCTCTACAGTTGCTTCTGAAAGTGCATTTTCTTCAAGTGGCAGAGTTCTAACTGATTATAGGAATCGCTTGAAGCTCGACACGTTAGAGATGATCGTTTGCACAGAAGACTGGCTGAAGGCTGAAGATAGGACACAAGGAAAAGCATTATCAACGTCCACAAGTGGGAGCAACTCGCCGGAAGAACAGCAACAACAACAACAACAACACTAGCTTTGCTTGTAATAGCAACTCGCCCGACACGTTAGAAATTGTATTATATCTTTGCTTGTTATTTCAAATTAGAAAAATTGAACTAAATTAAAATTGTATATCAGAAATATGTTAGTGTATAAAACATATTTTTGAATTGAATTCTTCATTTCATTAGAAATTGTGAAACTTGTATAACTTAAATTCATATGAATAATATTTCAATATTTTTTGCCAATTTCACTCTTTCAATCTTATTATTATTACGATTTTTAATGTTTATTATTATTATTATTATTATTATTATTATTATTATTATTATTATTATTTTAAGTTAAAATTTTTTTAAAAAACCTATCTATCTAAACGGGCCAACCCGCGGGTTGACCCGACCCGACCCGGGTTGGACCCGAAAGGGTTCACGGGTTGGGCGGGTCACCTTAGCCACCTTTCAGCCCGGCCCAGCCAGCCCGGTTAAGTCACCAAACTGGCCTGAACCCGCCCAAGTCAACGTCCAACCCAGGCGGGTCCGGCCCGGCCCAGCCCGTTCGACCCGAATGCCAACCCTAATTGCACGTACAAATTGTAGATTTTCCTTCAAAATATTTTTTTCCAATTACGTGCAACACACTTCCAACTCCAAAACTATTTCGTAACACGTACATCGCCCGTGAAAATCCTCCAACTTGTATCAAAACGTGCATCGCACGTGAGAAATACTAGTATATTGAATAAGAAAACAAAAAGTTTATATTTAAATGTTTTGATGTGGGTTACACGTGCGGTGCACATTTATATTTGTTGGATATAGTTTTGATGTGTGTTATACGTGTTTATATAGTTACAAAGTTAGGATTTGTTTGTTACAAACCCCAACTCTCCCATTAAAATAGTAGAGATGTACTTCACTAAACGGCATTTTAAGACTTTTTTTGAATACACCTAAAGTGGTCTTTAATTTTTTCAGAAAGTGATTTTTACTTACTGTTGCTTCTTATTTTGTTGTGGGAGCAAACAGATAGTGAGTTAATTATGAATGAAAACTACTAAAAGTCAAACCTGCACCTTGGCTGTTAAAAGACGTTAGAGCTCCTGAGATTGAATCTGGATCATTGATTGACCTCCTATGATCTGAATTCGATGGTGGATGATGCGGCCGACGGAGCTGCAAAACGTCTGAAACACCGGGGGGTGGCCCCCGACGACAGACCCTCCGACGCTCAAGTCAGAATCAAAAAGAGAGAGAGTAAGAGAGTGAAAACTGGTGAATTGTTGATTACCTGGAGACTGAGGAGGGGGAGGAGTATTTATAGGCCTGAGAGACATTCTAGAAGCCAAATCGTGACCGTCGAATCTTTCATGTCTCCCCCCTGAAGAGATAAGACATCCATGTGAGAGGTAAGAGATGAGACTCCTAGCCTACATGGACTGGGTGTTCTCTTAGTGGGCCTAGTCTCACTTTTTATGGGCTTGAGAGAAGCCCATGTCTCGGAGTGGGCCCAGGCCTGTAAAATAGGCATGTGATGGCTAACCTGCCTGTAGATGCTTTGAGATGCATGCAGGGATCGTACGGCTCAGATCTGCTGCGATTTTTACCATCATCATAAGCCCCCCACTCCCGGAAGGCAATTTTCATGGCTTTCGGGAAGTAGTACGTCTTATTTTAAGAATATAGCGAATAATCTTAGCAGTCGGAGTGTTCGGAGATACCTGGAAATGATCTGTGGCTTCTGAAGACAGTGAATATATTCCTGAATTTTTCCATATTTTTTCCGATTTTTCTGAATTTTTTGGAATTTTTTGGAAATTTTCTGGGAATTTTTCCATAGTTCTTCGGATTTCTCCGTTCTACAATCTCAAAATCACTCTTTCGAATTTTATAATTAATAAATTCAATTTTAATTATTTTTTTTGGATTTTTAAATTATTTTTCCGAATTTAAATAATTATTTTTGAATTTAAATACTTATTTTTTCGAATTTTAAATGATTTTAAAATGATTTTTCTGATTTATCGAAGCTGGCGCGAATCCTGACGTGATCAGGATCGTTGATCAGATCTGCACAGATCTTGGCGCGATCTAAGACGTCAATCGTGCGTGACTCGCGCGCTAAGGGAAATCCAACGGCGGAGAGCCTTGGATCAAGAGCCGAAAAAACCTGGAGCGCTCATTAAGATCTAGCGCAAAATTCTTGTAGACCGAGCGGCTACTGAGCATCTTCTTCACCCCCTAGCTCGGCGATCGCCGAGCTACTTTTTTCCTCCTTCGATGGCATAGCTCGGCGACGATTGTAGAAGGTGACTGCGGTGTCATGGACATTGAGATCTCGGCGAGCGAAGCCTCACCGCGGGGGAGCTACGGTGTGCTTTCGCCGAGCTATGGGTGTTCTTGAGTTCTCCGAGCAATGGAGCTTGACACTTCGCCGAGCTAGGATAGCTCGCTCCGCCAAGCTATGGAGACTCCGAATTTGCTGAGCTATAGCCATTTTTGGGTTTTGCCGAGCTATGGCCATGGTGCGCACTCGCCGAGCTACGATAGCTCATTTTCTCCGAGCTATGGACTTAAGCCCCATCTCGCCGAGCTACGGGGATAGCTCGTTCTCGCCAAGCTGCGGAGATGCCAAGGCACCGTTTCGCCGAGCTATGGAGAGGGAGATTTCGCCGAGCTATGGACTTCGCCGAGCTAAGGGAGTTTTGAATCCGCCGAGCTACAAACTCGAGGTCTCACCGAGCTATAGGTTCGCCGATCTACCGAACTCTGTTTCATCGAGCTACAGAGTTAGAGGCTTTGTTTTGGGTTTCGACGAAGCGAACCATAGCTCAGTGATGGGGCTCGACTGAGCGCGATGGCGAAGCGGAGGCACGGAGCAACTGGCGTGGCGAGAGCTTGAAGTTGGAGTCGGAGTGAGAAGGCGAGAGGCTCTCAGTCGAACTTAGTTCTTGGAGTTTTCGAAGCTGAGCTTTTGGAATTTTGGCGGGAAATCACGAAGAAGGAGTAGGGATGAAGCGGAGCGGGTTTTTGGGTGTTCGGGTTTGGATCCGACCTGTTAAACCCCTTTTCTATTTCCTTCTTTTTCTCTTGCGGGTTTGGGTCATGGATCCGACCCGTTCCGAACTTATCCAATATCCCATCTCTTGTTCATGATACAGTAAGTGTTTTTGTACATGCGTTTTTTCATTTTTTGGACTTTTGGAGATTTGTGGAGATTTTTGAAGTTTTTAGAGAGGGTTTTGCATAGAAAAATATATATATATGTATATGTATATGTCTCGTGTATACGAAACAAATACATATACATACATCTTCATATGTGTATACCCATCTTCTAGACTTTCAAAAAATATTGCTTTTGCTTGGAGTTGGATCGCCTCCGTTGCGGTGTCTTCTCATTGAGGTAGGAGCAATATTGTGCTTGTATTATTAGAGTTTTTTCAGGCTTGAGTTTGCATATAATTTTATATATATAGATATTGTCGTGTATATGCAACAACTCATATGTATATATATAATTACTTATATGTGTATACCCAGTCGTTTACTCCATCCCTGTCGATTGGTAGATCTTGTATGCACTATAGCTGTCATGGAAGAGCTATTGCAGACTTGTTGTTTGATCCCAACAAGTTTTTGGGGAATATCCGGAACAGAGTTGAACGTTTGAGCTTGTCGTTTGTGCCCGACAAGTGTGTAGAGAATTCTGCGATAGGGTTGAATGTGGAGCTTGCTGTTTGATCCCAGCAAGTTGGGAGTGAACTCTGAGATAGAGTCGATGTGGAAACTGCAGTTTGATCCCGGAAAATTTGGAGACGACTCTGAGATAGAGTTGAACGTTCAAGCTCGTCGTTTGCGTCTGGCAAGTTTGGAGTGAACTCTGAGATAGAGTCGATGTAGAAACTGTTGTTTGGTCCCGGTGAGTTTGGAGACGACTCTGAGATAGAGTTGAACGTTCAAGCTTACTGTTTGCGCCCGACAAGTTTAGAGGGACAACTCTTTGACTGAGTTGACGTAGAACTTGCTGTTTGTTCCTAGCAAGTTTGGAGAGAACTCAGTGGTAGAATTGAGTGCTAAACTTTCTGTTTGCGCCCAGCAAGCGTGTAGAGGACTCTGTGATAGAGGTGAACGTTTAGGCTTGCCATTTGCGCTCGACAAGTTTAGAGGGATAACTTTTTGACTGAGTTGACGTAGAGCTTGCTGTTCGTTCCCAGCAAGTTTGGAGAGAACTCAGTGACGGAGTTGGACATTGCATCTGCTGTTTGTGCCCAGCAAGCATGTAGAGGCAACTCCTTGATTGAGTTGGTCAAGACACTGCTGTTCGATCCCAGTGAGTTTGTAGAGGCAACCCGTGGTGGAGCTGAGTTGGAGCTTGCTGTTTGATTCCAGTAAGTTTAGAGAGAAAACTCCGTGATCGAGTTGTGTGTTGAACTTGTTGTTTGTTCCCAAGAAGCTTAGGGAGGACTCTATGACGGAGTTGGATGTTGCACCTGCTGTTTGCGTCCAAAAAATGTGTAGAGACAATTCTATGGTAGAATCGATGTAAAAACCGCCGTTTAATCCCGGCAAGTTTGTGGAGAAAGATCTATGAAGGAATTGAGCGTTGAACTTGTTGTTTGTTCCAACAAGATTGTAGAGACAATTCTTCGAGTGAGTTGGTGTTGAGACTGCCATTTGATCCTGGCAAGTTCGAAGATAACTCAAAGATAGAGTTATTGTAGACACTGCCATTTGATCCCGACGAAGTTCGTAGGGGCAACTCGTAGCTAAGTTGGCATAGAGCTTGCTGTTTGATCCTAGCAAGTTTGGAGAGAACTTAGTGGCAGAATTGAGTGTTGAACTTTCTGTTTGCACCCAGCAAGTGTGTAGAGGACTCTGTGATAGAGGTGAATCTTCAGGCTTGTCGTTTGATCCCGATAAGTTTAGAGGCAACTCTGAGATAAGAGCTGATGTAGGAACTGCCGTTTGATCCCGACGAGCTTGGAGAGAATTCTGAGATAGAGTCGTTGAGGAAACTGTCGTTTGGTCCCAGCGAGTTTGGAGACGACTCTGAGATAGAGTTGAACGTCCAAGCTTGCCGTTTGGAGTCAACGGGCTATTTGGTGAAGCTTGAGTGAAGACCAAGGAATTGAACTCGTTGTTTGGAGCTAACGAGCTATTTGGTGAAGCTTGGGCGAAGATCAAGGCATTGAACTCGTTGTTTGGAGCGAACAAGCTATTGACGGAACTCAAGCGATAACCAGAGTTTAGAACTTGTTAATTAGAGACAACAAGCATAGGAAAAGCTCCTGTGGTATGCAGAGCATAAATCTTGTTGCTTGGAGCTCACAAGTTGTAGATGGAGCTTGAACGAAGAGTAGAACATTGAACTCATTGTCTGGAGCTAATGAGTTATGGACAGAGCTCAAGCATAGATTAAGGCATCGAACTCATTATTTTGAGCCAACGAGCTATTTTGGAGAGCTTGAGCGAAGGCCGAGACATTGGACTCATTGCGTGGAGACAACAAGTCGTTGATGGAGCTCAAGCGGAGAACAGAGTGCTGACCTAGTTTTTTGGGACAAACGAGTTGTTGATGGAGCTCAAGCGGCGAGTAGACTGCTGGAGCCAACGAGTTATGGACGGAGCTCAAGCATAGAGCAAGGCATCGAACTCGTTATTTGGAGCCATCGAGCTATTGATGGAGCTCAAGTGGCGAGCAGAGCGCTGAACTCGTTGTTTGGGACAAACAAGTTGTTGATGGAGCTCGAGCGGTGCGCGGAGCACTGAACTCGTTGTTTGGGACCAACGAGCTATTGATGGATCTCAAGCGGCGAGCGGAGTGCTGAACTCGTTGTTTGGGACAAACGAGTTATTGATGGATGTCACGCCCCGCTTCCCAAAAATATGGAATACGAGCACGTGACGAAGCCCAGCGAATGATTTTTACATCATCCATAAGCTGTAGGATCGACTCAGCATCATAACAAGAATATACAAGAGAAATATATATAACCAAGCATGCATGAATAATTTATTAAGCAACAGAAACAATTTAAATAAATAATAATATTCAAATAGTTCTCATGTCTGGATCAAGTGTAAACTCGAAAACAAGTCTTAAACAACAGAAGAAATAAATACCTTAAGGAAAGCAACTATTTAAACAGATCCTTGTTCCAAGCAAAACCTGAAATGTCTGCTCGCCAATTCCAGCAGATAGCTTGTCTCCCAAGTCTGTTTAATAAATATAAACAGGAAACAAGAGGGGAAACAAGAGAAAATGCCCTTAGTGCAAGCTAGGGCCACAAATAGTAAAAGCAAGTACAAGAAAGGGAAAAACAAGAATTGGAATCAAGAATAAACCGAGTTATAAGAAGTAGTGGCAAATTCAAAGTCTAGCTGGCAAGAGGGAACATCATAATGACTAGATTGGATAACAACTGCTAGTGGTGAAACACATGTCAGGTATACTTATAGGGGTATTTAATATCAAGCGACAACCTCAAGTCTAGTGTCATATGTTATTTTGAATGTCAGGTCTCAAATGTCAAGTCCAAGTATCAAGTTCCAGGCTTTAAGTCTCAGGTGTCATGTTTCATGTATCATATCATCAGGTATCAAGTGACAGGTGTCAAGTTCAAGTCTTGTAATTATTACTATCTAGGTAGCACGACATGCATCCATTATACTACATGGTTGCTACAGTCAAATCAATTGCGCTTAGACCTAGTAATGGAGTCTATAGGGCGGTGTACTCAGGCATCAAACTAGCAGGTGATCAACCATGGGCTCTAGAGGTGGCCCCCGTAGGCTCTAGAGGTGGCCCCCGTCATCCATGACGTGGCACTTAGTTCTACGTGGCACTTAGTTCCAGGTGATTTCAAACATACATCATATAATCATATAATGGGCTCTAGAGGTGGCCCCCGTAGGCTCTAGAGGTGGCCCCCGTCACCCATGACGTGGCACTTAGTTCTACGTGGCACTTAGTTCCATGTGATCTCAAACACACATCATGTAATCATATAATGGGCTCTAGAGGTGGCCCCCGTAGGCTCTAGAGGTGGCCCCCGTCACCCATGACGTGGCACTTAGTTCTACGTGGCACTTAGTTCCATTTAACATACAATTTGGGAAACACGGGCCCCCTTCCGAGTACACTTACCTATGTTGTCCACTCTATAGTCTTTCCCATAACCCCGGCTTGTCACATTTGTTCAGGCAGATTTTGTGTTCTTGTATTTATACATGTGAAACAGGGTTGAAATAATCTAATTTAATTCTAAGAAAAATTGGAGATGTCCTACAGGGTGTCCAGCAACTACATATAAAATTTGGGGTCAAACACTCGCTGTTTGCACCGCTAAAATAATTCGCAAAGTCAAAATATACAGCAGTTTTTACAGAACTGCGCCTACTGACACAGCTGCAGTATAACGGCCATATCTCCTAGACCGTAACTCCAAATTCAATCATTCTGGAGTCTAACGACATCTACACATCCTGATCTACGTTTCATATTCAGGGCTCGGGTCCAAATTCCAAAGATAAGAGGGTCGAAACCGCAAAAGAAAATCCAGACAGCAACATAGGGAAATAATTCACTAATATAGATTTCATAGATTTATGTAATTTGGTGTCTAAAATCATTATGTGGCACAAATACATGGTAATGGGAATCAAACAGCGAATAATAATATTTTTCAAGTCATAATAATCACAAATTTGCCAAAACACTAAATTTATATGCGTCTACAATTTCTAGGGGTCCTTAATTCATATGTCCATGTGATTCACAAGTTCAAGGGGATAAAAGAGTCCAATTGAATTATTATTTAATACGAGGAAGTTTTGTGACTCTTAGATTGGTGAGTTTGAAGGTTCAAATTGATTTACTATGATATTTCAAAGGAGAGTCACAAACTAACTACATGTGGTATTTCAAGGAGACTTGTACTAGGACGATAAGATGTACAAGGTTACTTGCCTTAAATCGACGATTATAAACTCCGCTTGTTGAAGCAATTTGAGAAGAAAAATCCCCGAAGATGTCCTCGAAAAGCGCGTCCAAAAATTGATCGAAGATCGAGCTTTCCTCGCACACACGATCGGCCCAAACAGCAAACAGCGAAGATCGGATCCGCTGCGGGTAGAACACGAAACAGCGAAACGCCCAATCAGATCTCTCCTGTGCACCGGATCCAATCCCAGAACAGCGAACTCGGGATCAGGATTTGCTGCGGAACGAACACAGGACAGCGATCACAGCGCGAATCTTGGCGCGATCTGACGGCTGTGATTCGCTCCCGCCTTTCCCTCCTTCTTCTTCGTTCGATCGAACAGAGCGCGAGGGAGAGAGAGAGCAGCAACGGCGACGACGGCGGAGCTTCGACGTGGCACTACGTCGGGAAGCGACGCAGCGACGGCGGCACGGCGGAGGCGCGAGGGTGGACGGAAGGCGACGACGGTGAGTTCCTCTGTTCGTGGGTTCGAAACAGAGGTGAGAGCGGGAGGAGATGTTCGGCGGTGTGGGGTGTTGACGAAGCGACGGAGGTGGAGATGAGATCGAAGGGGTGAGTTTGAGGCGACGGCGATGGTGTTGCGGTGGAGCAGTGGTCGGAGGTGGTGGAAATGGGTTCGGGAGTGTTGGGTTCGATGGCGAAGACGGAGGACGATGGTGGGGGGGTTCTACGGTGGTGGGATGGCGAGCGGGAGTGGGTTGACGAGGGTGGAAGGGTATGGCGAAGGTGAGGGGATTGCTCGGAGGCGATCGGAGATGGGTTCGGAGATTGGTTGATGCGAGAAGGAGATGGAGAAGACGATTAGCGGCGGGGTAATTAGGTTTTAACAGTAATGATTAGGGTTAGGGATTAGGGTTAGGGGTTTAAATACTAGGGTTAGCGGGTTGCGGGTTTGAGAGTTTAGGGGATCCGTTTCAAAAAGAGTCCAACAGGAGAAATGATCAAAATGCACTAAAATGGAGATTAGGGAGATGAATGAGGATGATTAGTCCACTCTCCATAAAGAACAATACAAATGGTACAGAAATGAAATTGATAAAACGATCCACAATTTGAGTTGAGACAAAAATAATGATTTTATTCGAACTGAAATAAAATACAGGATCTCAAATAGATGAAAGAGTACAATTGAGAAAAATACAGTATAAAATACAAATACGGGAAAACAGTAGTTACAAATCCTACCCACCTTACACAAAAATTTCGTCCTCGAAATTTGCTTAGGCGGTACATAGGACAGGGTAAAGTAACTTAGGGGCGGGTAACAAACAAGGGATCCAAGGAGAAGTCAACTTGGTGGTAACACCAAAATAAGAAGGGAGTGGATAACAAAGAGGTCAAATGGATGGCATGAAAGAGAATAACAGTATCTAAAGGATCCAAATAACACAAGATAATAAATACGATGAAGGAGTAGGCAGAATTGAAACCAAGGAGATGGAAGACAGGAAAGAAATGAATCCAATAATGAATGAGTACATGATGGCAGGATGGAAAGCAAGAAGGAAATAACCGGTATCAAAAACGAAGAAGAACATTGAACACCCCAAGACTTGCAAGATAACAAGGCAAGGAGGTGATCGAATAGAAAGAGCTGGAATCGAAGAAGGGAGCGACAAGGGAAAGATGCACCACGCAATGAGTCAATGGATGAGAACAAAAGCAAGAAATAGGGGACAGCAAATGGTGCAAGGAATGGAACAAAACAAAATACAAGGAAGGAGAAGCAACAATATGATCCTGGGTCCTGTGGGTCATGGGCCCACCACGCTTCCGCTGTGCTATTCTGATGGTGACACTCCAAGCTCCAGACATACCGTTGTAGACAACGTGACACCAAGCGACGATCCGAGCAGGAAGAAAGGAATGGGACGCCAAGATCAAAGAGAGTATGGGCTCCAAATAGAGATAGACAATAATGCGAAGTGGATATAAGGCTTGAGCTTCAATCTTCATAATTAAAAGATAGAATACATATCAAAACTAATGGCTTTAACAGGAATAATAACAGTAACAATATATCCATGATAATAATACCAATAGTAATAGAAAATAATAATGACAATAAAAACTAATAATAACAATGATAATAACAAAATTAGTAATAATAGTAACAAAAATAATATTAATAACGATAATAATAACAGAAATCAAAATCGTCATAATCATACAGGTAATAATAACATAAAAACATCAACAATATTAATAATAACGATAACACATACATGACAAAATAGAATTCAACGCATTCATGAAATAATGCAATAATAATAACAATGGTAGCATTAAAAATAACATCAATAATAAATAATATGATAATAGCAATGATAACAATAATATCAAATAAAGTAACAGCAATAATAATAAAAATAATAACAGTAATAAAGGTGATGAAAACAATAATAATAACATCAATTGAAACGACAATGATAATAATAATACCAATAATAACAAAAACATTCCTTTACCATCACTTTATTTATATAAGTAACGAGTCGTGAAATATCAATTAGCAATAGGTAGAAAATCTTGCTTCCTTAACATCAAGTTGCATATTTGCCTTCACGACATCAGGTTTCAAATTGCCATCCAAATATTCGGCTGCACATTTTGCCTCGCCGATATCCAGTTGCAATTTGCCTCCATTGACATCGAGTTGCATATTTGCCGTCTCGACATTAGGTTGCACCGAAGTGATGAAATGTATATAAAATTGAGTATGCTCAGGCTCAAAACAATTTAATAGTAACGATAAAAATAATAGTACAAATAAAATATCGATACTAATAACAATAAGAATAACAATGATAATAACAATGATCATAACAGTAATAATAACAGAAATCGTAGAAAGAATGATAATAATAATAATAATAGCAATAATATTAAAATATCAACAACACTAGTAAAAATAATAATGCAAGACAAGATATAGTTTGAGCCCAACATTTTTGTGGAAGTAATTTAATATTAATAATTTTAATAAAATAATGAAAACAACAATAAGAATATCAATAGTAGTAACAATAACAATAATACTAGTAAGGATAGTGAAAATAATAGCAATAATAATAATAGTCGTAATAATAGCCTTGTACAACAAAATAAGAATTGTCTTATCAAAATAGTCTGGTAAAAATATATAGTCAATCAAAAATGAAAACCATTGTTCGGAAAAACAAATTCTTTATTAAGAAACTTTTTTTTTTTTCTATATAGGAGATCGAACATAAATATAACAATCAGAAATCATAATATAGGAAACATTCGAGAAAAATAATTATAAGGAGAAAAATAGGTAGGCGAATATGAAGCTACACCCAATAAGGAGTTAAAGAGGAGGATGACTAGAAGGGACAAATGAAAATTAAGGAATTGAATATGAAGGAAGAAGGACGAGGGCAAAATCGGAATTGAAGAGATATAGCAGAGGATGAATAACCATCCTGATACTCAATATGAATCACATATGAAGATGATTGCAAGGCAGGGAAAGCAATGAATGACACACGAGTTGAAATAAGAAGGAATTAACGAGGCAAGCAGAAAATAAGAGATCGCTTGCACCGAAATCAAAGAATATGGGTACAGAAGAATAAATTGTACCCAATAAGGACTCAACAAATCAGGATGACTATAAGAGATGGAAGGAAGCAATGAATCAAAGAATTGAATATGAAGGGATCAAATGAATGAGATAAGACTTGTATCCAGATCGAGTTGACTATTAAATTATTCATGTGGTTGCATGGTCTGTTAAATGTTGAGTTAATCCTGACTGAGTCAAGTCTGTCTAATGTATTAGTCAAACTAACACATTAGCCAAACCTGAGCTCTGATACCACTAAAAACCTTGTCACGCCCCGCTTCCCAAAAATATGGAATACGAGCACGTGACGAAGCCCAGCGAATGATTTTTACATCATCCATAAGCTGTAGGATCGACTCAGCATCATAACAAGAATATACAAGAGAAATATATATAACCAAGCATGCATGAATAATTTATTAAGCAACAGAAACAATTTAAATAAATAATAATATTCAAATAGTTCTCATGTCTGGATCAAGTGTAAACTCGAAAACAAGTCTTAAACAACAGAAGAAATAAATACCTTAAGGAAAGCAACTATTTAAACAGATCCTTGCTCCAAGCAAAACCTGAAATGTCTGCTCGCCAATTCCAGCAGATAGCTTGTCTCCCAAGTCTGTTTAATAAATATAAACAGGAAACAAGAGGGGAAACAAGAGAAAATGCCCTTAGTGCAAGCTAGGGCCACAAATAGTAAAAGCAAGTACAAGAAAGGGAAAAACAAGAATTGGAATCAAGAATAAACCGAGTTATAAGAAGTAGTGGCAAATTCAAAGTCTAGCTGGCAAGAGGGAACATCATAATGACTAGATTGGATAACAACTGCTAGTGGTGAAACACATGTCAGGTATACTTATAGGGGTATTTAATATCAAGCGACAACCTCAAGTCTAGTGTCATATGTTATTTTGAATGTCAGGTCTCAAATGTCAAGTCCAAGTATCAAGTTCCAGGCTTTAAGTCTCAGGTGTCATGTTTCATGTATCATATCATCAGGTATCAAGTGACAGGTGTCAAGTTCAAGTCTTGTAATTATTACTATCTAGGTAGCACGACATGCATCCATTATACTACATGGTTGCTACAGTCAAATCAATTGCGCTTAGACCTAGTAATGGAGTCTATAGGGCGGTGTACTCAGGCATCAAACTAGCAGGTGATCAACCATGGGCTCTAGAGGTGGCCCCCGTAGGCTCTAGAGGTGGCCCCCGTCATCCATGACGTGGCACTTAGTTCTACGTGGCACTTAGTTCCAGGTGATTTCAAACATACATCATGTAATCATATAATGGGCTCTAGAGGTGGCCCCCGTAGGCTCTAGAGGTAGCCCCCGTCACCCATGACGTGGCACTTAGTTCTACGTGGCACTTAGTTCCATGTGATCTCAAACACACATCATGTAATCATATAATGAGCTCTAGAGGTGGCCCCCGTAGGCTCTAGAGGTGGCCCCCGTCACCCATGACGTGGCACTTAGTTCTACGTGGCACTTAGTTCCATTTAACATACAACTTGGGAAACACGGGCCCCCTTCCGAGTACACTTACCTATGTTGTCCACTCTATAGTCTTTCCCATAACCCCGGCTTGTCACATTTGTTCAGGCAGATTTTGTGTTCTTGTATTTATACATGTGAAACAGGGTTGAAATAATCTAATTTAATTCTAAGAAAAATTGGAGATGTCCTACAGGGTGTCCAGCAACTACATATAAAATTTGGGGTCAAACACTCGCTGTTTGCACCGCTAAAATAATTCGCAAAGTCAAAATATACAGCAGTTTTTACAGAACTGCGCCTACTGACACAGCTGCAGTATAACGGCCATATCTCCTAGACCGTAACTCCAAATTCAATCATTCTGGAGTCTAACGACATCTACACATCCTGATCTACGTTTCATATTCAGGGCTCGGGTCCAAATTCCAAAGATAAGAGGGTCGAAACCGCAAAAGAAAATCTAGACAGCAACATAGGGAAATAATTCACTAATATAGATTTCATAGATTTATGTAATTTGGTGTCTAAAATCATTATGTGGCACAAATACATGGTAATGGGAATCAAACAGCGAATAATAATATTTTTCAAGTCATAATAATCACAAATTTGCCAAAACACTAAATTTATATGCGTCTACAATTTCTAGGGGTCCTTAATTCATATGTCCATGTGATTCACAAGTTCAAGGGGATAAAAGAGTCCAATTGAATTATTATTTAATACGAGGAAGTTTTGTGACTCTTAGATTGGTGAGTTTGAAGGTTCAAATTGATTTACTATGATATTTCAAAGGAGAGTCACAAACTAACTACATGTGGTATTTCAAGGAGACTTGTACTAGGACGATAAGATGTACAAGGTTACTTGCCTTAAATCGACGATTATAAACTCCGCTTGTTGAAGCAATTTGAGAAGAAAAATCCCCGAAGATGTCCTCGAAAAGCGCGTCCAAAAATTGATCGAAGATTGAGCTTTCCTCGCACACACGATCGGCCCAAACAGCAAACAGCGAAGATCGGATCCGCTGCGGGTAGAACACGAAACAGCGAAACGCCCAATCAGATCTCTCCTGTGCACCGGATCCAATCCCAGAACAGCGAACTCGGGATCAGGATTTGCTGCGGAACGAACACAGGACAGCGATCACAGCGCGAATCTTGGCGCGATCTGACGGCTGTGATTCGCTCCCGCCTTTCCCTCCTTCTTCTTCGTTCGATCGAACAGAGCGCGAGGGAGAGAGAGAGCAGCAACGGCGACGACGGCGGAGCTTCGACGTGGCACTACGTCGGGAAGCGACGCAGCGACGGCGGCACGGCGGAGGCGCGAGGGTGGACGGAAGGCGACGACGGTGAGTTCCTCTGTTCGTGGGTTCGAAACAGAGGTGAGAGCGGGAGGAGATGTTCGGTGGTGTGGGGTGTTGACGAAGCGACGGAGGTGGAGATGAGATCGAGGGGGTGAGTTTGAGGCGACAGCGATGGTGTTGCGGTGGAGCAGTGGTCGGAGGTGGTGGAAATGGGTTCGGGAGTGTTGGGTTCGATGGCGAAGACGGAGGACGATGGTGGGGGGGTTCTACGGTGGTGGGATGGCGAGCGGGAGTGGGTTGACGAGGGTGGAAGGGTATGGCGAAGGTGAGGGGATTGCTCGGAGGCGATCGGAGATGGGTTCGGAGATGGGTTGATGCGAGAAGGAGATGGAGAAGACGATTAGCGGCGGGGTAATTAGGTTTTAACAGTAATGATTAGGGTTAGGGATTAGGGTTAGGGGTTTAAATACTAGGGTTAGCGGGTTGCGGGTTTGAGAGTTTAGGGGATCCGTTTCAAAAAGAGTCCAACAGGAGAAATGATCAAAATGCACTAAAATGGAGATTAGGGAGATGAATGAGGATGATTAGTCCACTCTCCATAAAGAACAATACAAATGGTACAGAAATGAAATTGATAAAACGATCCACAATTTGAGTTGAGACAAAAATAATGATTTTATTCGAACTGAAATAAAATACAGGATCTCAAATAGATGAAAGAGTACAATTGAGAAAAATACAGTATAAAATGCAAATACGGGGAAACAGTAGTTACAATGGAGCTCGAGCGGCGCGCGGAGCACTGAACTCATTGTTCAGGACCAACGAGCTATTGATGGAGCTCAAGCGGCGAGCAGAGCGCTGAACTCGTTGTTGATGGAGCTCAAGCAACGAGCAGAGCGCTGAACTCGTTGTTTGGGACAAACGAGTTGTTGATGGAGCTCAAGCGGTGAGCAGAGCACTGAACTCGTTGTTTGGGACCAACGAGTTGTTGATGGAGCTCAAGAGACAAGCAGAGCGCTAAACTCGTTGTTTGGGACAAACGAGTTGTTGATGGAGCTCGAGCGGTGCGAGGAGCGCTAAACTCGTTGTTTGGGACCAACGAGCTATTGATGGAGCTCCAGCAGTGAGCGGAGTACCGATCTTGTTGTTTGGGACAAACGAGTTGTTGATGGAGCTCAGGCGGCGTGCGGAGTGCTAAACTCATTTTTTGGGACAAACGAGTTGTTGATGGAGCTCAAGCGGCGAGCAGAGCACTGAACTCGTTGTTTGGGACAAACGAGTTGTTGATGGAGCTCGAGCGGCGCGCGGAGTACTGAACTCATTGTTTGGGGCAAACGAGTTGTTGATGGAGCTCAAGCGGTGAGCGGAGCGCTGAACTCGTTGTTTGGGACCAACGAGATTTTGATGAAGCTCAAGCGGGGAGTGGAGTGCTGAACTCGTTGTTTGGGACAAACAAGTTCTTGATGGAGCTCGAGCGGAAACCAAGGCATTGGACTCGTTGCTTGGGACCAACAAGTTATTGAGGAAGCCTAAGCATAGAGCAAGGCATTTGGGCTTGTTGTGTGGAGCCGACAAGTCGTTGATGAGCCCAAGCGGAGAGCAGAGATCGGGGTGTTGGACCCGTTGCTTGATGTTGATGAGCAGTTGGCCGGAGGAACCTAAGTGGCGTGCGTAGCACCGAACTCATTGTTAGAGCGAATGAGTTGTGTGGGTATTCTGAATCTTCTTAGTGTGGAAATGAAGTCACTTGTGTTTATTCAGTGTTGAGATGATTACATTATTCTCTTTACTGACAAGTAGTTGCGTGCATCGAACGAGGTTCTCCGGAACACTGAGCTTGCTCTCCTTCGTGGTACGCTGTGCTTGATGGAGTTGGAACTCTCCCGTTTGCACGGCACTTCAAGCGAGATGGAGTTGGATCTTGCTCAAGTGAAGGTGGTCAGATAAATCTGGAGTTTGCTTATCTAAGGAAGGCTTGTTTCGAACATCATAATCAAGGGTTGAGGCGGCCTTTTGGAGCTGTTAGCTGGTAGGAGGCCGGCGAGGAGTTTTGTTTCTCTTAGGTAGAGCATCTCTCCAGTGTGTATAGCTGGAAGAACAGCTTTCATGACAGTTTGCTATACAGTGTTCGCAGGACTTTTGGTAGCGATTCCTAGATGTGAAACGGGGAGTCATTGTAACTTTGCTATTGTAATAAGACTTGTAGATTGTGGAATGAGAATTCTTCTACATGCCAATGTCTTGTCCTGCGATACATCGTCTTGGGGGTTGGCTAGTCGTATGAGCTGCTCTTGGGAGAGTTAGACTTTGGACTAGCCGTTTTGTATTTGCAAACATCTGTAGTGCTACCGGATCTAAACATATGAGTTGGTGATAGTTCTTTGATTTGTGGGATTCATTTCATATGCTTGGTCCTTACTGTCATGGTTGATGTGTCATCGACGGGTTCTTTGTCGCTAAATAACAGGGCCTCAAGTCTGTTGCGTATAACTTAAAGAACTGTCGACGGTGTATGATGGACTGTAGCACTGCTCTGTCTTGAATCCAGCTAGTTGCAGGGACAACTCTGAAGGAGAGTTGTTTTCCAAACTTGCTGTATGGGGCCTCTGACAGATTGTAAGAGTCACATCGAATGGAGAGTTGAACCCCAAGTGCGGCTTTTTACAAGTGTTGCTAGGGTAACTTCGATCCATGATTTTGTACCTATTAATCTGTTATTGAGGAAATTTAACTAGTTGTAGGAACAGATCGAATGGCGAGTTGAACTCTGAACGTGTATCATTACAGGTTGCGAGAGTAACTCTGAACCATGAACGTGGATTCCGAACTTGTTAGTTTAAGTATTAACAGGTTGCAGGAGCAGCTCGAATGGTAAAGCGCACTCTGAACTTGCTTCTTTGCAAATTGACAGGGTCTCTTTTGAACCATGAACTGAACTCCGAACCGGTCGTCGAGGCGTTGACGGATTGCAGGAGCAGATCGAATAGCGAAGTGCACTGTAAATTTGCGTTATTGCAAATTGTTTAGAGTCCCTGTCGAGCCATGGATATGGACTCCGAATCCGTCTTACGGGGAGACTCGCAACTAGTGTTTGGTGCTGCTTAAGTGTGGCACTCAACTTGTTGTTTCCGAGCCTCCAGGGAAGTTCAACTAGTTGCAGGAACAGGTCGATCGGTGAGATGTGTTCTAAGCGTGCGAGGTTGCACGCTGCAGCTCCCGAGTTCTGGATTCCAAACTTGCGTTGAGGAAAGCTTGTAACGCGTGCCTAGTGCCACTTTAAATGTAAGTTGGGGGTTTAGCTCGTTGTTTTCTTTAATGAATCAACAGGTTGTAGGAGCAGATTGATTGGCGAAGCACGCTCTGAACTTGTTTCACTGTAGATTGTTGTAGTAACTTCGCACTATGGATGTGGGCTCCGAACCCGTCTCGTAGGAAGCTTTTAACGATTTTGGTGCCGTTTTTATGTACAAGTTTGGCACTCAACTCGTTGTACTTCACAAGGTGTTTTAACTTTCCAAGTCCCTGCTGATATCTCCTGCCCCCTAGGTCTTAAAGTTGATGAGCCGTTAGGCGAACAACTTGGTAGACCATGCCTGGACTTGCCTATTTTGGAGGGAGCCCCCCATTGTTTTACATAGAGAAAGAAAAATCTTTTGATGTACCAATGTGTTTAGGTAAGATTATTTGTTTCCATCGACTAAGCGGAGTGGCTTTGGGAGAGGGATTCAGATTTATTATTGTGTCATGATGAGAACTAGTTTGGACCTGGTCAAGGATGGTGTGGCAGGTTTGGAAGTTCTAGGCAGAGTTGGTTATGGCAGAGGCTTCAAGCTCATTTACAGTTTTGGCGCTATTGTGACTGTTTTCTGGCGGTAGCTCTATAACGTCGAGGGGGAGAATGGAGCCCCCCATTGTAGCGGTGTAGCTTGTTCGCGCCGCCACTTGGATTCCTACAGCTTGGCATGTGCCAGCTGTTGTTGGGAACTTCGTTTTCGTGTGAAATGCAAAGGCAATTGCATGGAATGCTGCCCAGCTTGAACGACCGAATATGGCATTGTATGCAGCTTTGACATCGACTACCATAGAGTCCAGTGCTTCTGTTTGAATAGCGGTGGCTTTCCCTGCTATTACGTCGAGTGCAACAATTCTCTCGACTTGGACAGGTGCACCAGAGGAATCATGAAGTATATAACCGGTTGACTTGAGTCAGTCTTGAGGGAGCTTGAGTGCCTGAAATGTGGCCATGAAGAGGATGTTTACTGAACTGCCATTGTCCACCGGGATACGGCATACCTCATGATATAGAATGCAAAGATTTATGACCAATGCGTTGCGATGAGGTGTTTGGACGCCTTCTAAGTCCTTGTGAGAGAAAGATGTCAGGACCCCAGTGTGTTTGGCAGGCAGAGTGTTATCTATGGAGTTGACTTTGCTGA
Organism: Hemerocallis citrina; assembly: GCA_017893485.1. NCBI lineage: Eukaryota > Viridiplantae > Streptophyta > Magnoliopsida > Asparagales > Asphodelaceae > Hemerocallis > Hemerocallis citrina. The sequence goes on along the minus strand of CM030359.1, from coordinate 351,620,275 downwards.
CGAAAGCTTTGCGGGAGGAGTTGGAATCTCCCCCCATTGGGTCTTCATGAATGGAGTGGAGGACGGTCATGTGTTCAGAGTCTTGCGACTCGCATGACCTCTGCTGATGCTTATTAGCCCTCTGGGACGGTGGATTTTTAGCATCATTGTCTTTCTGAACGAAGTTGGAGAGATAGCCCCTGCGAACCAGGGCTTCCAGTTCTTCATTATGGGCTCGACAGTTGTAAGTAGTGTATCCTTGATCTCTGTGAAATGTGTACCACTTATTTTTGTCTTTTCTTCTGCTAGACGTTGAGATCGTGGGGGGAAGGTGGATTATTCTGTCCTTCTCCACTTCCATGAGGATGGCTGATACGCTTGCATTGAGAAAAGTGAATTTGTCGACGCATGACGCTAGAGTTGGACGGCGTGAACTTGCACCGTTTTTCTGAAACTTCCTGAGTTCTTCCTTGCTTGTGTTCTCCCGTTTGTTCCCAGAAGATTAATCATTCTCGCCTTGAGGATAGAGAGCTTCCTCAACCCTGGTGTATCTGTCACTCCTTTCCAGGAGCTTAGTGACAACTTTGGGAGGCCTTTTTGCGAGGGAGGTTTTCAGGTCTTTGTTAGTGACGCTGTGGCGAAAAGCTGTAGTTGCGACTGAAGTGTTCAAGATAGAAATTAGCCTTGCTTCAGTAGTAACATGCTTGACGAAGTCTTGCGGCGAAAGAGCTGCGGTTGCGACTAAAGTGTTCAAGGAGTGAATTGAACTTGCTTCAGTTGTAAAATGCTTGACGAAGTTCTTTAGCAGTTCTCCATCTTTTTGCGTCAGTTCTAGTAGGGAGACACTGGTTTTTCAGCTCTCTGACTAGTAACGAGGTGTGCGACGGAGAGTTCCTCGAGCTGATCGAAGGAAAACGTGGATTCGGATTTCAGATGTGGATATCATTCCCTTGTAGATCATTTCACTGTAGCGGAAAATGTCCAACACATGAGTGCATCGGTGGCATTATAAAACATCATAAGTGTTTTAAAGCTCTCGACATGGTCCGTCAGGTTTGATTCCCCATTGTAGGACTCAAACTAAGGAGCTTTGAGGTTCCTTGGAACAGGTGCGTCGAGGATAGTTCTGCTGAGGGGATGTTGATTAGGGTGATAGGCTCTGTTGGACAAGTTTCTCTCATTCTTCATCTGTTCTAGACGAAGAATGTACTTCTTGGATGCGGCAAAGGACTTGGTCGTCTTTCTTTTGGGATCCAGTTGAAGCATTGTGGACTGAGATGTGGTCGTACTGAGGATGTTGTTCAGGACGGTTTTATCAGGAGCCCCCCGGTGCCTCTCCATTAGAAGGAGCGTGATTAGGCTGTCGGGGTGATTGTTGAGGAGGAATCTGATCTTCCATAGGAGGAGCTTGTTGACGAAGAGTCGTAGTACGACAGATGGAGGCCGCCCCTTTACCTCCTAGTATTTATGGCATGGCGATAAGTCTTACTTGTGTAGTTTTCCATAGACGGCGCCAATCTGTTGCTGCTTATTTCGGTGTGGGAGCAAACAGATAGTGAGTTAATAATGGATGGAAACTACTAAAAGTCAAACATGTGCCTTGGCCATTAAAAGACGTTAGAGCTCCTGAGATTGAAGTTGAATCGTTGATTGACCTCTTGTGACTTGAATTCGATGGTGGATGATGCGGTCGACGGACCTGCAAAATGTCTGAAACACTGGGGGGTGGCCCCCCGCGACAGACCCTCTGACGCTCAATTCAGAATCAGAAAGAGAGAGAGCAAGAGAGTGAAAACTGGTAAATTGTTGATTACCTGGAGACTGAGGAGGGGGAGGAGTATTTATAGGCCTGAGAGACATTCTAGAAGCCGAATCGTGACTGCCGGATCTTTCATGTCTCCCCCCTGAAGAGATAAGATATCCCTGTGAGAGGATAAGAGATGAAACTCCTAGCCTACATGGGCTGGGTGTCTCTCTTAGTGGGCCTAGTCTGTCACTTTTTATGGGCTTGAGAGAAGTTCACGTCTCGGAGTGGGCCCACGCCTGTAAAATAGGCCTGTTATGGCTAATCTGTCTGTAGATGCTTGGAGATGCGTGCAGGGATCGTACGGCTCTGTTCTGCTGTAATTTTTACCATCATCACTTACCAAGAATTTTTTAAAATTAAACTTATCCTTTTTATTTATAACACTTTTCAACAAAAGTGTTTCTCAATTAAGTAATAAACAAAAAATGGTAAAATATTAGCTTATAGAAAATGTCCAACCCGATTCGTTTAAATTACTAAATAGAAAATTTCCCGAAGAAAATGGTAAACTATTAACTTGATTAGACAGATTTTTTAAACTGCTTGGTGTTAGCCTCAATGAGAGCATCCACAGTCGTTATGGTTAAAAAATGCATAAATGGATAAATGCATATAGCAATCTCTCGTTTCGCTGCACTCGTAGAATGCTATATTTTACCATTTTAAATTAAAATAATAACAAATGGTGCTTCATATTGTGTCGGAGAGGGGAAAAAAAATAAAAAAACATTTAAAAAAGTAGGACGGCATATCATCTTGCGTCGGAGAGGAAAAAAATTAAAATGGTGCGATGGCACTTGAAGTGCCGTCGAAGAAAAAAAATTTTAACAGAAAGGGAGAGACGGCACATCGAGTGCCGTCCGACAAAAAGGGTCCGACCATTAATTTTTTTTTCTTTAATTACGAAAATTAATTTTTTTTGGAGGGACGGCACTTCAATTGCCGTCCGACCATTAATTTTTTTTTTTTTTTGGTGCGACGGCACTTCGAGCTCCGTCGTTTATATATGCATAATTCTTATTTCAGTTCTCATATATGGCACTCTACTGTAGCGATTTATGCAAGTTATGCATATTTACAGAACGACTACAGCGCTCGTTTTTTACAAAATATGCATATTATGCATATATACCAAACGACTACAGATGCCCTGAGGCCACTCGATCTTTACTGTAGCCATGTTTACTTGTTTTTTTTCTTACTTTTTGAGTAAAATTGTGAAAATTTTCTCACATGTACCATTATTTGTATATAATGAAACAAATTATATCTAAGTTGTCCTAAAAAAGAAATATAGAAATGATGGTGTTGTGTGAATATTAGGTGGACGATATTTATTGTTGCTATTATTGCGTGATTCGAAATCCATCATCGATAACAGCAACAATAAATCACGCAAAAACTAACACAAACTACAATTTACAACGACAATAATACATAAATATATAAACTTCAAGAAACAAAATCGAATAACATAAACTAATATCTCACATTTCTCCAAACATGGACATATATCAAACAAGTACATCATCTTCATATGTGAACATAATCAAACTTTTTGTGAATTACAAGTCAATTCAAGCTCACTAACAATAATTACATTCGTAGCTTCTAGGTCACACACCGTATTGTTCGCATGACCTTCAATCAACTGTAAAACTAGTAATTTACACGTGTGATGCACTATTGAAGAATCTACCCCACAACTCGTAGTGCAAAGAGCGGAAACAAACCACAAGCAATAGAAACTCCCAAAACTTAGAAGAACCAAGAACAAGCTACCACAATATATGCAAGATCTCACAAGAACACAATCAATATGCAGAGATAACCAATACTTCTTATTCCCCAAGAAATACAAAGATTACAAAAGAGATTACAACTCCCAATGTCTCTCTCTCACCTTTGAAACACTCGGCAGAATTCTCTCTTGAAGTGGAACAATGATAATGCCTCACCAAATCTCTCTCTTTGGATCATCAAAGATATTTAAACCCTAGAGTCTATGGCCATATATATAGCCCCCAAGTAAACCCTAAAAGATAAACACAAATCTAGCAATTGGACCTTAAACTCGTAAGCCCAAAAAACAATCAACCGCCGAAGTCGGTCGACCGCACCCCCAAGGTCGGTCGACAACAACATGTAGAGTCAAACCCGAGACTCGACCGGTCGACTGCATGTAACACCCCACATTTTTATTTTTATTAAAAATACACTTTTTCAATTTTGCACATATGATACACGTGCTATTTTTCCATCTTCATTTTTATTATTCTCATTTATCTATTTTTTTATCATGCACAAGTTTTAATTAGCCTTCTTTTAATCCATGGACCTAAAGAGAGCCCATTAGAATAATTAATTATTTTGATTAAAAAGAAAGCCCATATGTTAAGCCCACTAATTAAAACATAATTAAGAACTAATACATGACAAGTTACAAATTTTTGTACACATTTAGAACTATAAGTATTGCACTTAAATTGTGTGTGCATGTGTGCATTTGCACACTAGTTGGCCGGCTGCACTAGGAAGGGGGAGGCCGATTTTGCATAAAGTAGGGTAGGAGTTAGGGTTTTGGAGTAGCGGGAAGTGGAAAAGTTAGGAGTTCGGGAGTTGGAGAGTTTGAGGGAGGGGTTAGGAAAGTGAAGGGATGGAAATTTTAATGGAGGAGTTAATTCTAAACCCTAGTTTTGTCCTATAAATAGCACCCCCCATCCTCCTTCTCTCTACACACCAAAAGAAATCAAAACAAGAGAAAGAAAAAAAAATGTGTTCTTGCTTGGAGGAGTCTTGCTAGGAAAAGGAGTTGCTTTGGAAGAGTTGCTTTGGAGCTAGAAGTGGTGTTCCATTTTTCTTTTCATTGTTCAAACTTCTATTGAGGTGGGTGATCCTATGCTTTCTAATTGTAGGGATTGCATGCTTTATGAATAGTATAAATTTGATGTGATAATTAGAAGATAAATTCATGCTTTTATGAATGCCAAATTATAGAAATGTTAATATTGATTAAGAAACAAAGTATTGTCATGTTGCTTAGAAATGAGAACAAAAAGTAAGGAGAAATTTTCATTTGTATGTTATTTTACAAATATAAAAACTAGTAATTGTGAAAATATTTGAAGAGATTTCATTATGGTTAAAAAGGAGTTTTTGTAAAGAAAAGTGGGTATACTTAGTTTATTTAAATTGTTGTAAGAGAATACAAATTTTGCTAGTTTGATTAAAATGAAGAACTACAATTCATGTGAATAGAGAGAAAAAATAGATTGAAATTTAGATAGATTATCAAATATGAATTCTTTTAAAGTCATGAGTTCTTACTAGTAAGAAAATCTCAGTCTAATTAAAAAATTAGTAAATTAATGAAAAGGTTTGAATAAATGAAGAATCAAGAAAACAATAAAATAACAGAAAGTTGGGACAAAAGCCACCCAAGTGACTTACTATCGTTGGGTGCAAATGGCCCAGTGGTCTGGTGTGTGATGTCTCTTTGTTTCGGTCTGGGTTCGAATCTTATTAAGCCCCAAACATTTTTTTGTTTCTGAGAGTTAGTATAAGAGGTTTCGGTGTGAAAATGAGACACCAAGTCCGCTTGGACTTCTTGGCGCTCGGTGTGATCTTGGGCGATCAGTCACGGGTTCGAAACCTTGTGCTGACTTTTTTTTTTGGGTTTTAAGTAGAATTTCAATAAGCTTTAATGCAAACAAAAAAAAATTGGGAAAAATCCTGTTACTCCTATAAAATGATATAGAACTTACTAAAATTAGTTTCAGAATTTTCCATGTATAATTGAGACCTTAAAAGGGAAAAATTGAGTTAGAAAGTAAGTTTTGATTGGAGATTTATTATTAAAGGGGATGACACTATTTTAGAAGAGTAAAAGAAATTTTTATGTGAATCAATTTCTCTTGAAGAAATTGTACTTGATTATTTGAAGTTTATTTCATGAGTTTAATTTATGAGATTGCAAGTGATGAGTTCATGTTTGTGAAAATGATTATAGTTATTAATTTAAATATGAATTATGAATGAATAAGAGAAACATGAATGATGGTAAATGAGATAGTGAATCAAAAGTTAGAGATTTGAGTATAATGAGTTTAAGACATGATTTGATGAAGGGTATGTATACTCATAAATTCTTGTACATGAAAAAGTTTTGATTTAGAGTTAGTGAGACCTCGCATTATTGAATTGAAAAGAGTTGAGATATATCTTGAGATATGACCATGGAGCTGTCTCATTTTTTGTTGATTAAGTCCGGTAAGAGGTAAAACTAATTCTAGATTTGGAAATTTATTCATGTCTTGAACTTAATAATTAGGCACATAAATGAAGATATAGTAAACCTGGGCAAATGTAAGTGGGTTGCCTCTATATAGTCGGCGGCGGACTCCGTGACTATAGACCAAGTTGGCAGACTGTGGTTGCTCTGTGGGAGACGGACTTTTATTTTTAAATTCGGGACTTTGCGTAGTCAGACGGATAGTTGCCATACTCCAATGTATATACGTATATCGGGGCTAGAGGGGCACTTGCGGGATGATTCGCACGATGAGGGATCTGTTATAACAGCCGGCGGGCTGGGATCCATATTCGTGGAATGATCTAAACCTTGCTTTATTACTGGGTAGATTCATGGCGAGAGATTGAACCCTTAAATGTGGAGTACGTAGGCGCTTGCCCTCGGACCTATTTAGTATGGGATGCATAGAATTTGAACAAGTGTACATTAGTGTCATCGTAGTATAAAATGTGTGCATTAGGCATTAAGGCATGGCATACACTTATATGTTTAGTGTAGTCACAATTTAACGCTTTATTGTTCATTCAATTTTTTGTGATTTGTTAAAGTAATGAGATCGTTATATGTACGGCATAGAGAGGATGGCCGAGTATAACATTTTCATCAGTTGTAAGTGACTGACGTGCCCACAACTTAGTATGCAGGTAATGGACTTTTATGAAGAAGTAAAGAAGTTATGATGCAGCTGATGTTTTACATTGTTATAGTTGTATTGAGTTGTATTTTATTTTATTGTTGTATTCTTCCGCTGTGTAAACAAAAATATAATGAACTCTGATGTTGTTGAAAAAGTTTTAATTTCCCTGTAAAATTATACGAAGTGAAGTAAAGATCCTGTGAAAATCTCGAATTTGGTCTTATTTGGAATTCAAGGCGTTACACTGCACCCCCAAGGTCGGTCGACCGTCCTCTCCTCTGTTGGACCCTGTACACTCGAAGAACTCTCAGCAGCTAGGGTCGGTCGACGGCACCCCCAGGTCGGTCGACCGCAACTCTCTAGGCTACACTTCTTCTACTTGCTATTGTCTTTTCTTGTTGTCTTTGTCTTATCCTCTTCTTCTCAAACTTCAAGTACTCCGTGCCTACGTGTATTTGAGGCCAAATCCCTAACAATCTCCCACTTGGACCAAATACACCATGCTTCAAAGTTATTGCAATCTTTACCCTGCATTATCTCTGCCACTCTATCACTTTCATGGAAGACCCAAGTATTCCCCACTCTCATGAAGAGCACCTCCGCCACTCCACCACGTGGAGTGCACCAACCACCCCTCATCGGCTCATGAAGTATGTGCTCCACCAATCGCATAGAGCACGAATACCGGATAAACAACCTCTCGTATCGGATTTCGTGTTATGAGACTCCCCAACTCACAAAATCTCCATCAACACCGGACATGGTTCAAAGCCTCTCAATGCACCCTCTGCACTAGAAACCTCCATGGACGACACATCCACAATATCCGCAGATTGTTCAACCCCTACAGTCCCAATTCGGTTACACTCATCGATATCACCCCGCATATCGATATCAGTGCTCTCTATCACATAAGAGCGACTTGAAGCTTCAACTGCCAATTCGCAAAGCACCCTCACCGCAGCAACGTCTTGCCCTCTAGGATCACTTCCATGGCCAGCAGCTCCCACTAAATTAGTAACCTCCCCACCACAACTGAAAGAACTTGGTTGCACCCCACATAGGCTACTACTCGATTTCGGCTGAGAGTCAACTACAGAAGAAACGCCCCTTACGTCTCTAAGCAAATACAACGTTCCCTCAGGCTTTCCATTTGCAATCACCCTTGAACCTGCAGCTATACACCACTCCCCACTACTAACTTTAGTAGACAACCCCTCCTTATCTAGCCTTCCAATCGAGATAAGATTTTCCTTCAAGTCTGGAACATGCCTTGTCTCCCGCAAGACAACACTTTGATCATCATTGGTGTTCACGCGAACAGTAACAACCCCACGTACAGGACACCGGTGACCATTCTCCATGATCACATCTCCAAAAGAACCCTCATCGTAGTCATCAAATACCTCTCTCCTCGGAGTGCAATGAAAAGAAGCTCCCGAATCAATACACCAATCTTGAGTGCCCAACTCCTCCGAAGCTGATAAGTATAAATCCTCAACAAGCCCCACTTGAGCTTCTTTTGGAGTATCTCTCTTTAGTTTCTCCTGCTTCTTCTTCATATAAACCTTGCAACTGCGTATCATGTTACCCTTCTTGTGACAATACCAGCACTCAGGCCCATGTCCCCCATCGCTGTCATCAGACCCACTCTCAGATGAACTACTCTGATCCTTTCTTCTTCGACTGCTCTTAGATATCTGACGTCTCTTCTCAACGTACATTAAGGAATCTCTAGAAGATGATGATGGATATCCCCCGTTTCTCACCCTTCTCACCTCCTCGTTCAGAATGCTACTCATCACATCCTGTAGAGTCATCGAATCTGTCATAGTGCATGTAATAGTTTGTTCCACCGTACCATAACTATTAGGTAAAGTAGAAGTAACAATGATTGCCCCCTCTCTGAAAACTTCAAACCTGCAGCTTCCATCTGGTTGTAAACTATACAGTAATTGTTCACATGCTCTACTACCCCCGTTTCTTAACTTCATATTAACCAATTTCTTCAGATAAAGAATTTGATTAGATGCCGACAGTTTCTCATACATATCCGTGAGAATCTCCATAGTCTCCTTTATGGTCTTTGCCTTCGAGATATGAAATAACGCATTTCTACTCAGCCCCAACTGCATCTGCTCCAGCGCCTTCTGATCTAAACGATTCCAATCCACCAATACCTTCACATCCCTTTATGCACCTACCGGCTTCTCATCAAACAACGGACCATCAAGATCTTTCTGACGAAAATACGCTATCATCTGAATCTTCCACATCGCGAAGTCACTCCCACCGAATTTCTCAATCTTCATCTTGTTATCGGCCATCTCGAACCAACTGCTCTTATACCACTTGTTGAAGAATCTACCCCACAAATCGTAGTGCTAAAGTGGAAACACACCACAAGTAATAGAAACTCACAAGACTTAGATGAACCAAGAACAAGCCACCACAATATATGCAAGAGCTCACAAGAACACAATCAATATGCAAAGATAACCAATACTTCTTATTCTCCAAGAAATACAAAGACTACAAAAAAGATTAAAACTCTCAATCTCTCTCTCTCAACTTTGAAACACTCGACACAATTCCCTTTGAAGTTGAACAATGATAATGGCTCACCAAATCTCTCTCTTTGGATCATCAAAGATATCTAAACCCTAGAGTCTACGACCATATATATAGCCCCCAAGTAAATCCTAAAAGATAAACACAAATCTAGCAATTGAGCCTTAAACTTGTAAGCCCAAAAAACAATCAGCCGCCAAAGTCGGTCAAGGGCACCCCCAAGGTCGGTCGACTGCAACGTGTAGAGTCAGGCCCGAGACTCGACTAGTCGACTGCACCCCCAAGATCGGTCGACCGTCCCCTCCTCTGTTGGACCCTATACACTCGAAGAACTCTCAGCAGCTAGGGTTGGTCGACCGCACCCCTAGGTCGGTCGACCGCAACACTCTAGGCTACACTTCTTCTACTTGCTGTTGTCTTCTCTTGCTGTCTTTGTCTCCTCTTCTTCTCCAACTTCAAGTACTCCATGCCTACGTGTATTTGAAGCCAAAACCCTAACATGCACGTCTTAACAAATATAGTTTTTAAAGTAAAACTTCAGACGTAGTCTAGATTTGAACTTAAGACATCTTGTAACTCCTATTTCCCGTATCTGTATTTTTCTACTGTATTCCCCTTTCTTATACTCTGTCCATCAATTTGAGATCTGCATTTTTGTTCCAGTTTGAATAAAATCATTTTATTTGTTTCAACTCAATTTTGTGCCAATATTTATTTCAATTTCAGTGTTCGTATCTGCTCTAAATTGCTGTTCTCATGAAGAGCTGATTGTTTCACCTCATCTATTTCATTTCGCCTAATTATAATGAATTTTGAGTCAATCTCTTATTGGATCCCACTCAAACCCGCTACCCAATAACCCAATAACCCAAAACCCTACTATATAAAAACCTAACCTACTTAACCCTAACCCTAAACCTAATTACTGTTCAACCCTAAAATACTCAGCCGCCTACCATTTTCCCTGTCTCCTTCTTCCTCCGCTCTCATCGAAAACCCAGACCCATTGCCATCACCTTCGCCCTACCCTCCTTCGACCTCATCGCCTTAGCCCCTCACCATCGTCTCCCCTAGCCCTTCATCCTCATCCCCGTACCTTCACTCCATCGAAACCCATTGCTTCTCCCTTCGCCATTACCCCCCTCATCGTCTTCCTCACCTCGCTCCACTGCCGAAACCCATAACCTCCTCACCCGCTCTCACCGCCATTGTCTCCGTCGCCTCGTCCAAGCCAGAAGACCCGAACTCCTGTTGTTCTTCGCTCCCCTGCTTTCGAACCCAAAAAGCAGAGCGCCTCGTTGTTCCCCATCGCCGCCGCCGTTGCTTCCCGACCACAGCGTCGCCATCATCATCGTAGTCACGCCGTCGGTTGCCGCCTGCTGCCGTCGCATCTCTCTCTCTCTCTCTTTCTCCCTGTCTGTTGCTGAGAAGGAGGGGAAAAGGTGGGCCACACGATCTCCTCAAGATCAGATTCAGATCTGATCATCACCAACAGATCGCTTCTCAGCCGTTGATCGTCTTGATCTTGATCATCTCATCAAGATCCGTGCTGATCCGATCTCGATCGTCGATCTACGCCCTCATCCAATCAAGGCAAGTATTCTTCTTGTATAAAATATTGTTCGAGTACAAGCGTTTAATTGAAAATACTGCAAATAGATCGTAGTTGTGACTCCTCCTTGTCTCATCGTTTGTTGATCCTAAATTATTCCTCATCGATACCATAATCTTAAGAATCACAACCATTCGTTGATATATTTATAAAACTAGTTGGACCCTTTTTATATCATAATTACTTGAACATGAACCCCTTGACTTATAGATGTGTGTTGTATGATGTATTGTGATGATCTTATATTCTTTGAGTTGAGAAATACAAGTGACTTTCTGATTTGATCCCCAATGCATCCATATTTGTATCACACACTAATCTACTCATAATAGTCATTTATCATGCAACTTGTATATAAAAGAAATTCACACTTGCTGCTGTTCTTGTCTTTACTTGCTGTTTCGACTCCAATAAAACTAAAATCTGAACTTGAGTTCTGAATATGAAATGTAGCCCCAAGTGTCTAGTTGTCAATAACATCCAGAATTTTTGAATTCCGAGCTACGGTCTAGGAGATATCGCAGTTTTACTGTTGCACCTCTTTAGTTTACAATTATTTTAACTATGCTACAAGTAAGTAAAAGACTTGAAATTTTGCATGCTGTTACTGGACACCCTAGAGAACATTCCCTAGTTTTCTCAGAATTAATTAATAATGTTTTAACCCTGTTTCATATGTATAAACTCATGTTCAAAAATTCAGGCTGAACACATATGCTGTGTAGTTTACTGTTTTGACACATGTTACCACAACTTTTATATGCCTTAATTATATGCGTTGGAACCGAGCAGGAGTCTAGTTTATTGACCTTTTAGCGAATCCACATTTGCTATCTTGTAGCAACGGGAATCGCAGTTTTGGTACAGCAATGTCATGCTGTCCAGATTTGGAATTCTCGTTGTTCTTGATACTTTGATTTGTTTTGACCCTCGAACATGTATCCTACCTAGCTTAGACTTATTCCATGTTCTTGATTATGTTTACTTGACTTGTTTCGCACACTTTTATGCTTGCTTGATGATAATAATAAATAATAAGCTGGGGTTTAAGCGAAAGACCATAGTAGTGGACAATATAGGTAAGTGTACTCGGAAGGGGGTCCGTGTTTCCTAGTACTCGGTTCATGAACTTATTGCACCTTGATGTATTCATGAAGCCATTACTTGGCTCATGAACTTGTTGTATTCATGAACTCACTGTGTGGTTCTTGAACTTGTTAGTATTCACGGACTTGCTTTGCGAACTTGTTACTTTATTTTCGTATTCATGAACCGTGCTTGCTTGATACTTGATACTTGAGTATACCGACCTATAAAATCCACCACTAGGCATAAACAAAACTGTTTGTTTGTAGTAACCATGTAGTAAAAATATGGATGCATGAAGTGCTAACTAGATAGAATTAAATATTAGACTTAAGAATAACTTGTCACTTGTACACACTTGATACCCTACTTGAGACTTGTTACCTGAGACTTGTTACTTATTACTTGTTACTCGACACTTGTACGTGATACTTGTTACTTGATGTTTGACACCGGTACATGTTCACTAGTCACTTGTTCTACTACTAGTATTTGTTACACAACCTTGTCACTTGAGTTGTCTTTCTTGCTAGGTAGTTTCTTGAATCCCCATTACTTGTTGCATTCCTATTACATTCTTGATTCCAAATCTTGTTCCATTTTTCTTGTACTTGTTTTACTATTTGCGGCCCTAACTTGCACTATGGACGTTTGTCTTGTTTTCTCTATTTCTCCTTTTTATATTTTTACAAACAGACTTTGGAGACGAATTGTCTGCTGGAATTGGTGAGCAGACATTCTAGGCTTCGCTTGGAGTAAGGACTTGCTTAAATAATTTGTTTCCTTGAGTTATTTATTTCTTTGCTACTTAAAAACTTGTAACGGACTTATATTCCCGAGTTTTATCTTTTGATCCAGATTTGAAAACTATTTGGAATATTAATATTTTGTTTCAATTGTTTTCTGTTGATTAATAAACTATTCATGCATGCGTGGTTGTGTAAATTTGTTATATTCTTGTTCTTATGCTGTGTCGATCCTACAGCTCATGAATGATGAAAATCATTCGCTGGGCTTTGTCACGCACTCGTATTCCGTGTTTTTTGGAAGTAGGCATGATAAGGTTTTTAGTGGTATCAGAGCCAGGTTTGGCTATTGGCTAATGTGTTAGTTGACTAATACATTAGACGGGCTTGACTCAGTCAGGATTAACTCAACATTTAACCGACCATGTAATTGCATGAAAGATTAATTATCAACTTGATCTGGATACTGATTATTTTGGGTTTGTGCAGGCTATGGCTCGTAAGAATGTTTTGTCCTTCCAATCTGGGGTGATCAGTCAGAGGAGCCCGCTATTGTGCAAATGTTGCAGATGCAGCGTGAAAAGAATGAGCGGTTGATGCAACAAATGATGCAGATTCAGCGAGAACATGGTGAACTGATGAGGGCAGCTTTGGAAGCTGCCAACAGAGAGCCCCTTGTACCTGCGCCCGGGGTGCTGCCACCGAGACCTGGCAATGTAGCAGACTTCATGAGGCTACACCCAGACAAATTCTCAGGTACTGAAGGTCCGCTGGAAGCCAAGCAATGGCTCATCAGGACTGAGCAGCTTTTGATCGCAGTACGAATAGCTGATGTGGATTACGTGGAGATGTCGTGAGCATCCAGCTTATTGACATCGCCCATATCTGGTGGCAAGCTGAGATGGAACGGCTAGGGCATCCCATCGCCTGGGCTATCTTCAGAAAGAGCTTTCTCACGAAGTTCTTTCCCGATGTCACCAAGAACGAAATGGAGCGGCAATTTATCGTGCTTACTCAGGTTCGTCGGATAGTGTTTATTATGCAATTTTCATTGTTAATTCATGATATATCAATGTTTAACTGAAACACTATCTTGAATAAGGGGAGTCGGACCGTAGACGAGTATGCTGTGGAGTTCACCCAACTGAGTCACTTTGCCACGTCCATGGTGGCGAATGATGAAGATAAGGGCTGCCATTTCCTATTGGGCTTGGACATTAAGATCCAGGATCGCCTAGCTGTCTTGCGACTCCGATCCTATATTGACTTCCTAGAGGCCACCAGAAGCCAAGAACATACCAATAGGCGGAAGCGTGCCATTCAGCGGTCCGCTCCGCACCCTGTCGCTACTAGGCTCACTGGAGGGCCAATCAGGAGGCCAGTTCCTGCCCATCCTGCCAGGGCTGCTCCCTACCCTGCTGCTGCTCCACAGAGGGGAGATTACTATGACTTCTGTCAGATTCCAGGGCATATGCGCAGAGATTGCAGGCAGGCCAACCATCGATGCTTCGAGTGTGGTGCTGGTGATCACACCGTTCGGGACTGCCCGTAGAGGAGGTTTATGCCGCCCGCTGGTGCACCAGCTCAAGGTCAGGTCAGGCTGCCACTTCCTCCTCAGCATCAGATCGTCAGTCAGAAGACCGCTGCCCCGAGGAGAGGTCAGGCCTTCAACCTGACTGTAGAGGAAGCCGAGACTGCAGAGGAGGTCATTGCAGGTATAATTGTGTTTTGTTGTTTTATTATCTGTTCCCTGCTTTATTTGTTTATTTTTGCATCATTCATTGTGTAGTTTCTTTTCACATCAGTATTTCTTAATCCTTACTATCCTGCACTATTCATCTCTTCCCATGTTTTTGATTCTATCATAGGTATCATTCTAGTTCATTCTTTTCCCGCCCATGCCCTATTTGATTCTGGGTCGACCCATTCTTTCGTCTCTTTCTACTTTGTGGATCAGCATCAGTTAGAGTGCAGTGCTATGCCGGCAGCTTGGAACATCACCACAGGTAGCGGTGTTGTTGTTTGCTCTAGGGAGTGCAAGCAGAGCCCTATGGTTATTGGGGGCACAGATTTCAAGGCAGATCTGATAGTGATCGGGAATTCAGGGTTTGATGTGATTCTCGGCATGGATTGGTTGGGGGAGTCTCATGCACTTATTGATTGCCGAGTGAAGAAAGTTGTGTTCAGGATTCCGGAGCATGCAGAGTTTGAGTTCCATGCTGGGGAAACACCCCTTGGGCATGGTAAGAAGGTGGAAAATGAGGAAGGTTGTGCAATGGAGTTGCACACCGGTTGTGAGGCTGTGCCTCTTGTAGTGTGGGAATTTCTAGATGTGTTCCTAGAGAAATTGCCCGGGTTACCTCCAGATCAAGAGGTGGAGTTCGGCATTAAGGTTCAGCCGAGTACAATACCGATATCGAAGAGCCCGTACAGGATGGTACCGATTGAGCTAGCAGAGCTGAAGGTGCAGATTCAGGGTTTGTTGGATTTGAGTTTCATCAGGGCCAGTGTTTCACCGTAGGGAGCTTCTGTTCTGTTCGTCAATAAGAAGGATGGAAGCCGCAGGTTATGCATGGATTACCAGAGCTGAACAGTGTCACTGTGAAGAATCGGTATCCACTACCCAGGATCGATGAGTTGTTTGATCAGTTGGGTGGTGCTGCAGTTTTTTCGAAGTTGGACCTTCGCTCGGGGTACCATCAGGTAAAGGTGAAGGTAGCAGATGTGCAGAAGACTGCATTCAGGACCAGGTACGGGCATTACAAGTTCCTAGTGATGCCCTTCGGAGTCACGAATGCCCTAGTAGTGTTTATGAGCCTGATGAACAGAGTTTTCTCCCAGTTTCTAGACAGATTTGTGGTGGTCTTTATAGATGACATCCTTGTATATTCGCGGAATCGGGAAGAGCATGTCGAACATCTGAGGTTAGTCTTGCAGACTCTAAGGGAGAATCAGCTATTTGGAAAACTCAGCAAGTGCGAGTTCTGGCTTGACCGAGTCACATTCTTGGGACATATTATCTCGGGTAAGGGAATCTCAGTAGATCCGTCCAAGATTGCTACCGTGAAGGATTGGCCAGTTCCTAAGTCAGATTCAGAGGTGAGGAGTTTTCTCGGGCTAGCAGGGTATTATCGAAAGTTTGTCCAAGACATCTCGAAGATTGCTGGGCCGTTGACTAGACTGATAGAGAAGGATCAGAAGTTTGCTTGGGATGAGGCATGCAGTGAAGCTTTCACAGAGTTGAAGAGCAGATTGACGTCAGTGCCAGTGTTGACTATACCGGATGGTTCGGGTGGTTTCGTGATTCACTGCGACGCTTCAGGCAGAGGTCTAGGTGCAGTGTTGATACAGAAGGGTTGGGTTGTTGCGTATGCATCCAGGTAGTTGAGGACGCACGAGAAAAACTACCCTACTCATGACTTGGAGTTGGCAACGGTGATCTTCGCTTTGAAGTTGTGGAGACACTACTTACTTGGGACCAAGTGGAAATCTTTACCGACCACAAAAGTCTCAAGTATGTCTTCACTCAAAAAGAACTGAACATGAGACAGAGGTGCTGGTTGGAGTTGATGGCCGACTACGACATCATTTTGCAGTATCTCCCTGGTAAGGTGAACTTGGTGCTAGATGCGTTAAGCAGGAGGCCAGTAGCCATGTTCGTGACTCAGCAGAAGGAGTTTATTGAGAAGATGAGAAGGTTGGACTTGAATGTGATTATGCCGGGCGCCGATCGGAGTTGTATGATGCTTCAGTTGCAGTCATCTCTAGTAGAGCAGATTATGGAAGCACAGGCAGGTGATGAGCAGTTGCAGAAGTTCAGAGTAGAAGTTGAGGCAGGTTCGAGGACCGATATGGTCATTCACTAAGATGGATCACTTCGCTTTAAGGCTAGGCTGTGTGTCCCAAAAGGTGAAGTCATGCAGAAATTGTTCGAGGAAGCCCACCAGTCGGCATACTCTATTCATCCCGGTGATACGAAGATGTATCGGGATTTGAAGCTCCACTTCTGGTGGCATGAAATGAAGAGGGCAGTAGCCAGATTTATGTCTCGGTGTTTGATCTGCCAGCAGGTGAAGGCAGAACATCAGAGGACCGCCGGACTTCTTCAGCCTCTTCCTATTCTGGAGTGGAAGTAGGAGCATATCACCATGGATTTTGTGACTGCCTTGACAAGGAGTCCTAAGGGTCACAACGCCATTTAGGTGATTGTCCACAGGCTGACGAAGAGTGCTCACTTCATCCCCTTCAGAGTTGGACAGTCTACAGAGAGTCTTGCAGAGAGGTACATGCAGGAGATTGTCAGGCTTCATGGGGTCCCAGTCAGTATTGTATCCGACAGGGATACCAGGTTCAGATCTTAGTTTTGGGAGAGCCTTCAGAACAGTCTTGGGAGCAAGTTGAAGTACAGTACAACTTTCCATCCTCAAACAGACGGGCAGTCTGAAAGGACCCTTTAGACATTAGAGGACATGTTGAGGTCCTGTGTACTTCAGTTTGGAGGGTCTTGGGAGGATCACCTGCACTTGGTAGAGTTCTCGTACAATAACAGCTATCAAGCCAGTCTTAAAGCTGCACCGTACGAGGCATTGTATGGTCGGAAGTGTAGGTCACCAGTGTGCAGGGATGACATTGGTGAGAAAAAATTGTTGGGGCCAGAATTGATCACCAAGACTGTCGATGCAGTGGCTCAGATCAGGAAGCATCTCCTAGCAGCGCAAGACAGGTAGAGGAAATGGGCAGATGTCCACAGGAGGCCCTTGAAGTTTGAGGTGGGAGACCATGTGTTCCTTAAGGTATTGCCGTGGAAGGGCGTTATCCGATTTGGTGGTGGAGGCAAGCTAAGCCCCAGGTTCATCGGGCCTTTTGATATTGTGGAGCGAGTAGACAAGGTGGCCTATCGACTTGCATTGCTGCCAGCTCTATCTGGGGTGCATGATGTCTTTCATGTCTCCTATATCAGGAGATACATCAGGGACAAGAGCCACGTGATCGACTACTCGGAGTTATCTGTGCAGCCGGATCTATTCTGTGAGATTCCGCCAGTTACTATCTTGGACAGGCGTAAGAAGGTGCTGAAGAACAAGGTCATCAAGCTAGTTCAAGTTTCTTGGAATTCTCATTCGCCGGGTGATTCGACTTGGGAATTAGAGAAGGAGATTCAGCAAAAGTTTTCCCATCTGTTTCAGTAGTCTTTGTTTTGTTGTTGTTCTTTTTTTTCTTTGGGGGGGGGGGGTTCTCTATGTACCACTTGTCTGAATTTTGAGGAAGAAATTCTGCTTGTTAGGTGGGTAGGATTTGTAACTCCTATTTCTCGTATCTGTATTTTTCTACTGTATTCCCATTTCTTATACTCTGTCCATCAATTTGAGATCTGTATTTTTATTCCAGTTCGAATAAAATCATTTCATTTATTTCAACTCAATTTTGTGCCAATATTTATTTCAATTTCAGTGTTCGTATTTGCTCTGAATTGTCGTTCTTCATGAAGAGTTGATTGTTTCACCTCATCTATTTCATTTCCCCTAATTATAATGAATTTTGAGTCAATCTCTTGTTGGATCCCACTCAAATCCGCTATCCAATAACCCAATAACCAAAAACCCTACTATATAAAAACCTAACCTACTTAACCCTAACCCTAAACCTGATTACTGTTCAACCCTAAAATACTCAGCCGCCTACCATCTTCCCCCATCTCCTTCTTCCTCTGCTCTCACCGAAAACCCAGACCCATTGCCATCCCCTTCGCCCTACCCCCCTTCGACCTCATCGCCTTAGCCCCCAGCCATCGTCTCCCTTAGCCCTTCATCCTCATCCCCGTACCTTCACGCCACCAAAACCCATTGCTTCTCCCTTCTCCATTACTCCCCTCATCGTCTTCCTCACCTCGCTCCACTGCCGAAACCCATCACCTCCTCACCCTCGACCTCCGCTCTCACCGCCATGTCTCCGTCGCCTCGTCCAAGCTAGAAGCCCCAAACTCCCGCTGTTCTTCGCTCCCCTGCTTTCGAACCCAAAACACAGAGCGCCTCGTCGTTCCCCATCGCCGCCGCCGTCGCTTCCCAACCACAGTGTCGCCATCATCATCGCAGTCATGCCGCCGGTTGCCGCCTGTCGCCACAGCAGCTCTTTCTCTCCCTGTCTATCACTGAGAAGAAGGAGGGAAAAGGGGAGATTGATCAAATCAATCTGGGCCACATGACCTCCTCAAGATCAGATCCAGATCTGGTCATCACCAACAGATCGCTTCTCAGCCGTTGATCGTCTTGATCTTGATCATCTCATCAAGATCCGTGCTGATCCGATCTCGATCGTCAATCTACGTTATCATCCAATCAAGGCAAGTATTCTTCTTGTACAAATTATTGTTCTAATACAAGCGTTTAATTAAAAATACTGCAAATAGATCGTAGTTGTGACTCCTCCTTGTCTCATCGTTTGTTGATCCTAAATTATTCCTCATCGATACCATAATCTTAAGAGTCACAACCTTCGTTGTTATATTTACAAAACTAGTTGGACCCCTTTTATCTCCTAATTACTTGAACATGAGCCCCTTGACTTGTAGACGTGTGTTGTATGATGTATTATGATGATCTTACATTCTTTTGAGTTTAGAAATACATGTGACTTACTGATTTGATCCACAATGCATCCGTATTTGTATCACACACTAATCTAGACTCATAATAGTCATTTATCATGCAACTTGTATATAAAAGAAATTCACACTTGCTACTGTTCTTGTCTTTACATGCTGTTTTGACCCCAATAAAACCAAAATATGAACTTGAGTTCTGAATATGAAATGTAGCCCTAAGTGTCTAGTTGTCAATAACATCCGGAATTTTTGAATTCCGAGTTACGGTCTAGGAGATATCGCAGTTTTACTTCTGCTGTGTCGGTAGTCACAGATTCACAAAAACTGCTGCACCTCTTTAGTTTACAATTATTTTAACTATGCTACCAGTAAGGAAATGACTTGAAATTTTGGATGCTGTTACTGGACACCCTATAGAATGTTTCCTAATTTTCTCAGAATTAATTAATAATGTTTCAATCCTATTTCATATGTATAAACTCAGATTCACAAATTCTGGCTGAACACAAATGCTGTATAGTTTACTGTTTTGACATATGTTACTACAAT
This sequence comes from Hemerocallis citrina, assembly GCA_017893485.1. Classification (NCBI taxonomy): domain Eukaryota; kingdom Viridiplantae; phylum Streptophyta; class Magnoliopsida; order Asparagales; family Asphodelaceae; genus Hemerocallis; species Hemerocallis citrina. The sequence continues at coordinate 351,600,375 of CM030359.1, read as the reverse complement.
TATATGCGTTGGAACCAGGCAAGAGTCCAGTTTCTAGAAATTCTAACGGATTTATATTTGCTATCTTGTAGCAACGGGAATCGCAGTTTTGGTACAGCAACGTCATGCTGTCCAGATTTGGAATTCTCGTTGTTTTTTATACTTTGATTTATTTTGACCCTCGAACATGTATCCTACCTAACCTAGACTTGTTCTATGTTCATGATTATGTTTACTTGACTTGTTTCGCACACTTTCATGCTTGCTTGATGATAATAATAAATAATAAGCCGGGGTTTAAGGAAAATACCATAGTAGTGGACAATATAGGTAAGTGTACTCGGAATGGGACCCGTGTTTTCCAGTACTTGGTTCATGAACTTGTTGCACATTGATGTATTCATGAAGCCATTACTTGGCTCATGAACTTGTTGTATTCATGAACCCACTGTGTGGTTCTTAAACTTGTTGGTATTGACAGACTTGCTTCGTGAACTTGTTATTTTATTTTTGTATTCATGAACCGTGCTTTCTTGATACTTGATACCTGAGTACACCGCCCTATAAAATCCACCACTAGGCCTAAATGAAATTGTTTGTATGTAGGAACCGTATAGTAAAAGTATGGATGCATGAAGTGCTACCTAGATAGAATTAAACATTAGACTTAAGAATAAATTGTCACTTGTTCACACTTGATACCTACTTGAGACTTGTTACTTGTTACTTGTTACCCGATACTTGTACGTGATACTTGTTACTTGATGTTTGATACCGTTACATGTTCACTAGCCACTTGTTCTACTACTAGTATTTTTTTTTTGATATATCGGATAGAACCAAACGGCTTTAGCCATCAAAAAATATATTAATCAATAAAAACAGTTAAAGTTACAAACAAATAATCAATGGTTTTACAAGTTGTAAAATAGAAATAAGCGAACAAAAAGAACATCAAAAAATGGCTGAAAAGCCAGCAGACCCGATGCCAGCGCAACAGCAAAAGCACCACACCAAAACAAAACAAGGGGGCGGATCAATCGGCCAAGAAAAACAAAGCGAACGATGGGGCCAAAACCAAGCTGCTGCACCCGAGCGAGGACTAGGTCCACAGTGACAGCACCAAGACTACAGGAGCCCAAACCTCCCCCCACGACGACATCCAACTCCACTAGCAGTCGAAGGAAACTCTAGCGGCACAACAGAGGCAACGCACTGCTAACGCCAAGGAAGTCAAAGAGAAGGCAAGACTCGACTGTGCATGAGCTGATGAGCTGACACAGCAGCTGCTTTCCTCGCAAGAATACGAGCACTCACTCGAATCGGCAAATGATTAAAGACTTTCTTATTGTAACCCCGCTTGACGGGGGAAGGGGCAATCCTTTCCGAAAGGGGCAAGGAGTCCGCAAGGTCAGACGATGAAGCTACGACTTTGATAGGGCACGAGGGGGGAAAGAGAGTACTGGAGGCGACCGTTGAGTCTAATGGGAAGGAATTGGTAATGTCGGCACAACGGGGGAAAGAAAGGGCATCAAGATTCAGAGACAACTTAAGGGGTCGGGAATGCAGGATATGTTTAAACGCCATCAAGAGCTGAGAGAGCCACGATTGAACCCCTAAAAGTTGATACCAAGAGAATAAGCATCCTTTCTACTACTAGTATTTGTTACCCAACCTTGTCACTTGAGTTGTCTTTCTTGCTAGCTAGTTTCTTGAATTCCCACTACTTGTTGCATCCCTATTATATTCTTGATTCCAAATCTTGTTCCATTTTTCTTGTACTTGTTTTACTATTTACAGCCCTAACTTGCACTAAGGGCGTTTGTCTTATTTTCTCTATTTTCTTCTTTTTATATTTTTACAAACAGACTTTGGAGATGAATTGCCTGCTGAAATTGGTGAGCAGACATTCTAGACTTCGCTTGGAGCAATGACTTACTTAAATAATTTGTTTCCTTGAGTTATTTATTTCTTTGCTACTTAAAAACTTGTAACGGACTTATGTTCCTGAGTTTTATCTTTTGATCCAGACTTGAAAACTATTTGGGATATTAATATTTTGTTTCAATTGTTTTCTGTTGATTAATAAATTATTCATGCATGCGTGGTTGTGTACATTTGTTATATTCTTGTTCTGATGCTGAGTCAATCCTACAGCTCATGAATGATGAAAATCATTCTCTGGGCTTTGTCACGCGCTCGTATTCCGTGTTTTTGGGAAGCGGGGCGTGACACATCTTTTATAATAGTTATGCACGTGTGTTGCACGCGTTGGTAGATTTACAAATGACACTAAGGTCTTCTCCCATTATATTATTAGATTAGATATTAGAGATTGATTAAAGTTAGGAAAGAAAATGTATTAGTTATTTAAGAGATGATATCATGCTATTATGGCCATTTCATATCTAATAACCAAATAGTCTTTTAATGTGTGCATATTAGCATACCCTAAAAAGAAGAAAACACCCTTAACTAATATCCCTAACTTAAAATTCAAAGCTTTAAATTATAAATTTCAAATTGTCAACTTATAAATTTAGCATAAAATAAAATTCTCCCCAGTCTTTTCTCTTTATCACAAAATTTGAACAAATTTGGAGCAAAAAAACTCTTTCTTAGAAGTACCTGAAAAAAAGATATGTATGTGCATTATTGCACATGGGGTACACTAGTCACTTTCTATATATATATATATATGCATTGCTCTTAATTATATGACATTTTTTGGGGTGTCTTTGTTTGTAGAATCACTCTAGTTCTCGGCAGTGTTAGAATGCCTGTTTATTTTGCCATTTCTCGATCAAAATTCAAAACCAGATTTACCATGCATATGCGTCAATCAGTTCATATATTTCATAATACTAAGCTGAAATATAGAATGTAATTAAACTCAAATTAATGTTGTTAATTGGAGAAACCCATGTCTTTGATTGCCAAACAAATCCATATATACTTCAATACAAATGTTCAGAGCTCAATCTTAAACCGTCTGTATATAATATTTCACAACCAAATTATCAATTTAGGAAATATATATATCATGAAGTACTGCGACAAAGACCAATATATATATATATATATATATATATATATATATATATATATATATGTAATCTATCTAGTTCAGGATCAGATGGAAACGCTGTTTGGTATCCCTTTTCCGGTGAGTCCCTTGTCACCAGCTGCATTGTCGATATCTGGATACATCAACATGTATGGCACCTTTGCCGGGCCCCAGCGATTCTTCAGCCTGGGATTCTGATTCCTCTGCTCGATCTTCTTCTCCACTCTCCTGAGACCATCGCCAAACTCCTTGTAAATTCTCAGCACCTCCTCGTCATCTGTCCACTCGTCGCCTTGATCTCCTCTCTTCCCCAAGTACAGCTCTTCCCCTGTATGCCTCGACAGTACTTCAATCAATGCTATTCCTAGAGTTGCAGTGAACCGATCTGTCAACATTTCCAGAAAGAATTTATCGGGGTCTCTCAAAAACTCAGCAAACTCCAGCGTGCCTTCGTTTGGAATGAAGCGTTGGCATTTTGTTGGACGGTTGGCAGGGAACCCAGCATAGGCATATTGGCCAAAGTTGACGGAGGCGTGCAGTGCTGAGGCAATCCAAATGATGGTGGTGAGAGAGTAGATGAGATTTGGAAGGGAGTCGAGGTGTGGCCAGGAGGAGGGAGCAGTGTCACCATGACCCACATATCGAATCTCAGACCACCAGAATTGGAGCTCAGGATCCGAAGCGATGGAATCATCATCGGTGGAATAGAAGTGAGAGCAGTAGGCAGAGACGTAGGAGTTGATTTCTGTCCATACATCAAGGCCATCAACAGCATATGGGTAGTCTTCAATGAGGAGGCGAACGCCACAGGCTTCTTTTGCATCTTTTTCTGCGAGCCCTCTGAAAATGCATGGTAGTGATCGATCATTTTATTATATTATATATTCTACTAATTAAGAGGAACGTACATGACAGGCTAGCTCTATCTTGAATTATTATCATACCACAGTTTCATACCTTTTGAGGAGATCGGCGGGAACGCCTTGTTCGTTGAATCGCCAATTTTCATACATCTTTGAAGACAACTCCATGGAGAACTTGCCTGGAAACATTGTCTTCTCAAGGATCCCACCAGCATTAAGAAGTATGCTTCTAGCAAGAGAATTTATGTGCATAGTGTCCTTAAAATGTGGATCAAGTAGTTTGTGAATTGGGTGCATTGCGCTCAATTGTCTTCTCGTAGCTATAATGAAGGGCTCTAATGCTGCATGCGTATGTAGCCTACGAAGACATCAAAGGAAAGATCGATAGGTTTGAATTGCTTCATGTACGTACAGATAATATGGATATAGCTATATATTAATTAGAACATATATATGTTATTTCAAAACAAGAAAGATTGTAAATCATGTGTGTATATATATATGGAGAAGATTAAGCACCAATTAAAATGTACTAACCAGTGGCTAATGAGTTGATGATAACCCGAGTCGTTAACAGCAACATGTGCTTTAGCAAGATGCCACAATGCTGCTTCAGTGCCTTTAGTTGCAGGGAGGAAAACCCTATTTATCTCGCCCTCTTTCTCGTCACTCGGTAAGCTTAGTTCTATAGCTAGAGGTGTAAGGGTTCCATCATCCTTTAAAAACAGTAAAGTGCGAGAAGCATACACACAGATGCCTTTTTGCGTGTTGATGCGCTTTATATATGGCATCAGATTGTCATGGTGGTCTAAGATGAAAATCCTCCTTTGGTTCATAGCCTGAAAACAGTAACATATATATGTAGAGAAACTCCGATAGTGCTTAGCACTAGCCCAAGACCGTAATACCCGAGAAACCCGAGTGAAACCAAGAGAAGAAATCCTCTAAGTATGAAGAATGATATGGAAGAATACTTAGAAAAGAGAGAATTAGAGAACTTATGAAGAACACTCTTTCTTTAACTTGCTTTTTATTTATTTGTTCAACTTGTTTACAAATGGGAGAGGAAGGAGCTATTTATAGGCTCCAAGAGTACAAAATATCTTTCTAGAACTCTCTACCATAATATCTAGATTTTATGTCTTACAATTCCTAGAATTTTCTACACAATCTTTAGATAATTATTTTATAGAATTCTCTAGAACATCTAGAGGAGGTGATAATGTTTTATGATGTTTCTAGAGACTCTCTAGAACTTGGGCTTAATTTTGGGTTTGGATTATGAACCCATAATTAATCCTAACTCAAAATCAAGTTTAATTTCAATACTCCCCCTTAAACTTGATTTTGTCAACCATACCGAGCTTCGAGCGAAGTAACTCGAATTTACTTTTTGGTAATGACTTGGTGAAGATATCTGCAACGTTGTCATCGCTTCGAACTTCCAAAGCTTCAATTGTTCCATCAAGCACCTTCTCCCTTATGAAGTGATGCTCTAACTCGATATGTTTCGTCCTTGCATGAAACACCGGATTATTAGCCAACTTGATAGCACTTTGATTATCTCCATAAATTTCAACCGGCTTATTGATTGGCTCGAACAAATCTTCAAGGAGTCTTCGAAGCCATATACACTCTTGAGCTGCGAGTGTTGACGCTTTATACTCTGCTTCAGTGGTAGACAATGACACCGTTGCTTGCTTCTTGCTGCACCATGAAACACTTGTGTCTCCACATAAGAACACATAGCCTGAAGTTGATCTTCGATCATCAAGATCTCCACCAAAGTCAGCATCTGTGAAGCCATGAAGAGAGGTCTTGGCATTGTACTTATACACCAAACCCATGCCAAGAGTTGTCTTCACATACTTCAAGATCTTCTTTGCCGCTTCTAAATGTGGTTTCCTTGGTTCTTGCATAAAACGGCTTATGAGACCTACCGCGAAGGCAATGTCAGGTCTTGTAATGGTTAAATATAGAAGACTTCCCACAAGAGAGCGATAAGGTCGAGGATCAGGTAGCAAGGACCCTTCATCGCGCTTAAGCCTTATGTTCACATCCATCGGAGTAGTACGTGTCTTTCCTTCGTGTACCCTGAACTTCTCAACAATCCTTCTTGCATAGCTTTGTTGACCGATGAAGATTCCATCCTTTACCCTTTCAACCTCCAAACCAAGAAAGTTATTCAACTCACCTAACTTCTTCATCTCAAACCTCACCGACATATCCTCTTGTAGACGAGCAATTTCAGCATCATCGTTCCCGGTGATTATCATATCATCCACGTAAAGAAGAACTACCACGTGGACTCCTCCATTCTTCTTGAAGAATAGACTTGGATCCGAATTTGATGGTACATAACCGCAAAACTGAAGGAATTGAGCAAGTTTTCCATACCATGCTCGAGGAGCTTGTTTTAACCCGTACAAGGCCTTCTTAAGCTTACACACATAATCAGGATGCTCTCGTGATTTGAAACCAAGTGGTTGCTCCATGAAGATACTCTTATCAAGCTCACCGTATAGAAACGCATTCTTCACATCTAGTTGCCATAACTTCCAACCAAAGCTTGCGGCTAAAGATAGAAGTAAACGTACCGTAGTCATCTTAGCCACAGGACTGAAAGTCTCATCATAATCTTCTCCATACTTCTGAGAGAATCCCCGAGCAACCAACCTTGCTTTAAATCTATCAATGCTTCCATCTGCTTTCCGTTTAATTCGATACACCCATTTACATGAAACGGGTTGAACATCCTTGGTTTTCGGAACCAAATCCCAAGTTTCATTCTTTATAAGGGCATTCATCTCCTCTTCCATTGCGGTCTCCCACTCTTGAACACCTTTAGCTTCATCATAAGATGATGGCTCTTCTTCATCTAATGGAGAAGCAAAATAACATGAGTAAGTAGTGACAAACCTTTCATCTCTGAACCGGGCAGGCTTAACAATGTTCCTTTTAGGCCTTTGATTAGCCATGGAACCATGAACTTCATCATCATCTTCCTCTTGATTAGTGCTCCCCCTTTCACCTTGCGTCTCTTTTTCAAGACTTCCGCTCTCACTTGGCATTTGAGGAACTGGTTCATCAACCTTGAAGGAATCTCCACCTTCTTGTTCGACCAAGACTTGAGGTTGTCCATAATATGAGGAAACTTCGTCAAAGACAACATCACGAGACACGACGTACCTATGTGTCTCAGGATCCATGCACCTCCACCCTTTTCTTTGTTCATCATAACCGACAAATATGCATTTCTTCGCCTTTGCCTCCAACTTTGTTCTCTGAGAGTCGAACACATGGACGTAGCAGATTGATCCAAATATCCTGAGATGTTTCACCGTTGGCTTCTTCCCATGAACCATCTCATAAGGAGACTTCATGTTGTTCGGACTTAGTGGCATTCGATTGATGACATATGCTGCACATCTCATGCCTTCCGCCCATAAGGCTTTAGGCAAATTCTTGTCATGTAGCCAGCTTCTACACGTTTCGCTTAGATGTCGGATCTTCCTTTCTGCTACTCCATTTTGTTGAGGTGTATATGGGCATGTAAATTCCCTCTTGATACCATGCTCTTGACAAAAAGAGAGGAACTCCTTTGACATAAACTCTCCTCCATTGTCCGTCCTTAGGGTCTTGATCTTCCGACATAACTCGCCTTCCACGGTAACCTTGAATTCTTGAAATCTTGAAAATGCTTCTGATTTTTCCTTCACAAAGTATACCCAGGTGTACCGTGAGAAATCATCAACGAACAACAACATGTAACGAAACCCGGAATAGGAGGGTGTTCTTGTTGGACCCATCAAATCGCTATGGATCCTCTCCAACGGAGTGCTGCATCGTGAAGTGGAGTTGTCAAATGGAAGCCTATGTGATTTTCCATATTGACAACCTTCACAAAGTCTTCCTTCATCTTGAATCTTCAACCTTGGGAGCCCATTAACCAAATCCTTGTTTACCATAACTTTGAGTTTAGTCATATTTATATGACCAAGTCTAGCATGCCATATAAAGACATTATCATTGGTGCTCATCTTCTCAACATATGAGTTGGAGGCCGATAAAACATATAGATCTTTAACTCGTGCTCCGGTGTGAACCACATCCGCCTTTAATTCTTTAATATTCTTTAAGAATTTGACGTCACTTGGGCCAAATAAAACGTAGTTACCTGAGTCCACCGCATTTACCACAGAGAGAAGATTCTTCCTTACTCCAGGAACATGATATACATTCTTGAGAGTTATTGGGCTTCCATCATCTCCTTTAATGACAACAGTTCCTTCCTTCTCAACGCGGTGGATTGAATTATCCGCGGTAATGATGGCTTCTTTTCCGTCATGGCGCTGAAGACTGGAAAATAACTTCTCGTCTCCGGTAATATGATGGCTACAACCAGAATCTACAATCCAATCATTTTCTAGATTTTTGGTTGTAGTGGTACCTGAAGATGCAGCCTCCACCGTGAAACATTTTCCCCATGCTTCGTCTTCAGTGTGACCCTTTGATTCCGCCATATTTGTTTCTTTCAACTTCACTCGGCAATCCTTTTTGAAGTGCCCAAGTTTCCCACACCGGTAGCACTTGAATCGCTTCTTGTCTCCCATAGAAGATCTTTCTCGTTCATCATTATTTTTTGTATCACTATCCTTGAACTTGGCTCTAAAACTTTGTTGCCTCCGAGCTACAAACGCGCTCCCCGAGTCATCATTGACTTTAACTCCCGCCATTTGCATGGCTAGTGATTCTTGCGAAGCTAGTAGATTTTCGAACTCCTCCAAGGAAGGTTGTGTAGCCCATCCTTGAACTGAAGTAACAAACGGTGTATATTCGGGTCGTAAACCACGAATAATAGACCGCTTCATCCAAGCTTCTGAAATCGACTCATCCGGATTAAGAGTATTAATCTCTGAGCAAAGATTTTTTACCTTGATAAAGAACTCTGAGATTGAAGACTCCCCCTGCTTCGCATTCGCCAACTCGTTCTCTAATAATTGTAGCCGAGCCTCGTTCTTCTTGTTAAACAATTGATCTAACGCCTTCCATATGGAACTTGCGGATGTGCACCTTGAGACATGCTCAAATACTCCCGAGGATATTGACCTCTTCAAAGCAAACTCCGCCTTGGCATTCTTTCGTGTCCACTCCTTTGTCGCTTCCGCAGTTGCAGCATCTCCCCTTGGTGGTGTTGTGCTACAACCACCGACGACATCCCATAAGTCCTCACTAACCAAGTATGACTCCATACATGACTTCCATAACCGGTAGTTAGATTGGTTTAAGATCTCCATTCCCAATCCAACAACACGACCCATTGATTCCATACTTAGAATAAACCGAGCTCTCTTAAACCCCGATCTTGATGAGCACAAGATTAGAATGGCTCTGATACCATGTAGAGAAACTCCGATAGTGCTTAGCACTAGCCCAAGACCGTAATACCCGAGAAACCCGAGTGAAACCAAGAGAAGAAATCCTCTAAGTATGAAGAATGATATGGAAGAATACTTAGAAAAGAGAGAATTAGAGAACTTATGAAGAACACTCTTTCTTTAACTTGCTTTTTATTTATTTGTTCAACTTGTTTACAAATGGGAGAGGAAGGAGCTATTTATAGGCTCCAAGAGTACAAAATATCTTTCTAGAACTCTCTACCATAATATCTAGATTTTATGTCTTACAATTCCTAGAATTTTCTACACAATCTTTAGATAATTATTTTATAGAATTCTCTAGAACATCTAGAGGAGGTGATAATGTTTTATGATGTTTCTAGAGACTCTCTAGAACTTGGGCTTAATTTTGGGTTTGGATTATGAACCCATAATTAATCCTAACTCAAAATCAAGTTTAATTTCAATAATATATATATATATATTATTCAGTCTTAATTAGGTAATTAATTAGTCGTACGTGTAAAATCGAATCATTCGGATGATTATGAATTTCATAATTTTATTACATATGCATGCCTAGCCTCAAGCAGCAGCATGCATGCATGCATGCAAAAAAGCTGAGCATCTCATGGGTTCATAAGAAATTATACTCCTTAGACTGAAGAAAAGGATTTATGTGGACGACCCAGAATATATATTTAGGATAAATAGTTTGTCTCTGTTGTTGGTAAGTTTGAAGACTTTTTATGCAGGCAGTTTGTATGATGATATGTGTTCGCTTTTGAAACATAATTAGTGGTTTTGTAGACTAGGAAAAAAGTTAGTGGTTTTGTAAGATTTTAATTCGATCCTGAGGAGAAATGCGCGCACCTGTCGAATAGTCAGGCCACCAAGGTTTTTCTCGACATGATAAGGAGAAATGGAGCTTTGCATCCCTCCTTTTGCTGTAGGTGGAAAACTCTGCAAAAAAAGAAGATGAAAAAAAATTATGTACTTCACCAAATGCTAGAAATTCTTTGGATCATTTTTGTATAACTTTTGTTGTTGTTTTTTTTTTTTCTACCTCCAAACGCATGATCACCACTGGATTAAGTCCTGCAAGCATTTCTCGTGCAAATTCCACGTCGCTCTTCCATGCCCACTCATCAGCTACAATTAGGTAAACAATATATGAAGGAAACTGAGAACCCGCAGTCAGCATAAAGTAACCACCAACTAAATCTGGATTGGTTAAAACTAGGTCAAGTTATAATCAACATATAGATTTGGACTTGCATCTGTTCGTATTTTATTTCTCAGGATATCAAATCCTTAATTAAAAGCTACTACGTACAGTATAATATCATTGAATTCATCTTAGGAATGGTTTACTAGGTAGTATCATAGTATCATACCATAATGATGATCATTAATTTATGGCTTTCCACTGAACATGTTTACATGATCTGTTTGGTATTCAGACTGTTCTAGCATATAAAATTACCGATACCATTCTGAATGCTCTGGTTGGAAATCTATAATCCATAAGAAGTAATAATAGTTTTGAATTTCCTTTCCAAATTACAAAATATGGGTCCTCCATAGTCAAAAGTACCATGAGCTAACTAGTCTAAATACTTGGGGTGTCTGATAATTATTGATTGTGTTCAACAAGTATGTCAGATGTGTTTAAGCAGTGCCCAAAATTTAATATATGTATTTGTTAGGTCATGTATAAGAAACGCCAGACATGAGTTCAAAGAGTGTCCACGATGTGTCACTGCTAGGGATGGCAAAAGGGTCAGGCGGCCGGTCTGGTTCACGACTCGCTGGGCTAGACACTGTTTCAGGCCGAACCTGGTCGGGTCCAGTTCCAAGGGGATAGGAGGCTAGCCTGGACCGGCCCGCCAGCCTGGTCCCCCGTTCCAGGCTGAGGTGGGCCGGACTGGGCCGGTTTTTGAATTTTATTTTTTTTCTTTTAACATATAAAATAAAAAAACATGTATTATTGAAAAAAAGACATTAGTAATTATTATTATTATAAAAAATTACAATTGTTGTGAATAGAAATTTAAATTTTGAGTTTTTTTTATAGGGAAGCCCAAACTCATATGAGCCCTAAATCATATTAGCAAAAGGTAGGGAAAATGCACGAGTTTTTATTTATTTATTTTTGAACGAAATTTATTAACTCAATTTTTTAAAAAAAAACAAAAGTATAAACGGTCGGCCAGTCGGGCTGGACCGTTCGGTAACAGTCCGAACCGGTCCATTTCACGACCTGGTGGATCTCGGGCCTTAGCTGTCCGGTTCCAACCGGGCTGCTGTCCCAAAAATGAAGGACGGGACCGGCCCACCTAAATTAGGCAGTCTGATCCGAGCTACAAAACGGGCTGATCCAGTACAGTTTCAGGCTGAACCGGCCCGTTTGCCATCCATAGTCAGTGCTACATAGTCTCTTTATACAGAACTAGTAATTTGCACGTGTGATGCACGTCTTAATAAATATAGTTTTTTAAAATAAAAATTTAGACATAATCTGGATTTGAACTTAGAACCTCCTTTATAATAGTTATGCACGTGTATTGCACGGGTTGGTAGATTGACAAAATATTTACAAATGACACTAAGGTCTTCTCCCATTATAATATTAGAGATAGGGGTATTTCTTAGTTTTTAAAAATAGTGGGGGTATATGCTAATTTTCACATTTTAAATGGAAGCATTTGCTAAAATATCCCTTTTTTAGGGGCTGCACGTGCATCACACGAATATGTTTGGTGGATTTAGTTTGCCGTATATTGCACGTGTTTACTCAGTTACAAAATTAGTGTTTGTTTGTTTACAACCCAACTCTCCCATTAAAATAGTAGAGATTTGAATTTCAGGTAAAGAAAACTAACCGGCAAGGACCTGCGGAATTGGAAACTTCACTGGATTCTCTTTGGCCATTCGAATAACTTCCTGATAGAGCTCTTCTGGAAGGAAAGTCTTCAACTTTTCAATCACCATGCCCCCGAGCAACTGACTTCTGTTACTAGCATACAGGTCCTTTGTTATCTGATCGAATGACACAAAGTTACCAATGTCTCCTTCAAATAATGATTTCACTTCTGGGATCACAAAGTGGAGAATTGCTTGGAGTGAATTTGTTATGAACTCCGAGAGCTTGGTTGGGCTGAAGCGTTCATCGGGTGGCACATAGAAATCCAGATTGATGAGTTCGTGCCTAGTCTCTGTCATTTTATCTTCATTTGACAAATATTTGAGTGAGTTTAAGGCTAGCTTCAATTATTATAAGTTTGTCTTTTACTGAATCAACTTGGGTTTAGATTTCGATGGTATTCAGATTGTCTTAACTGTATAAGTAGAAAGTAACTATAAACTAACAACATAGGAAAAGTAGTTCATCTGAGAAAAGTAGTTCTAGCACAACATTTTGTATTAAACAGTAGGCACATCTTACATTTTTTGTTTAATTTACATGAAATGTTTCTTTAAACAAACCTCACAAGTCACAAAATTATATAAAGTAGTTACATTAGTTAATTAATTAATTAACATTAATTACCCAATGCAATTTGCATTCAACTTATTCTTATTTCTTACGAAGACTTAGTCTAGATATAAACAAAATGCATGTTTCCTTACCAAAGAATTCCACAAGTAATAATCAATTGTGCGTATGTGCAGTGAACAGAGAGAAATACTAATTTATAAATTTTATGTCTTCTGTATAGTGGACAAGAACTTCTCTAACCAAATTAGAGAACCACGATTGAATATGAAGATTATCTTTAAGTAATTAACTTGGGTGTGATATTTCTTACACAATAATACCTGCATTGCAAAGTGGCCGACCTGTCCTGATCCTGCGCGGGTACGGATATGTCTTAGAAGCCCCTAAGACTGGTCTAACATAGTCTTCTCCCTTATTAGGCTCACCAAGATCATTGTATCGCTCATAGTCATATATCCTCTCCCATTCTTTCCTTTCTCCTCTTCCATTTCCTCTCAAATTCACGAGCTCCTCCTTTCGTAGTGGTTGCAGAGCTACTGGTGTCTGGTTTGGTAGATAGCTCTGCAGAAGAAGTAAAGAAAGATCATGAACGACAAAATATAATGCAATTTTTAGAGAGAGCTAGCAACAATTATGGAATATTATAATGTAATGCCTTAATTAAGGACAATGAAATTACATGCTTAATGTTGTCAATTCCAGTGTTTTGTATTGCTACCAATGTGTGGCTGTCGGGTTTCTGGCACGTGCATTTCACATTTATTTTCCTAATCACTCTAACCATGCAAAATTTCTGAAAGAATAGAGTGGGAAAAGAAATGCACTGCACATGCTGGTAAATATACCAACTCCTTTGTAGAAGAAAGTGTAACTAATGATTCTAATGATAGCACTTTTGTTTAGGAGTACTATGAAAGCAGCAAGGGATCATCACTGTGCACAATAAGTAGCCAAGTGAAATATACCTATTGATAAACTTTTTAAGAGAAACCAGTATGATAATAATTAATGTTTTTTCATGCTGTAAGTGGTAGAAATTAATGTCTTCAAAATTAGGGTTAAACTAAATATATGTAACAAAAAAAAAAAAAACAAAGGAAGAACTAATGATGTTAATGATAGCATATGTATGTTAAGCCTGTGACTACAAAGGGAAAGCATCATTCTTATGATAATGACAAGTTCCCCAAGTGACATTGGTGAGGACTAGTACATATCCATAAACCATAATGTATCATAGAAAGATGTCATAACTCACAGAATTGGAAAAGAATAGCCGATCCGAATTGGTTTTCTTTACGGGATAAACCCACGAATTGCAGTTGAAGTAGATACGCAGCCCGTCCACTCCTTCCACCATCACAAATCTCAGGAAGAACTCGTTCCTTTCCCCATTCTTCACGACAATTGCCCCTGGAAGTCCAAACTCGGGCTCAAGGTAGAAAGAGACATGATACGTTACTGTATTGATATCGCCATGCTTTGTGTTCTTCCCATGCTTGAGGCTTGATTCTCCACTTAACTTGCCTTTACCTGTGTCTGCAATGAAGAAAGATCGATGAACTTGCATGTCAGATATTGGTGTTATTTGAATTGCAACTTAAGATGCATCGATCATACAACAGATTTTTCCGAAACTCCACCGGCATACAAATCCAGTTACATTAAAATTACACTACAACACTACCTACTTGGATCAACTTGAGTACTGCTGTAGAACTGGATGGTACTCATTTTTCTAGGAACTGATTTTCCAAAGTTTTTCGAAACAACAATGGTCGCATTGGCCTTGGCAGTAGCTGCATGAGGGGAATGGCCGACCATGGAATTCAGGTAGCGACCGACAAAGGTGGACCGGAGAAATGCTTTGAGTTTCGTGCAGCAGTCACTGGTGGGTTCTTGCGCCATTAGGGGATCAATGAATGGATCTTTAATATGGCTGTAACTTATGTTAAGTTTTAATGAAGACTTGAATGAGGTTTATATTTGAGTAATTAAGAGGCTTCAAGAAGTAGAAAGGAATGATTGTTGATGAAGGAATTAAGATAGAGGAATGTTTAAAAGATGGGAGACTGAGAATGTGCCTGGCGTTTGCTTTATAGTTGCATCTGATTCTTGTACTCTGGCCCTGATTTTTTCAAAAAAAAAAAAAAAAAATCAATTTTATTTTCTTTTACTATAATTTTAGTGAATGGTTTTTCCCTTTTTCTGATAGGATGAAGCAAGATTGGTCCCTACAACTTACTCATGATATCTTCTGTTTAGATATTTATTTTATAATCATTAATTTTTTTTAATTATAATTACTGCATGTATTAGATTGTGAGATTTTGTTTCAGTTTTTTTTTTCTACCGTTTCTTTTCTTGGCATACTTTAATTAGGTTTCATTCAGCATTTGTGTGCACTGGTATTAATTAGACCTTCTATTTCTTCCTTTCTTTCTTTTGATATAATTAATAATGCTTTCTGTACTCAAGCTTTTCCGAGACTCGAACTAGTTCAATTAATAAGCAATTATGATTTCCATCGAAAGTAGAGTGGACTCCACTATTCATCTCCTAAATGTAGTAGTACTCAATTTTAAGTAGGAAAAAAATGGGTATAGCACTACTCTTTGGTAATCAGTTTACGTTCTATTTCATTAATAAGCAATTAAAGCAATTATGATATAGGTCAAAGTTGGACAATCTCTGTAAGTTTAGTTCAAATATTTCGTCGAGCTCGATTAAGGGGTAATTGGATTTGCAAAATTTCGTATTGCATTTTGGGGACATTTTTTTTTTTGATAAAAAGATTACATATATAGTCATCGCTTCTTTAATGCGGAATTAATAAAATGGGTGGAGTTACAAACCATAAAACCTGTCTCCTACATCGGCATTTTGGGAACATTTGCAGCAAACCCCTTCGCATCTGTCCCTTTGACATTTGCAAAAATTTGCAAAAATTTGCAAAAATGCCAAAAGGGCAAATGCAAATCGGATGCAAATGCAAAATTTCTCCAAATTTGCAAATCCAAACACCCCTCTAAAGGGAAAATGTTGTTATTTTTCTTTACTACTCTCACATTTTAAATTAAAAACTCTCAAATGATGGAGACCTAGTATAATATTTTTGCATTAATTATTTGGGTTTTTACCATATCTACACCTCAAATTTTTTGCTATTTCTGTATTCCCACCACCGAAACCCTCACATTTTCAAATTCTCACCTAAAATCCTTGTTGTAGTGATTTCAAAAATATATACCTAACATTATTTTTCGATTAATTATGAGAAATACACTTGGAATATTCTTCTTATTGAATTCAAACTCAATAAAGATATACTTTAATCCCAAACTAACCCCAACGAAAACATCTTCTTGTTGTGAATATATTTTTTCCTCTTCTATCATCTCCTTCAACTCCTCCACCAATGTCTTCAACTCATCAACTAATGTCTTATTTCCCTACTGATATGGCTAAAAATATGATTAAATCGGGACCGTTCACATCGAACACGAATCTTAAAGCTCCGGGGTAAGACAGCAATTTCACCTACTAACGGGTCTGAAATGGGTACTGGATCTCCTCCCCAAAGATCCAATAACCCACGAACGGATCCACCTCAACTGGGTACGGGTTTCAACCTGAAATGAACCCAGTCCAGCAGGATAGAATTAGGGTTTCTGATTAATACTAATCAACGGCCCTGATTCACATCTATCCTTTCACTGAGAATTAGGGATTACATTCCTAATCTATACACAGGAATTACATGCCTAATCTGATCCCTGGGACGCCTATAAATACCCCACATCCATCTCCATTAAAAGGTAATCAATCTTTTACCAATTTACGCTCTTTCATAATCACTTCTGGTTACTGACTTGAGTGTCGAAGAGTGCGTCGCCGGGATCCATCCCGGTGTCTCGCACTTTTTGCAGGTTCGCAGCAGCGGCAAGGGAGCAAGTCAACAAGTTGGTGAAGGTCAACAGGTCAACAGGTTTGCCTTGTTCGTTTTCTAAAGAATCCACAAATACTATCTGTTTGCCCCCACACCAGATTCAGCAGTAACAGATTGGTGCCGTCTGTGGGAACCGAAAAAGCAACCTGACCTCTCTACATCAACGATACTAGTTTCAAGCCATGCATCCAAAACAGAAGGGGAAGGCAGCGGTCTCCAACCGAAGAACCACTTCCCTTCCTCCTTTCCCTCCTCCGGTTCAAGGTGCTCCTACTCAATAGGCCCCTCAAGGGTCTCGGGGGGCTGCCCAGGGGGCTCCCGTCAGAGTCATCCGAAGCAACATCCTCCTCATGACCAAGTCACGGGTCCCAATCCTTCAGTTGAATCCCTGGCTTCTCAAAGCCCTCCCGAGCGGGATCTTCGTCAAGTCATTGCCGACCGCCAAAAGGGGGTCGACCTTAGAACTCGCCTGAATGGATGGTGGGCCCTTGGTCGAGTCCATCAACCCAAGAACTCAAGAGCTTCAAGAATCCGAACCTCCCGATGACCGGGGACTAGAAGATCTCCTCCCCCGAGGAGGCAAAGAGAGTCCCCTCAGCGTCATCGGCGGAGAACTCATTCTCCAGTAAGCCGAACCACACATAGGGACCGCCAAGCTGGAGAGGCACCAGTCACAAGGGCAGATCTTCAAGACTTCCAAGCGACAGTCTTAAGAGCCCTCAATATCGCTCCAAAGAACGACCAAAGGCCACCTACTCATGAGCCAGCTAGGAGCCACCGCCTTCACACTCTTAGTCCTCGTCCTTCTCCAAGCTACCATCGCCACAGCCCCAGTCCATCATCGTCCGAAGATGAGTCCCGGGGCTCGGCAAGGTATGATCAAAGAGAAGACTCGGTCTACCGCCGTCTCCACGAGATGGAGAGGCGCCTCGGCCAATTTGACAAGGAAGAAGAGCAACGGGCAATAAAACTCCGCCCGAGCAGACCTCCATTTTCCCGCACCATCATGGAGGCCCCCATCCCAGAAAACTTCAAGCCGCCTCACTTCGAGACGTATACCGGGGAGTCAGACCCCGCAGATCGCATAGAGTATTTCAAAACTCTCATGATGATCCACCATGCTTCAGACGCCCTCCTCTGCAAGATCTTCCCTGCCACGCTGAAGGGGTCTGCGCGAGAATGGTACTCTCGACTCGCCCCGGCCTCCATCTTCTCATTCGATCAGTTCGAAGCGCTCTTCCTTACTCATTTCGTGAGTAGCCGCTGGGCCGAGAAAACAAGTGTATCTCTGGTGACCCTCAACCAAGAAAAGGGTGAACGCCTAAGGAATTACGTTTGACGCTTTACCGCCAAAGCCCGGTCCATTCCCTCCCTCAACCAGTCAGTAGCCTCTGCCGCATTCGGGCGCAACGTCACTAATGCCAACCTCAGGGCATCTCTTGCCAAGAAACCTCCTCGGAACTTCTCAGAGCTCCTACGCAGGGTGGAGAAGTACATACGGGCGGAAGAGGCTCTCAAACCCCTTGCTCTTGAGGAGACATCTTCCGGGAACAAATGGAAGAACACAAGTGAAGAAGGGTCCCAAAAATTCCAGAAGGACAGTAATGGCCAGCGCCGCTCAACTCCACATTTTGAGAAGTTCACCCCTCTCATTGCTAATATATCAGAAGTTCTTATGGAGGTGGACAAAGAAGGGCTACTCCGTGCTCCCCCTGGAATGAATACACCTGGCAAGAAGAGGAACAAGGATAAGTGATGCCGCTTTCACAGGGACCACGGCCACGACACGGATGATTGTCGGGCTTTCAAGGAGGAGATCGAAGAACTCATACAGCGGGGGCTCCTGACCAAGTTCGTCCAAAAAGAGGGGGCTGAGCTTCGCCCCTGAGGAGCCAATAAACGAACAGAAAGGCCCGCCGAACTTCAAGACTCAGAACCTCCTAGCTCCTCCCAAGAGGTCTCCACCTTATCGTAGAAGTAGGATTTTGATTTTCAATAAGGCTGATGCTTGTAATCCGGCCAATAGCATGTAATAATGGCTCGCCCTATTGAAGCAGCCATTTAGTTTATCTCAATAAAACTTTACATTTTTTCATTAAAAATTATTGCACTTGCTTCTCTATCTTTCCGAGTCACAACTCACTAAATGGTGGGTTCAGAGTCCAGCTTCTTCTACATGGCTACTCCCGCAACTTACTAAGCTCTTCACAACGTGTTCGGAGTCCAACACTTGGCTTGATTCCACTTCAAATAACTTGCTCGTAAGCGAGTTAGAAGTGGTTCGCCATTCGGAATTGCTCCCACAACCGTTGAACCTCTCTTAAACGACGAGTTCGGAGTCCAACACTTGGCTCAATTATGCTTCAAATAACTTGCTCGTAAGCGAGTTAGAAGTGGTTCGCCATTCGGAATTGCTTCCACAACCGTTGAACCTCTCTTAAACGACGAGTTCGGAGTCCAACACTTGGCTCGATTCTGCTTCAAATAACTTGCTCGTAAGCGAGTTAGAAGTGGTTCGCCATTCGGAATTGCTCCCACAACCATTGAACCTCTCTTAAACGACGAGTTCGGAGTCCAACACTTGGCTCGATTCTGCTTTAGATTACTCGCTCATAAGCGGGTAAGAAGTGGTTCGCCATTCGGAATTGCTCCCACAACTGTTGAATTCCTCTAACGACGAGTTCGGAGTCCAACACTTGGCTCGATTCTGCTTTAAATTACTTGCTCATAAGCGGGTAAGAAGTGGTTCGTCATTCGGAATTGCTCCCACAACCGTTGATAACTTCACTTAAACAGCAAGTTCAGAGCTCACAACTCTCTCCTTGGGTTGCTCCTCAAAACTTGTCTCCCAAATGGCTCTCTCCTAGAGTCAAGCTCTTCGCTCCGCTCACCTCCAAGGCGGACCACTTCTCAACGAGTTCGGAGCTCACAACTCTCTCCTAGAGTTGCTCCTCAAACTCGTCTCCCGAATGGCTCTCTCCTAGAACCGAGCTCTTCACTCCGCTCGCCTCCGAAGTGGACCTCTTCTCAATGAGTTCGGAGCACAACTCTCTCCTAGAGTTTCCCCTCAAACTCGTCTCCCAAATGGCTCTGTCCTAGAGTCAAGTTTTTCGCTCCGCTCACCTCCAAGGCGAACCTCCTCTCAACGAGTTCGGAGCTCACAACTCTCTCCTAGAGTTGCTCCTCAAACTCGTCTCCCAAACGGCTCCGATCGCCCCACGTCCCTCGGAACCAAAATCCGAGCGACAGGCGATCCGACCCCAACGACCAAAAGGATAGCTCGGATTCCGAGCAAGTGCCAATCCGAGCTACGAATTGGAGAAAAAAGACTTTCCCCTCAAAATTCGTGTAAGATTTCGATCAGACAGCTTAGATCATGCCAGCGCCATTACACGACAAGATAGTATTTTCTTGGGAACAGAGCCCGCATCGAGATCTTTACCACCATCCAACGGCTAGGATCGCCCCACATCCCTCGAAACAAAAATCCGAGCGACAAGCGATCCGATCTCCGCAACAAAGAGGATAGCTCGGAATACCGAGCTAATAGTTCAGCCACCGAGCTATACGATCGGCCACCGAGCTACATTGCTCGGATTCCGAGCAAGTGCCAATCCGAGCTAGGAATTGGAGAAAAACGAATTTTCCCTCAAAATTCGCGTATGATTTCGATCAGACGGCCCAGATCTTGCCAGCACCACAAAACGACAAGATAGTGTTTTCTTGGAAACTGTGCCCGCCTCGAGATCCGCGCTGAGATCCGACGGCTCAGATCGCTCCACGTTGCTCGGTATTCCGAGCCGAGCGACTAGCGATCCGAGCCACTCGTGCCCCTTCTTCGCCCCTAAGGTCTTCCTAGCACATCTTCCTAGCACATATTATAAGGGTCTTCCTAGCACAAGGGTCTTCCTAGCACATCTTCTCCGCCCCTAGGAGTGGAGCACCTCTTCCAAAATCCCCAAGACCAAAACACTCCTCAACTTCATGAAGACAAGGATGTTGCGGGGCTATTTTGACCATGAAGGAGGGTGAATCTTCATCCCACTCCTAAAGAGAAGTTGTAGATCATCGAATTAGCTTCGAAATGAGGGGTCGCACGCCCTGATCGGACATCCGTAGCACCAGAAAAGTGGATCGCAATACAGCTGCACCGAATAGCTCAGAAATCCGAGCCGAGCCACTCGCGCGAGGGAAAAACCGAGCCACTTCGCTCGGATTCTGAGCAAGTGCCAATCCGACCCTCGAATGTGAAGAAAACGATACCGAGCAACTCCAACCATTGGATCATTGCGAAAATTGCGCAAAAGGTGATGAACGGCTCAGATCGCGCCACGTCTCCACAAAACGGCAAGATAATGTTTTCTCGAAATTTGAGCCTTTTGTCTCGTGATTCGCGCCACGATCGTGATCAACCGTCCAGATCGAGCCGCATAGCTCAGATCTACAATCCGAGCTATTGTCCTACCGAGCTGCAAAATGGCCAAAAAAATTGCCTCAAAATCCGCGTTCGGATTTGCCGAACAAGAAGCAGCGAGGAAGGAACCAAAAAAAAAAGCACAGAGGGTCGGGTCGGACCTGTTAGGGTCCTAAACCTGAACCCGTTCCTCCCCTCCCTCTTCTTCCCCATTATCCCGCCAAAACCAAAGAAAAAAAAAAGCTCGTCATCTTCAAGAACCCACCATGGCCGAGCTCCATCTCCAATGCCGAGCTCCCCCCTCCGTCGCCGGCAGCCTCCGACGCCGAGCCCACACCTCCAAGCTCCATTCCGACTCCGAACCCATCGAGCCGAGCTCCTCCTCCAATGGCTAGCTCCACTCCGCTCGTCGAGGTCGTTTGCCACGCCGAGCTCCGCCTCTGTCTGAGTTCTCAAACTCCACTCGCCGAGCTCGACCGCAGCTCCGTCGACGAGCTCACCGCTCTCCGAGCTCTCCACCATGCCGAGCCAAGAGCCCCTCGGAGAGACGAGCTCCGAGCTCTCCACGAGCGAGCTCCGAGGAGCTTCACCACCTTCAAAGACGTCGGAAACCATGCCCTCTACACTGAGCTCCGCCACTCCTCCAAAGCTCCGAGCTCGCCTCCATTCCTCACCACCTCCGAGCTCGAGCTCCTCCCTCGACCAAGCCATCGGCGAGCCCTCTCAACTCCAAGCTCCATTCCAATGCCGACCACAGTGCCGAGCTTCGCCACCGAAGCTCCTCGCCGAGCTCCATGGACGAGCTCCTCCTTCGACTGAGCTCCATCAACGAGCTCGCCGACTTCCACTAAACTCTCGCCATTTCCGTCCTCCTCGCTGAGCTCCAATGGCGCTCTCAGGGACGGAGACGGAGTCGGGGTCGGAGGCATGGTTGGGTCGAAGTCTGGGTCGGAGCAACGAAGAAGAAGAAGGGAAAAAGAAGGAAGCAGAGGAGAAGAGAAGACGAAGAAGAACAGGGCGGGAGAAGAAAAAAAATAAAAATAAAAAATCCACATGGCGTGCCACGTGGCGCCACCTCTGAGGTCGGCTTCCGAGCGGCGCGAAATCTGCACGAAGTAGCTCGGATTCCGAGCAACATGCAATCCGAGCTCAAAATGGGAGAAAAATGTTGCCGAGTTACATGCGCCGTCCGATCTTTTCAAAAATCGCGTCATGTCACGGCACGATCGACGCTCAGAAACGCACCACGTGTCCAAACGAGATCTGCTTTGCGATACGCGCACATGTGATCATGATCGACGCTCAGAAACGCGCCACGTGTCCAAACGTGATCTGCTTTGCGATGCGCGCACATCTGGTCATGATCGACACTCAGGAACGCGCCACGTGTCCAGGTAATATTTAATTTATTTATTTAATTATTTTTTTTTATTTAATTGTTTTAATTATTTAAAAAATCCGAAAAAATATTTAAAAAATCGAAAAAAATTAATTAAAAATTCTGAAAAATAATTATTAATTCAGAAAAATTATTTTAAAAATTCTGGAAAAATAATTATTAAATTAGAATAATTAATTAATATTTTTGATAATTAATTATTTAATTCGGAAAATGAATAAAAAATTCAAAAAAATGAGAAAAAAATCAGAAAAATCTGGAAAAATCACCAAAAATCCAGAAAATTCTGAGGACATTTTTGGGTATTTTAGAAGCCCAGAATAACACCGTTACACCCCGAGCAAGATTCCAAACTCTCTTAAGAACACCGATAAAATTCCGTACGCCATTAGAACAACAAAACTACTCCTCGAAGACTGAAAAACTCAGTCTCCAGGAGTGGGGGGCTCGTGATATGGCTAAAAATAGGATTAAATCGGGACCGTTCACATCGGACACGAATCTTAAAGCTCAGGGGTAAAATGGCAATTTCACCTACTAACGGGTCTGAAATGGGTACTGGATCTCCTCCCCAAAGATCCAATAACCCACAAACGGATCCACCTCAACTGGGTGCGGGTCCCAACCCGAAATGAACCCAGTCCAGCAGGATAGAATTAGGGTTTCTGATTAATACTAATCAACGGCCCTGATTCACATCTATCCTTTCACTGGGAATTAGGGATTACATTCCTTATCTATACACGGGAATTACATGCCTAATCTGATCCCTGAGATGCCTATAAATACCCCCCATCCATCTCCATTAAGAGGTAATCAATCTTTTGCCAATTTACGCTCTTTCATAATCACTTCTGGTTACTGACTTAAAGCGTCGGAGGGTGTGTCGCCGGGATCCATCCCGGTGTTTCGCACTTTTTGCAGGTTTGCAGCAGCGGCAAGGGACCAAGTCAACAAGTTGGTGAAGGTCAACAGGTCAACAGGTTTGCCTTGTTCGTTTTCTCAAGAATCCACAAATACTATCTGTTTGCCCCCACACCAGATTCAGCGGTAACACCTACAATAAAATTCTGAACAAATTCATCTCCATCTCATCAATGAATGTTCTCTCTTTTTTAATAAATACCATAACCTAACTTTTAGCCTTCAAAATTCCATAAGCAAAAAAGTTTTGAACGAAACAAGAACCCAAGATTTTTTGTGGAAAGAAATATGAGAAAAATTGAAGTTAATAATTATTAGGCTATTTTTTTGCAGGATATTTGAAGAAATTGCAAAGGTTTACTAGGGTTCTCTTTGGGTTCACTTTGGTTTGATAGAGAGCAAGAGAATGAAAAAGAAAACAGAAGGGGAAAAATGTCTTTGTTAAAGATCATGTGTGTTTTTTGAATTACCATATTGATTTGAGGTGGTAATATGGAAATACAAAGATTTCAGGTGGGGATATGAAAATATCAACTTTTTTAGGTGGGGAAATGGAAAAAAAAACCCTAATTGTTTATGACCACCGCTTTTTTGGCTTTACTATATACTACTAATTTACACGCGCGATGCACGCCTTAATAAATATAGTTTTTTAAAAGTAAAAATTCTGACATAGTTTGAGCTTGAACCTGAGACCTCCTTTATAATTGTTATGCACGGATGATGCACAGATTTATTTGTTTACAAGTGACAACTCCAGCTCTACCATTATAATATTAGATTAGATTAGATATAGATATAGATATAGATATATACGAAAGTAATATATGGTGGCATTTGGTACGCGGATTGGAGAATTCCTTAGAATGGGCAGATTCCCGGGAATGTGAGGATAGGACATGTTGCAATACTGCTTTTGGTATAAAACATTGTATTGCATGGAATATTTTATTACTATGTTTGGTATAGAACAATTCATTTCAATCAATCATTCGCTATAGTAGACATTACCGAAAATACTCTTTTAGCTTTATTTTATTAAAACTAATATAATTGTTATCTACTATAGTAAGCGATGTATATGTGTGATACTTGCAAAACCAATAATGATATATATCTTATAAAACTTGAGTACAGTAATAAATAGATGACTCAAAAAGTTACATTGTGATTCTAATATATTTCAACCCGGTAGATAAAAAATATTACAAAAATAAAAAATGAAATGGACGTAGTACAAACACATGATCTTAGACATACGTGGATTATAATTGTTAATGAAATATATTATTTGGAGAAAAATGAACCTCATATTTATATGAGAAAATTTTCTCATACAAAGTGAGGTGTCAAAAAAAGAACCCTTAGAGCATCTGTAGTCGTTGGCTAAAATGCCAAAATTTCCAAAAAGTAGAAAAAATTGTGTTGTAGTCATTGGCTATATACCCAAATTTTCCTATCTAGTGCACGTACTACTGCGTCCCATACCACAAGTTCGGTGCACAGTGTACATTTTAGATATAGTGGTGGGATCTACAGAGCGTGTACTCGGTGTAACAAAATAACAAGATAACAAGTTCACAAGTAATTCTCCACCTTCCATGTCAATAGTACAAGTACACAAGAAGGGCCCTACCGAGTACATTTTTTGAGATTATCCCCTACTAAGTCAACCCTTATTAACCCTGTTTGTTTAATATTTTATTATTTCATTCATGGTCATGCAAGTGTGTATATGAGTATCAAAAAGATAATAAGAATGCAATAAAATAATACAATGCATGATAAAATACAAGTAATTGTAATCTGAAAAGAGCAGACACAGCAGTACTAAAACAATAGTAACTCACAAACTACAACTCGGAATTCAATTCCGTCAAAACGGCAGTAAACTAGACATCTGGAGCTACAATTCATGTTCAGTAAGTATTTATTAATTCTGATCATAACTAGGTCAATTATCCTAATATTTATAGGTTAACAGTTCTGGCTGCAGCTTACCGTCATGGGTGAAAACTAGGTGTAAAATCAATATAAAAATCTACAAAAAATAGGAATGGATCCTAAGAATGTTTACTAAGTTTCTGGAGATTTTCAATTCATTATACTACTGTTATCATGGTGTTTCAACTGAAAGTTGTGTCGGTATTTTATTAATTTGCAATCAGGAAAGTACAGACCAGCGGTGACTAAAACTGCGATATCTTACATCTCACAGATCGAAATCAAGATCCATCATTATGGAAACTAGATTCATTATGCTACAATTCTCTTTTGTATTGTTTTGGTTGATTCCTATTGTAACAAGGTCGAAACCTCAGTACAAAACAGAATAGGCAGCAAGACATAACAAAAATCATCACATATATTTTATCAAAGTGAATAATAAACATGGTCTTATTATCATGAAGTGTATTAACATTAGTGTACAACAAGTTAAGATGAAATTCTACTGTATACAAGGCAAGATTATCATGTTACGATTCTATTCACGAGATCTCAATCAATCAACATGTATTCATATCATTATATATTTCTCATAAGTAAGTTCTAGTCAATTTGTTCATGTTGTGTGTGCATGCAAGTTTGGTTTTGAATCAATGGATATTTACACGAGTCAAGAATATTTCGGGTTAGTTCGTGTAAACCCTTGATATCCCCAACGGAAACTACACAAAGCAGTATTACAATAATTGAAAGAGAACTACTTGCAGAAGAGATCAATAATCTTGAACTAGAAAAATAAACGAGTTCAAGTGGACTTACCTTTTGTGTGAAAGATTCGAATATGTGAAAAGAATAACGGGATCGAAATCCCGGGCGACGAACCACGAACACAGGAAAGCACAAGCACGTGCGCTCTACGTGCAAACCAGTAAACACCGCACACCCAACAGCAACTCAAGATCAACACAAACACCAAACACCAAACTCCAATCTCCGATCTCCTACTCCGCAACAGCAAACACCCCAATACCCAATCCCTTCTCTTCCCTACCACTGAACAGCAACACAGCAACCTCCTTCTTCACAAAACACCAAACACCGATACTCAATCCCCCACACCAAACATCATCCACCAAGCAAATCAATCCCTCATCTCCTTCACAACCCGCAACAGCAAGTCGACCAAGGAAGGGAGAGGGAGAGGGATAGCAGCGGTCGGCGACTAAGCGGCGAAGGGGTCTCACGATGCTGGTGGCGAGGGTGCTGACAGCACAAGCGGCAGGCAGCGCAGTTGGCGGTGGATGGTGACAGAGTTCTTCTGTTTCTCGCCGAAACAGAGGATAGATTGGGGGATTTGAGGCGATGGCTCGACTGTGGTGGTCCAGGGTGACGGTGGTAGGCTCGAGTGGCGTCGAGGAGGTTCAATGGAGGGGACGATGAGGAGGGAGCTTCGATGGGTTTCGATGGCATCGACGAGGTAGGCAGGGGAACTTCGAGGAGGTGCAGGCAGAGGAAGCTCGACGGGATTCGAGCGGGAGGAGTGACGGAGAAGATGATGGCACGATGAAAATTGGCAAGGAGGAGACGACAGCTGCAAAGGTGCTATGAGTGGTAGTTGCAGCGGTTGAGATGGCTCGACGAAAGGGTGGAGCCACGGTGGAATGGCGGTGGCGAGCGGAGAGGGATCAACGAGGCAATGGAAGATGAAGACGACGATGGATACGACGGTGGAGTGATGGGATTAATGGCGAAGTTGGCAATGGCGATGGGTGGGTCGACAAGGGAGAGAGGAATGGCGATGGCGGAGGGAGCTTGAGTGGGAAGGTTGGGTTCTCTGTTTGGTTTTGGAGATAGAGGAGGGGGGAGAGAGTAGTGGGAGAGAGAGAGGGGGACGGGGTGTTGGGGTTATAAAAATATAATTATAAATATAATATAATATAATAGTGGTTAGTTAAGAGATACGGGGGATTGTGGGGGAGGAGATCTGGGTTAGTTGTTAGGGAGTATATGGGTTTGTGGGTTTGGGTAGGCTAGGATTTGGGTTCAAGATCCTATAAGGAGATGAGTTTGGGTAAATAATAGTATGGGCTTGGAAATAGATTGGACTAACAAAAGATAACAAGGATAGTAATAATAATAACAATAATACAATAAATTGTAACAGAAGACCCACAACAAGCCCAAGATCCAAAATACATTAAAATAGAAAAGTAAACATTACAAAAATACAAGAAAAATCCGTACAACCTAAAACAGAGGTTACAATTATGATAGTATTCCCGATATTCATGAAACATACACGGATTAAGTAGAAGTAGAAGACATAGAACCACAATCATCGGAACAAGGCCCATCTCAATCCCGTAAAACAAGAGGGAACACATCCGAAGTATACAAATATTTTGATTATGTCCCTTCACAAAATGATAAGAATGTAGAATTAAAAAATTGTAAGAAGTGTCAAACACCCTATAAGTTTAAACTAGGATCGAGAACGGGTATACTTCAACGACACTTAAGTAAATGTCAATCGTAATTTTTTAAAGACAACATCACACAACAAAAAATATACCCTAAGACCGGCCAAATATATAGTCATAGCTACGATCACGATCTCGTTCGTAGAGAAATGGCTAAGTTTGTAATTAGAGATGAATTATCTTATTCATTTAGTGAAAGTATGAATGTAGAGACCTTTGCATAAACCGCATTAAACCCCCATTATAAAAAAAAATCCTAGGAATGTAGTAAAGGATAATTGTAAATTAGTTTACAATGAGGCTAAAGATTTTTTAGTAGCAACACTAATGTCACTAAACACTAAGTTTCTTTGACATCGAATAGGTGGGTAGGAGTGAACGGCGTACCAATGATGTGTGAAACATGTCATTGGATAGATTCCAATTGGCTACTTCAAAAGTGGATAATTTCATTCGATTTGTTAGGTACTCACATAAGGGTGAAATAATTGCCACACACATCATGGAAGCATGTAACAATTTGGGTATTTTTGATAAAGTTTTTGCTATTGATTTTGATAACACCTCTAATAATACTAAGACAATTGCTAGTTTGCTAATTACACTTAATCCTTTAGAACTGGAAATTTTTCATGTTAGGTGTGCTTGTCATATTTTAAATATTTGTGTACAAGATGCACTTAAATATAGACACGATAAAATTGAGGCAATGAGAAATTGTATTCATTTTATTACGTTGAGTGGTCCAATATATCAAGCTTTTCATGATTAGTGTCAACTTAGGGGAATTGTATTTAAATGTTTTCCTAAAGATGTTAGACATTGTTGGAATTCTACTTTTGATTTATTAAGTGTTGTTCTTCACTATCGTTTTAATCTTAGAGAAGTTTGTATTGCAATGAGTATACAAGATTGTATGTTAGATGATGATTTTTGATTTTTTGCCAATAGTTTGTACAAATTTTTAAAATTTTTTAATGATGCTACTTTACAATTTTCAAAAACATATACATCTACATCTAGTGGTATTTTACTTGCAATTGTCACTATGATAACAACAATTAAAGATTTGGTAAATGACCATTTCATTGGAGAAATAGTTTATTCCGCTTATACTAAAATTTTTAATTATTTTTATTCGCTTCCTATGTTATATTGTGTTGCTAGTGTAATGAATCCCATGATTAAGTTAGATGGCACAAAAAATTTAATTGAGATTTTTTATACTTATGCTCCATACGAAGAAATAGATGATTTTGACCATATTGTTTTCACTACAAAATTTGAAAATGTTTTGGATAGTTTATATGATAGTTACGATAGAATTTATTCATCTAACACTACACAAACACAAAATGTTAGCTAGTTCTTCTTATTCTTCTATGTTATCAAAGGGAAAGGGTATTGCCACTAGTAGTATTTTAAATCTCTTAAAATCAAAAAAACTAAGAACCAATTCATCTAATGAGTTGAATTGGTATAATGCACAACCTCCCATCGAAGATGTAGTAGATGTGTTTTCTTTTTGAAAAACTAATGAAAATATTTTTAGTATTCTTGCTCGCATAGCTAAAGATTTGCTAACTGTACCGGTGTCAACCGTTGCATCTGAAAGTATTTTTTCTCTTGGTGGTAGGATTATAAGCCCGAACATGAATCGCTTGATGCCAAAAAATTTGGAGATGTTGGTATGCACCAAAGATTGGATAGATGAAAGCAGAAGAGAAGACTCAAGATTTACAAGAATCACAAAACGGATCAACAAGTAGCGTCGAGTGAAGAACTAGTAGAATGTAATTTGTATAATGTATTGTAAATAATTGGGATAATTTAGGGGGATGTGATTCTATATTTTGGTTTAGTAGAAGTGTACGACAATAGTCCACTGCCTTCTCTTCAATCTAAATAAAGGTCATATCTAGATCTATAAATACAAATGTTTCCCTCGTATTGTAATTTGAAGTTATTTGAATGAAATAAAATTTTATTCAATTATTTGATTACATATTACACTTTTTAATTCATAAATATAATTTTTGAATATCTCTTTTATCTATATGATTTTAACAATTGTGAATAAAATTTAAAAAGTTTAAAAAATTATTAAAAAATTATTTAAAAAAGAAAATAAGCCCAACCTAGCCCGCCTTAGCCCGGGACCGAGTCAAACCCGCTGGGCTTCGTCCCGGCCCGACCCGGGAGGACCGAATGCCATCCCTACACAAAGGTAATTCAGTGACGCAATTCTTTCCTCCGTTTTGTTTGTGAGCTTGAGCATTATTACTATGATAATTGTTGCCGCTAATTTTAGTGTGGGGGCAAATAGATAGAATTTGTGAGTTCTTGGAAAACCTGAATAGCAAACACCTAACCTGTTCCGCCGGAGCTTGACCGTTGACTCCCGCCGTTCACCTGCAAGGAAGTGCGAGACACCGGGGTTGAACCCGGCGACGCACCCTCCGACGCTCAAGTCAGTAATCAGAAATGATTATGAAAGAGCGTTTAACTAGCCAAAGATTGATTACCCCTTAATGGAGATGGGTGGGGGGTATTTATAGTCGCCGTTGGGATCAGATAAGGAATGTGATTCCTGTGATCTGATAAGGTATAAAATCCTTGTAATCAGATTAGGAATGTAATCCCTTAATTCTCGGTGAAAAGATAGATGTGAATCAGAGCTGTTGATTAGGATTAATCAGAAACCCTAATTCTATCTTTTCTGGACTGGGTGTGTTTCGGGTTGGGACCCGTACCCAGTTGAGGTGGATCCGTTCGTGGGTTATTGGGTCGTGAAGAAAGACCCAGTTCCCATTTCAGACCCGTTAGTAGGTGAAATTACCGTTTTACCCCCGAGCTTTAAGATTCGTGTCCGATGTGAACGGTCCCGATTTAATCCTATTTTTAGCCATATCACGAGCCCCCCACTCCCGAAGACTGAGTTTGATCAGCCTTTGAGGAGTAGTTTTACTGTTTTAATGGCGTACGGGATTTTATCGGTGTTCTTAAGAGAGTTTGGAATCTTGCTCGGGGTGTAACAATGTTATTATGGGCTTGTAAAATGTCCAAAAATATTCTCAGAATTTTCTGGATTTTTGGTGATTTTTCCAGATTTTTCTGAATTTTTTATTCATTTTCCGAATTAAATAATTAATTACCTAAAATATTAATTAATTATTCTAATTTAATAATTAATTTTTCAGAATTTAAAAATAAATTTTTCTGAATTAATAATTATTTTTAGAATTTTTAATTAATTTTTTCGATTTTTAAATATTTTTTTCGGATTTTTTAAATAAAAAAACAATTAAATAAATAAATAAATAATTTAAATATTACCTGGACACGTGGCAGATTTCTGGCCGTCCATCATGACCAGATGAGCACGCATCGTGAGGCAGATCACGATCTGGACACGTGGGAGATTTCTGTCCGTCCATCATGACCAGATGAGCACGCATCGTGAGGCAGATCACGATCTGGACACGTGGCGTATTTCTGGCTGTCCATCATGATCAGATCTGCGCGCATCGTGAGGCAGATCACGATCGGGACACGTGGCGCGTTCCTGGACGATGATCGTGTCGTGACGCGAATTTTGAGACGATCGGACGGATCGTGTTGGTCGGTCACTTTTTTTCTCAATTTACAGCATCGGTACCTCGGCACTTCGGTTCGGTGCCTTGGCGAAGGCACCTCGGCTCGGCGTGATGCCACGTGGCAGTGCCACGTGGCGGGTTTTTTTTTTTTTTCAACTTCGTTCTCCTTCTTCTCCGCTCTGCTTCGACTCTTCTTTGTTTCTTTCTCCACCGAACTCTTCTTCGTCCTTCGTCAGCTCTCGGGAGCGTGCTCGAGCTCGGAGCTCATGAACCTCGGCAGCAGAGCTGAACGTAGGGGACTCGACGTCGGAGCTCGCGAGAGGGGCAGCGCGTCACAGGGCGAGGAGCTTCGGTGGTGATTCGGCACAACAGCTCGGCATCGAGGCTCGATAGAAATGGCGAGGCAGTGGGATTCTCGGCGAGCTAGCTCATGGAGGGAGAGGTCGGCGCTTTGGAGCTTCGACAGGTGGAGTTCGGCTCGGCATGGCGAGTCGACGCTTCGGTGCTTGACGAGGTAGAGAGCTGGAGCTCGGAGGTTGAGAGGAGTTTGGAGCAGCGAAGCTTGGCACTGTGGAGAATTGGGTTCGAGCTTGGGGATGAAGCTCGACGGGAATGGAGCTCCGGCGAAGTGTGAGTTCGGAGTTCGATGCTTCGGCATATTTGAATGGAACTTGACGCTTCGGAGCTTTGTGAGCTCGGCATTGAAGGAGCTCGACGAGGCGGAGGTGGCGAGGAGTTGGAGCTTCGGTTCGATGTGGTGGTGGAGCTCGACTGTTGGAGCTCGGTGCCAAGGTGACGCTCGGCGTGGGAGCTCTGAGCTTCGACGGTGTAGAGGTGGCGAAGCTCCTCGTTGGAGCTCGGTGCCAAGGCGACGCTCGGCGCAGGAGCTCTGAGCTTCGACGGTGCGGAGGTGATGGATTCGTCGAGAGTAGCTCGAGCTCGACGGAGGTTGACGAAGAGGTGGCCCGTGCGTGGAGGTCAGCGAGGTTGGGCGAGCTCGGCGTGGGAAGCAGAAGGTGGCGAACGTGGAGCTCAGAGAGAGGGAGATCTCGGCAGTGACATGATGGGTTCGGCTCGACATTGCGCTCGGAGCTCGGAGAGAGGGAGAGCTCGGCAGTGACTGAGGTGATGGGTTCGGCTCGACGCTTTGGTCGGAGCTTTGTGATCGGTATTGAAGCTCGGCACGAATGAAGCTCGCGAAGGTAGTGCTCGGAGCTTGTTCGTGGAGCTTGGAGGAGGTTGGTGGAGGAGTTCTTGCTTGGGCGAAGGTGGCGAGGAGTTGGAGCTTCGGTTTGATGGGTTCGGCACCCGTTGGAGCTCGGAGGTAAGCTTGGCAGCGAAGCTCGGCACGAATGGAGTTCGGCAAGGCAAGAGCTTCGGCGAAGTGGGTCGGCGTTTTGAAGAGCTTCGGCATCACGGAGCTCAGAGCGGAGGTGGTCGGCCATGGCGGAGTTTGGAGACGGGCGAGCTCATGGAGGGAGAGCTCGGTGCTTCGGAACTTCGACAGGTGGAGTGGGTTCGAGCTTGAAGAAGGAGGTCGGAGATGAGTGAGCTCATGGAGGGAGAGCTCGACACAGCAGCTCGGCATCGAAGCTCGGTGGTAATGGCGAGCCAGTGGGATTCTCGACGAGGCGATGAGCTCGGCCATGAAGTGGAGGTCGGAGACGAGCGAGCTCATGGAGGGAGAGCTCGGTGCTTCGGAACTTCCACAGGTGGAGTGGGTTCGAGCTTGAAGAATGAGGTCGGCTACCGTGGGAGCTCAAAGGTGGTTGTCAAGTCAGGAGAGCCCGACTGCGGAGCGCGGCACCGTGGTCGGTATTCGGAGCTCGGAGATAATGGGGCTCGACGAAGGGGACTTCGGCTGTCGTGGGGACCCTCGACAGTGAGCTCGGCAGGGAAGATGGAGCTTGGAGCTTCGGTTCGATGTTGAAGACGGGTGTTGGCATGGAGCTTTGTGAGCTCAGTGAACGGAGGCAGGCGAGGAGCTCGACGTCGGAGGCAGGCGAAGAGTCCGGCGACGAATGGAGCTCGCTGGCGTTAGAAGTTTTCGAAGGAGAAGTTGGGTTTTTCTCTTGTTGGTTTTGGCGGGAGAGCGTAGGGGAGAAGGAGGAAGGGTTCGGGTTCGGTACCCTAACGGGTCCGACCCGACCTTTCTATTTTTATTTTTATTTTTATTTTTTTTTTCTCTCTCCTCTGCTTCTTGTTCGGAAAATCTGAGCTCCTCGGATCTGCTTCTTGTTCGGCCAATCCGAGCACGGATTTTGAGGAGCATTTTTCTCCACTTTGCTGTTCGGTAGGTCGGTAGCTCGGATTTGAGATCCGAGCTACGTGGCTCAATCTGGACGGTCGATCACGATCGTGGCGCGAATCACGAGACAAGATGCACGAGTTTCGAGAAAACGTTATCTTGTCGTTTTGTGGTGACGTGGCGCAATCTGAACCGTCCATCAGATTCTGTCGCGAATTTTGGGGAGATCCGACGGTGACTTCGCCTCGGGATGATTTTTCTCCATATACGAGGGTCGGTACCTCGGCACCTTGGCTCGGATCGGCACCTCGGATCGGCACCTCGGATCCCTGAGATTTTTCCTCTCTCTCTCTCCTCCGGTTCTTGTTCGGAAAATCTGAGCTCCTCGGATCTGCTTCTTGTTCGACCAATCCGAGCACGGATTTTGAGGAGCATTTTTCTTCACTTTGTTGTTCGGTAGGTCGGTACCTCGGCACCTCGGATCGGCAGCTCTTCTAAGAAGAAAGAGGAAGGGGAGGAGAGGCATTTGGGTTCTCTCCTCTGCCTTGTTCTTCCGCACAGTGGAGAAGAGGAGAAGAGGAAGGGGAGGAGAGGCAACTGGGTTCTCTCCTCTGCCTTGTTCTTCCGCTCGGTGGAGAAGAGGAGAAGAGGAAGGGGAGGAGAGGCAACTGGGTTCTCTCCTCTGCCTTGTTCTTCCGCTTGGTGGAGAAGAGGAGAAGAGTTGGGGAAGAAGGAGAAGAATGAAGGAGCTAAGAAGGGTATGGGTCGGACCGTGGGTATCGGATCCGACCCCGACCGTTAGCCTCTTTTTCTTTCTTCCTCTTCATCTGCTTGCTTTGTTCGGCGAATCCGAGCCCGAATTTCGAGGTACATTTTTCGCCGCTCCGCAGTTGGGTAGATTGGCAGATCCGAGCTGCACGGCTCAACTGGACGGTTGATCACGATCGTAGCGCGAATCACGAGACAAGAGGCACGAGTTTCGAGAAAACGTTATCTTGTCGTTTTGTGGTGACGTGGCGCGATCTGATCCGTCCATCACGCTTGAGTGCGAATTTGGAGATGATCTAACGGTGAGATCGCCTCGGGACGATTTTTTGCCATATACGAGGGTCGGTACCCGGGTACCTCGGCTCGGAGGGTCAGTACCGTTGGCCGAGGTGCTGAGTTGTCTGTTTTGAAGGAAGTGTTCTCTGAGGGTAGCTCCCTTCCGTGCCCAGTGGCTCGGCTGTTCGGACGACTCGAGCATGAGGAGAAGCTCGGTGAGTTGATGAAGGGGATGAGTCGGCATATGGAAGAGGTGATGCTCTGCTTGGTTTTTGGAGATTTTTGAAGAGGAGCTCCACTCCTAGGGGTGGAGAAGAGGTGCTAGGAAGATCCTCGTAAGAGCCATGGGAAGACCCATTCTTTGAAGTGAGCGCAAGGAGCAACTCCAAGAGAGTTTTAGCTCCGATCTCGTCGAGAAGAGCTATTTGAGAGACAAGTTTGAGGAGGAACTCTGGGAGAGAGTTGCGCCCCGATCTCGTCGAGAAGAGCTACTTGAGAGACAAGTTTGAGGAGGAACTCTAGGAGAAAGTTATGCTCCGAACTTGTGGAGAAGAGCTCCGCTTTGGAAGTGAGCGGAGGGAAGAGCTCGGCTCTAGGAGAGCCATCTGGACAAGGAGTTTGAGGGGCAACTCTAGGAGAGAGTTTTAGCTCCGAACTCGCTGAGAAGAGCTCCGCTTTAGAGGCGAGCGGAGTGAAGAGCTCAACTTGTAGAAGAGCCGTCTGGAAGAGGAGTTTGAGGAGCAACTCTAGGAGAGAGTTTTTAGCTCCGAACTCGTTGGGAAGAGCTCCGCTTTGGAGGCGAGCGGAGTGAAGAGCTCAACTTGTAGAAGAGCCGTCTGGAAGAGGAGTTTGAGGAGCAACTCTAGGAGAGAAAGTTTTTAGCTCCGAACTCGTTGGGAAGAGCTCCGCTTTGGAGGCGAGCGGAGTGGGGAGCTCGATTTGTAGAAGAGCCATCTGGAAGAGGAGTTTGAGGAGCAACTCTAGGAGAGAGTTTTTAGCTCCGAACTCGTTGAGAAGAGCTCCGCTTTGGAGGCGAGCGGAGTGAAGAGCTCGACTTGTAGAAGAGCCATCTGGAAGAGGAGTTTGAGGAGGAACTCTAGGAGAGAGTTTTTAGCTCCGAACTCGTTGGGAAGAGCTCCGCTTTGGAGGCGAGCAGAGTGGGGAGCTCGATTTGTAGAAGAGCCATCTGGAAGAGAAGTTTGAGGAGCAACTCTAGGAGAGAGTTTTTAGCTCCGAACTCGTTGAGAAGAGCTCTGCTTTGGAGGCGAGCGGAGTGAAGAGCTCGACCCGTAGAAGAGTCATCTGGACGAGGAGTTTGAGGAGCAACTCTAGGAGAGAGTTTTTAGCTCCGAACTCGTTGAGAAGAGCTCCGCTTTGGAGGCGAGCGGAGTGAAGAGCTCGACTTGTAGAAGAGCCATCTGGACAGTTGATCACGATCGTGGTGCGAATCACGAGGCAAGAGGCACGAGTTTCGAAAAAACGTTATCTTGTCGTTTTGTGGTGGCGTGGCGCGATCTGATCCGTCCATCATGTTCTAGCGCGTTTTTTGAGATGATCCAACGGTAGGATGGCTCGGCAGCATTTTTCTCCATATGTGAGGGTCGGTACCTCGGCACCTCGGATCGGCAGCTCAGTAGTTCACCCTCTAACCGTAGTAGCTCGGTACCTCAAGAGGATGGGTCGGAGCTCTGCTTCTCGGCTCGGGAGGATGGGTCGGCATAGGGGAGAGGTGAAGGGCTCTGAAGCTCTGCCTCTACTCTGTTTGGTTTTGGAGATTTTTGAAGAGGAGCTCAACCCCTAGGAGAAGAGGTGCTAGGAAGAGGTGCTGGGAAGAGGTGCTGGGAAGACCCATTCTCTGAAGTGAGTGCAAGGAGAAACTCTAGGGGAGAGTTGTGAGCTCCGAACTCGTTATTTAAGTGAGGGAATCAACGGTTGTGGGAGCAATTCCGAATGGCGAACCACTTCTAGCTCGTTTAACAGCGAACTTGCGAAGTGGAATCGAGCCAAGTGTTGGACTCCGGAACCATCGTTAGAAAAGTTCAACGGCTGTGGGAGCAATTCCGAATGGCGAACCACTTCTAACCTGCTTAAGAGCAAGTTATTCGAAGTAGAATCGAACCAAGTGTTGGACTCCGGAACCATCGTTAGAGTTGTTCAATGGTTGTGGGAGCAATTCCGAATGGCGAACCACTTCTAACCCGCTTAAGAGCAAGTTATTCGAAGCAGAATCGAACCAAGTGTTGGACTCCGGAACCATCGTTAGAGCTGTTCAACGGTTGTGGGAGCAATTCCGAATGGTGAACCACTTCTAACCCGCTTAAGAGCAAGTCATTCGAAGCAGAATCGAACCAAGTGTTGGACTTCGGAACCATCGTTAGAGTTTAGTGAGTTGTGGGAGGAGCCATGTAGAAGAAGCTGGACTCCGAACCCACCATTTAAGAGAGTCGTGACGCGGAGAGATAGAGAAGCAAGAGCAATAATTTTCAATGAAAAGATGTAAAATTTTATTGAAATAAACTAAGTGGCTGCTCCAATAGAGCGAGCCATTATTACATGCTGTTGGCCGAGTTACAAGCATCAGCCTTATTGAAAATCAGAATCCTACTTTTACAATAAGGTGAGGTCCTCTTGGGAGGAGCTGAGTCTTGAAGCTCGGCGGGCCTTTCTGTTCGTTTGGAAGAGGTGATGGTCAGAGGAGGAGCTCGGCCCCCTCTTTTTGGACGAACTTGACCAGGTGCCCCCGTTGTATGAGTTCTTCGATCTCCTCCTTGAGAGCCCGACAATCATCCGTGTCGTGGCCGTGGTCCCTGTGAAAGCGGCACCACTTATCTTTGTCTCTCTTCTTGCCAGGGGTATTCATTCTTGGGGGAGCGCAGAGTAGTCCTTCCTTGTCCACCTCCATAAGGACTTCTGATATATTAGCAATGAGGGGGGTGGACTTCTCAAACCGAGGAGTCGGGCGGCGCTGGCCATTGCCGTCCTTCTGAAGCTTCTTAGCCTCTTCTTCTTTGGTCTTCCGTTTCGTCCCTGAGGTAGACCCTCCGAAGCTTGGAAGGTAGGCGGCCTCTTCGGCACGAATGTACTTGTCACACCTGAGAAGGAGGTCGGCAAAGTTCTGTGGAGGCTTCTTAGCAAGAGAGGAGCGGAGGCTGGAATTGAAGACATTGGATTGGAAGGCGGCCGTTGCGACAGATTGGTTGAGGGAAGCTATAGACCTGGCTTCAGCTGTGAACCTCTTCACATAGTCTCTTAACTTCTCACATTTCTCTTGCCTGAGCTGGAGGAGTGAGATGCTGGTCTTCTCCGTGCGCCTGCTACTCACGAAGTGGGTGATGAAGAGTGTTTCGAACTGCTCGAAGGAGAATATGGAAGACGGGGCGAGGCGGGAGTCCCATTCCCGAGCCAAGCCCTTGAGAGTAGCAGGGAATGTCTTGCACAACAGGGCATCGGAAGCTTGGTGGATAAGCATGAGAGTCTTGAAGCTCTCAATGTGGTCAACGGGGTCAGTCTCCCCGGTGTAAGTCTCAAATTGGGGAGGTTTGAAGCCGAACGACACAGGTGCATCCACAATAGTTCGGGAGAAAGGGGGTCGAGTAGGACGTAGGGTCCTCCCCCTAAGCTCTTCTTCTCAACCTATCTGACCCAGGCGCCTCTCTACCTCATGAAGACGGCGATACATGGCGTCGTCCCTCCGACGGTAATCAGCCGAGCCTCTAGACTCGTCTTCGTAGGAGGGAGAGCGAGGGCTGCGACGATGGTAACTTCGGGAGCGACGAGGACTTAGGGTACGCCGGGAGTTGGTAGGAGCGGGACGAGGAGATGGGGACCGTCGGCGAGGGCTTTGGACTGGAAGAGGGGACGGGGCCTTCGGCTCATTAGGGTTTTGACGGAGGTTGAGTGCCTGTTGTACCATTGCTTGGAACTGCTGGAACTCGGCACGGGTGATTGGTGCCTCATTGTTCCTGGGCTGTTGCCGATCTGTGGGGGAGTGCCTCCTTCTGTAATGCTCGGGGGACTCCCTCCTTCCCCTTCGGACAGGGGATCTTCTGTAGTCTCGGGGGTGAGGGGATCGCTCACCCGGACGTTGTTGGCGGGAGGCTCCCTCTCGGGCCCGCTTCTCGTCCAGACGGTGGCGTAAGTCCTCCACCTTCTGCCGGTTTTGAGGATTATGAGAGGCCATGGAATCCGTAGAGGCTTTGTGTATGGAGACGCGGTCTTGATGGAGAGGTTGCTTCATGCGGGAGCCCCCGCACCGGCATTCTGAGGACCGGTGGGACCCTTGGGGGGTTCCTGATTCTGAAGAGGAGGCTGATCTTGTTGAAGAGGGTCCTCCACTTGAAGCGGGGGTTGTCCCTGCTGCGGAGCGGATTGGACAGGGACTACCTCTTGCTGATCAGCAGGGTTGGTGATCTGACTTTTCTGGGAGGCATGGCTGGAGAAGAGCTAGTCGACGAGAAGAGGATGAGGCTATTCGTATGGTTTTCCCACAGACGGCGCCAATCTGTTGCCGCTAATTTCGGTGTGGGGGCAAACAGATAGAATTTGTGAGTTCTTGGAAAACCTGAATAGCAAACACCTAACCTGTTCCGCCGGAACTTGACCGTTGACTCCCGCCGTTCACCTGCAAGGAAGTGCGAGACACCGGGGTTGATCCCGGCGACGCACCCTCCGACGCTCAAGTCAGTAACCAGAAATGATTATGAAAGAGCGTTTAACTAGCCAAAGATTGATTACCCCTTAATGGAGATGGGTGGGGGGTATTTATAGTCGCCGTTGGGATCAGATAAGGAATGTGATTCCTGTGATCTGATAAGGTATAAAATCCTTGTAATCAGATTAGGAATGTAATCCCTTAATTCCCGGTGAAAAGATAGATGTGAATCAGAGCTGTTGATTAGGATTAATCAGAAACCCTAATTCTATCTTTTCTGGACTGGGTGTGTTTCGGGTTGGGACCCGTACCCAGTTGAGGTGGATCCGTTCGTGGGTTATTGGGTCGTGAAGAAAGACCCAGTTCCCATTTCAGACCCGTTAGTAGGTGAAATTACCGTTTTACCCCCGAGCTTTAAGATTCGTGTCCGATGTGAACGGTCCCGATTTAATCCTATTTTTAGCCATATCAATAATATTGACTCATTATTACATGATAAATTATGTAAATTGGTGGCGTATGCTTACTTCATTATTTGTGTAATATTATTTTTCACATGCGATGCACGTTTTGATAAGAGCTGGAGGATTTTCACGTGAGATATACGTGTTAAAAATTAGTTTTGGAGTTGGACCTGCATTGCACGTAATTGGAAAAAATATTTTGAAGAAAAAACTACAATTTATACGTGTAATGCACAATTTTATAAACAGAATTTGAGTTGTACGTGCAACATATGTG
This sequence comes from Hemerocallis citrina, assembly GCA_017893485.1. NCBI lineage: Eukaryota > Viridiplantae > Streptophyta > Magnoliopsida > Asparagales > Asphodelaceae > Hemerocallis > Hemerocallis citrina. The sequence continues at coordinate 351,560,172 of CM030359.1, read as the reverse complement.
TATGTTTAGTGTTAAAAACATATTATAAAATTGTTTTGCGCGTGCTTTGCACGTTTTAAATAGGTAGAATATTTTTTATTTGTTTATTTTTATTGTAATTAATGAAAGAGTTTGAGTTGAACGTACAATGCACGGATTTGTATGTTGACAAATACAATCCCAACTCTTCCATTATACTATTAGAGATTACATCCATATGATTTGGAGGATTTGTTATTTTTGCCTACATATATTTTGTCATGCACACACTCTCTCTCTTGCCTGCATGTATTTTGTCACTCACTCTCTCTCTCTCTTTTATAAGTTATTGTCATATTCTTATCCCTTGGCTTGTTTGGTGCATTTCTTACAAAATTTTTGGGCTAGGTTGTTGTTTGAATGTTTCCATGTTTGACAAATAGATTTTAGGTGGAAAGTCAAAGAAAGTTGGAGAAACTTAGATGTGAAATAGTCATTTTTCACTCTTCTCTCAACTTCCACTTTAAAATCCATGAGCTGACCAGAGCTAAAAGCAGTGTTTGGGTTGATGTTAAAAAAAGTTGTTGTTTGCGTCATATAAATTTTCATGCATATCTATAACTATTATAATGAGAGGGATGGAGTTTCAAACAAATAAATAATTTTTTATTGTTTTTTGTATGTGTGCAAACACGTGCAGCACACGTGTTGATAGGTTTTTTTTTCCTTTCCCTTTCTTCTACACGTGCATCGCACGTGCATCATACTAGATTTTTTCTTTTTTATCCTTTTCCTTCCTCCTCCACGTGCATCGCACGTGCATCATACTAGTTTTATATTTAGATGGAGATAAAAAGTTAGTGCAAAACTATTCCATCATAGTACGTAACAATTTTTTTATTCAGATGTTTCTTTTAAAAAAAGTGACATATAGTGGAAAACTCATCTAATACCTTTTAAATTATTATTATTTATTTTATCCTGTATTCTTTTCTTTCTCAACAAAACAAAATTAGTGAAATAAATTTTCTTGAAAAACTTATTAAGATTTTTCTTAAGTACTCCAACTTCTATATTAATTCAAACATCTCTAGCTATAAAATCAATTTTTTCAATTAATTTTCTCCACAAGATATAATCATGTTATAATATTTATTCGGTACAAACATTGAAATATATATATATATAGAGAGAGAGAGAGAGAGAAAAGTGAGCCTCATATAGAGTATGAGGAAATTTTCCTCATACAAAGTGATTATACTCACTTGGTGTGGCCCTTATGGAAGATCCATTCCGTCCATCATATTTATCATGCTAATTGATGTATGTGTAGAAAAATTCAAGTGGTTTGGAGGTTATTCACCCATGCATCATGTGATTGAAAAATGAACGATTTCAACAGTAATACAAATCGAACCACAAATTGAACCCACATGATGCATAGGTGAATGGCCTCCAAACCACTTGATTTTTTCTACGCATACATCCATTAGCATGATAAATATGATGGACGGGGTGGATCTTCCATAAGGGCCCCACCAAGTAAGTATAATTACTTTGTATGAGAAAAATTTTCTTATACAAATATGAGGCTCACATTACTCATATATATATATATATATATATACTAGTATCATGCACGTGCGATGCACGTGGAGAGGAATGAAAAGAAAAAAAAACTATAATGCACGTGCGATGCACGTGGAGGGGAATGAAAAGGAAAAAAAACTACAATGCACGCGCGGTGCACGTGGAGGTGATTGAAAAGAACAAAAAAAAAGAGGGGAAAAAAAAAGCCAACACGTGCGCTGTACGTGTTGGCAAAATGACAAAATGACAAAAAAAAATGGTGACAAATGACACTAACCCCTTCTCCCATTATAATAGTAGATATATATATATATATATATATATATATATATATATATATATATATATATATATATATATATATATATATATATATATATATAGGTGTACTTGGTGAACAACCGGTTTTCACTAGTATCATTATCTATATAATAAATTACAAAGAAAGCTATCAAGTGGCTCACAATCAATCCCCCGCAAAATCAAAGACCCATATCAAACCTCACAAAACACAATTTTCTCCAAAATTTCATACCCCAAAACCAAATTTTCCCCATAAAAAATTCATTACTTTATTACTATCTCTCTCCTCTCTTTACTTTTTCATATTTCTCTCTTTCTCTCTCTCTATCAATCTCTCTCTCTCCCATTCTTTCTTTATTTACTTAGAAATTTTGATTTTAAGATTTCGGTTTTGTAAAATTTCAGAATTTTTAATAGCAAATATCTCTTCAACAATTAAATTTTATTATTTTCCACACTTAAGTTCTAAAAAGTTAGATTTTATACCCCCATTTATAATTATTTTTCAACATAGACTTTTATTTATAACTAATTATTGTCATACTATTCAAACTTGAGCTACATAATTATTGTTTTACTGTTTACATGGCTTTTCTTGTTTTGTATCGTTCCGAAGACGTGCCGTAGACACGTGCCCACGGACAAATCTAGTATATATATACTGTTTGTAGAAATTAAACACATCCAGATGTGCGCACAAGGCAATGCAAATACTCCATCTGTTTCAAAATATAAGTCATTCTAGTTTTTTTTTTCAAAATATAAATCACTTTATTTTTTCGAGGTAAATGTCTTGTCATTCTTAAATGTCCATCAATTACTTTTTTATGAGATTTCAAATTTTACCCTATTTTATTATAAAAAGGAGTAATACTAAAATTATAGAGGAGGACAAATAGAGGTTTTACAATTGATAGCTCATTTATGAGTTTCAAAAATCAATAATGTTAGTATTTTATATCAATCATATGTGTTATTCTTAATAGGCGTGTAGAAACCTAGAATGACTTATATTTTGAAACAAATGGAGGATGAAATATGTCACTGTGGGCCCCACGGCAGGATAAATGTTAGAGAATTTTTTGCCGTACTGACTCGCTTTTTAAAAATATTGAGCAATCTGACCAACTTTCAAAAATATTTACCCAACTGACCCAGTTTTGGACACCTCATCATTAACTGTTATTGAAAATAACGGCATAGGTTATTTACATGCCGTTGTTTCCAATAGCGGCATCTGTTAAATAAAATTCGCATGCCGCTATTTGGAGTAATGACATCAGTTAACTTATTCCCAATCGTGTACTCTTCCTAACATGAAAAAAAATGCAAGTGTGGAAAAATTCTATAGCTAATGTCGTTGTTTGGAACAGCGGAAACAACATTACAGATGTCGTTGTTAGGAATAGCGGCATCAGTTATAATATTCATTGTCATGGATAACTGATGCCGTTGTTTGAAACAACATCAACTGTTTATTTTATTACTTAAACTTGGCTAATTTAATTCTGTGAACTGTTGCCGCTGTTTTTAAGAACGACAACAGTTATCTCATGTCGTTGTTTAGGAGAACGATTGTGGAGGAAGAAAATTTAATGAGTAATATAACTGATGCCGTTATCTCCATCAACGGCATCAGTAATACGAATGTCATTCTTGGAGATAACGACATTATTTATAAGTTGTTTCAGCACTTGGAATTTTTTTCAAGTCAGAATGTCCACACTTGTATAAAAAATGTACTGATGCCGTTTTTCCAAACAGCGACATGCTAAAAAATTTTTTAAGCTGATGCTGCTTTTGGGAAGAACGACATGGTAATAACCCATGCCATTATTACTAATAACGGTTAATGCTGACGTGTTCAAAACTTGGTCAGTTGGGTAAATATTTTTGAAAGTAGGTTACACCTATATAATAAAACACAAGGCAATTTAAAAAAAACTATCAAGTGGCTCTCCTTCAATTGGGAAGGAAATCAATAGTCCTGATTTATGCTCTGAAAAGACATTTTTCCGTCCGTTACTTTAGCTACAGTACCTGTTACTGTAGCTATAGTAGCCACATTCAGATTTATACTTTATGTTTTGTGAAGTAGTTGATATTTGTTTGGGTTTTGAAATTAATTAACCTTTAATCACTACTTTTAATTAATTACGAAAATACTAATTAAAACACACTAATCTTAATTAAGAAAAGCTTTAATTGTTGTGGTTTAATTAGTCTTTCCTTAATTAATTAAAATTTAGAGATTAAAAGTTAATTAGTTTCAATCTAATTAACCTTAATTAACTCATCCAAAACATTAGGGATTAAGCTTAAATAAAATTAATTAATTGCTAATTTTGGATTAATTTCATGTAAAACAAAAAAATAAAAAAGTGTTTTAAATTACTTTCGCTACATTATTACTACAACCAAAACAAAAATAGCATTTAATTATTGCTACAGTAAACCTATATTCAACCAAAGCTACTTTTAAGAAATCAAATTAAATGAATTGCTTTCGCTACAGTGTTTTTTCCTATCTTCATTATTTTTACAACCAACCATACTACCCCCAAATTGTTTTAGTATGTAATTATTTTACAACATTCTAATTATTTTTTATAACTTATCATATAGTCACTAACCAGATGATATTGCATATAAATATTGACCTATGCGATTTGTTAGTCAAATAGGATTATATATATTTTATTAATTACAGTGTTTTTCATATATTGTCTCGTTCAGTTCAGAACACATGCCTACGCCCTAGGCACGTGTCCACGGTAAACCTAGCGGCTCAATATCTCTATCTCTACTACTATAATGGGAGAAGGGCTTTGTCCATAATCCAACCCTTGCAGCGCACGTGCAGGTAAATTTTTTTTTGTCCTTTTCATTCTCCCAAAATTTCTCCACGTGCACACCACGTGTATAATACTAGTTTTAAAATAATGGGTGGAAAAATTCAACGCTAGTTTGGACTGTACGGATGAACTGGTCGGCGGAACGACACCCATAAAAGCGCACAAATATAGAGAACCCACACTATCCACGTGGCATTCCCATCTGAACTGGCCACACTGCATTCAACGGTCAGATTCGATGCCAACTGAACATCATCCATTTTCGTCCTTTCGATCAATCCAACAGTCAGATCTGTAACCTTTCAACGAAAAAAACAATCTTAGCCGTTGGTTCAGGTTTAAGAGGGGGTCCTTGGTGGCGAAAATGAGGGGGTTGAAGACTGGGAGATTAGATACAGAAAGACGAACTAAAAAAACGTCTCCTCTCTCTCTCTCATTTTGTTCTTCGATTTAGATCGAGAATTCAGGATCGAAGGCAGAGTTCCTTTCCTCGATCGAAGGTTGTTCCTTCTACTATTCGAAGATTCTACTTTGAAATTGTTTTTTTTTGTTTTTGTTTTTTGGTGGATTTTTGCTGCGATTTTGATAGTAACAAAGAAATTTGAGTTCTGTTTTTGATTTTTGGAAACAATTTCTATCGAACTCAAGATCGATGGTTGTTCTTTCTAATGTATGACGAGTCTTCTTTGAAATTTTGTCTGTCGCTGCGATTTTGATTCGAGCGAAAAAGGAATTTGATACAGAATCGAGATCGAAATTTGGGAAGTGAATTTTGACCTTGATTTCCTGTGAAAATCAAGAATTTCCGAAAATATCTCATTTACTATAGATTATGACTTGTAATTTTCGGTTTAACTGATTTTGTTTATTTTATTTTGTTTGAATCAAGTAGTAAGAAGTTCGAGTATTTATATAAATTTCATCAAATTTACTTCAATTGTTTTGCCTCAACTTTATTTTAGATTATTTATGACATTTCGAAGAATTTATCAAAAAAAGGAGATGCAACGGATCGAACTCAACTCACAAAAGATGCCTTATTCTTCAACTCGTTGCAGATCTCGAGGATGGAATCTCTCCAAAAAATCATCTGGTATTATTATCTTTCATTTAAAAACATTTTTTAAAAAATGATTTTTCTCCTCTTTTGATATTGGAATCTGTGAAGTCGAGAACGAAGGGATCGATTCGATGAAGCATATATTCAGGATTCGAAGGAGTTCTAGAAAGATCGAGAGCTCCGAAGAAGAGAGCTTTGACGAAGAAGATGAGAAGAGGAGGAAACGGAGCAGGATAAGCCAGACCAAGTCGAAGGTACACTGGAACAACTGAATTTTGGTTGATTTGAAAATTGGCCCTTATCTCAATTCTTGTGATCAGGTGTACGATGAGGTTATTGGGGTTCCGATTCCTCGAAGAATTCGAAGTGGTATTCACAGTTTGTGATTTTATCTGTGTTTGTTTTATTGTTTAATTTTGATGGGTTTTCTTGAAAAAATATTTGTTTTGTTTTTTTGTATTTGTTAGGACTCAAGGGACGAGCCAAGGACTTGGATACTGCGAATCAACCGACTAAAGCATCATATGGAGCTAGTGAAGATGTGGTGAGTGCAAGTCCATTTGCATTACATTTATGGAATTTTAGTAATTTCTTGTTTTTTAGGGGGCGAAAAAACAATTCATAGTTGTTATAACTTGTTATAAAAGTTTGGCGTTTGTGAGAAATTGTTCATGAAGTTTCTTCTTTGTTTAAGTAGATGTGTTTTGTGAATTTCTCATGAAGCCTTTTTTTTGGGTCAGTTTTTGATGTGTTGGTATAATTTGTTTACTTTAAGAAAAAATAATTTTATAATGTTGAAGTTTTGGGGAACCAAGAAAACAACCTGAAAGTCTTCTTCAAATAATTATTTGCTGAGCTGGCATAGGCCGTGTTCTTTCAATATTCTTGTTTTAGAAATAAGATGGGGGAAAAGTCTGTTGAACTCCTGCCTCTCATACATATTTCGAGATAAGTCCCCCCTTTTCTTCATGTGGTAAATTAGATTTTTTTTAAAAAAAAAAAATTCTGCAAAAGGATTGGTAAAACTGTGACTAGTTTTTTTTTTTTCTGTGAATTTGTTTGATTTTGCCATGTTGTTGTCTTCAATTTGGTATCAATAATTTCTACCCAAACTCACTAATTTTGATTTGAGTGATTATGAATTTCTACGACTTCCATTTTATTGATAAAAAACTTTTGGTATGACTATAGCTGCATGGTTTTTGTCTCCTATTTTATTGTTCAGCCAATGTAACAATTTTCACGAATTGTGTTGATGTTCTTGACTTTGAGTTTATATATGTTATGTGATGTAGATTTTAATTCCACTGTATCTATACACTATATTATGCATATTATGCTAAGATCATTTTGGTCCATTTTTTTTCTCTTTCTTTTATGTTATTTTTAAAACAAAAAAAAAAAGAGCAAGGCAACCCCCCACTCCTTCTCTATCCAAAATTTGTACTGAAATCTTGTCCCTGATCAAACCTAAAAATCGTATAATATTGTATATATGTTATTAGATCAATTTTTCAAAAAATAGTTTTGTTATTTTCTCATTTTTAAAATTATGTGCAGTATTGCACAGAGTTATACTTGTATATTATGCTAAGACCACTTTTTATCTAAGAATTTTTATCCTTATTTCTTTTTAAAATAAAAGTAGAGCAAATGTAGGAGACTCTTTCTCTATCCAATTTTTGAGCTGGAATCTTATCCTTGGTCGTCAAAATAGTTTTGTTATCCTTGGAATCTTATCCAATTACTAGGTTTGCCCGTTGACACGTGCCTACGGCACGTCTTCGAAACGGTGCACCTTGTTTGATCATAAAAAATAGTTGTGGAGGTCCAGCAAATTAATTGAAGTAGCAAACATAGAGCAGAAAATATATTATATGTTTTTTTTTGATTATTTTGAATTATTTTAAAAAAATTTTAATTTTTTAATTTTTTTAATTTTTTAAAAATTTAAAATTTTTTAATTTTTTAAAATTTTAAAAAAATATATTTTCTTAATTTTTTAATATTATATAGAAGAGGGAGGGAGAGAGAGAAAAAAAATTAAATAAATATAGGAGTTGTTTTGGGTGGGAGATTTGAATTTGAATTTTGGGAGGAACTTTTGGGGGAAAAATATATTTTGTAAGGTTAGATCTGGGCCTTTAATTTTTGGGGGGATTGAAGGAGAGCCACTTGATAGCTTTCTTTGTGTTTTATTATATAGATGCGCAATATTGTATAGATGTTGTTAGATGAATTTTCAAAAACAGTTTTGTTATTTTTTATTCTATTTATAAAAATTTTGTACAATATTGTACAGGGTTATACTAGTTACTAATAATGGAAACCAACAGTTATATGATTTATTTTTCTTAATTGAGAATCTGTCCGCGTCATTTGTGTATTAAATGTCATTTCTAGTTATTCGGTATTTTCCTTTATTTTTAAGCTAGTTTTTTCTTTAGTACATTTGGTTATTCCTCCTTTTGCAACTGGCTTTGTTTTTAGTATTGTATGTATTTTTATAACTGTACTATCTTTTAATTACTATGCTCTATTCTTGTTTCAGGCCCCATTATCAGAGGGTGAAGCTGAAGTGGCCGAGGTACTAATTGGATTGACAATGCTGCCATCTCCGCATTTGGATGGAGCAACTGATACATTCCAAAGTTCTTCGGTACCTGATTTGTCGGCATTGCCCATAGGTTTATTCTTAGGCGCAAACTCCTTTGTACAGTATTTGCCTACTAAATATGTACAATTATCAAAGCGCTATCAATGTCTTGTCAATTTGTTAAATTTTGGTCCCATCTCTCCTGAGAGTTCGGATCCTTCAAATTTCAGACATTTTTTCTTTATCTTCTTTTATTTTTATTTCTTTTTTGATGTGCAACATTTATATAGTAATTGTGCACAACTCTTTTCTTGGTTCTTCACATCTATTTTGTTAATTTCTTTATACTATTTATGCTTGAGGCTTCACATTCTTGTTTAATTGTGATGTTATTTTGAACCGGGTTAAGGTGAACATTGTCCTGTAGCAAAATAACAGTGCTTTTTGTAAATATAGGTCACATTTATATATTGCATATGCGTAAGAGGTTTAGAGCGCGTTAGGGACACTATAGCCTGGTAAGGCTGCTGCCTCCCATTGGCTGCAGTGCGTTAAAATAGGAGAGTGACTGTGGATTAGTAGCCAACTTTTATGAATTGCAACGAATCGGGAGCATGACTTTGGCCTCCTTGAAGTAGTGTCACTATCAACCTCTATTACTCTGTTGTAAATGAAATCAAAGGGGACCTACGGAGGAGCTGACGCTATTTGTCCTATCTTTTAACAGTACTATGTGGATATCTCTTCGTTCATCAAACTTGTGCACTTAAATTCACAATTGTTTTACGGAATTTTTTTAGATGTTGTATGCTATTAATACCCATTCTTCACTCAGAGGTGCTGATATTTTGTTGTTTGTGAAGATTATTGAATATTAATACTTTCTGAAATAGAAGAGCAGAATTTTCTTTATGTGAAATTGGCTTACGCAATGTACCTTTTCTACATAATTTGGATTTTCTCAGGCTTGATGATCGTTTTTGCAGATCCTAAAAGGAGGAAGTCAAGGCATTTACATACAGATGATATTGAAATCCCTTCCACAATGATTGCCTTCAATTCCAAGTCCCATGGGGTGACCAGTGAAGTGGATGCTCCCAGTTCAGTGTCGGCTGTATCCTCGATTGAACGCCAAGCAGACAATGCATTTATCACTGAAGTGATTGTTTCATCTCCAAAGTTTGAAAAACAAGCACCTATGTGGCCCTCTCTTAGTGAAAGCCCTATTCCCATACTAGTCCTTGGAGAGGAGAAATTAAGTCATAACACTCCTACACTCTCTGATCTCATTACTTCACCAAATTGCCATGAGCAACCTAATTCAAATGCTAGTTGTAACGTGAAGAATAATCAATCAGATCAACTGGTCGAACAGGAATCAAATCAATCGGGAAAAAATTTAACCCCTCTGTCTTCCCAAATTGACAAGTTCGTTTCTCAAGAAAGGTTAGTTTTTGACACAACTCTCATCAATGTTTAGAATTGTTGATTTTCTACTTAAAATTGCTTGTTTCTGTTTGCAGTACTTCACTGGATTCTTATGTTAAGGATTGCATGAAGAAGGTTAAGTTAGAAATTGATCTTATGGTAAGCTAATTTAACCTCACATTTTTGTCTAGGTAGTTTTATCAACAGTTAATTCATTTACATATCTGTTGTTGTTTAGGCTCTACCACCTGAGTGTGAAGTTGATGCAACAGATAATTGCAGACCTCAAGTACCGGACTTCATTCAGGTAACAGATTATTTTCTTTCTTTGTTTGAGTTCCCTGGTTCTTTATGCAACAGAAATCACTGGTCTCTCCTATGGTTGTTCTATTTCGGACAAAGACCACAATTAGAACAACCACATGACACCAATGATTTTCCTATTACAGTAAGTTTACACTAAGGTTCGGCTTTAAGCTCCTACCTCTTTGCTTTGGTTATGAATGAATTGACGCGAGGAATACAAAATGAGTTGCCTTCTTATATGCTTTTTGCCGATGAGGTGCCTTAGTGGACGAGACTAGAGCATGAGTCAATGCTAAAATAGAATTGTAGAAAGAAACTTTGAAAGCCAGAGGCTTTAGAATAAGCAGAACTAAAACAGAGTATATGGAATATAATTTTAGTGATATTCGGAACACAACTGAGAAAGTAGTGAAGTTTGATGGTCAAGAGATACCTAAGAGAGACCGTTTTCGATATTTATGCTCAATTATACAAAGAGATTGGGAGATTTGTGAAGAGATTATACATAAGATCCAAGCAGCATGGCTTAAGTGGAGAAATATCAGTAATGTTTTGTGTGATAAACGTATACCTTTGAAGTTGAAGGAAAAATTTTATAGAACGACTGTTAGACCATCAGTGATGTATGGAGCAGTGTGTTGGGCAACAAAGAAACAACATGACCAAAAAATGAGTGTAGCGGAGATGATGATGCTAAGATTTATGTGTGATAAAATCGGGAAGGATAAAATTAGAAACGAGCATATACGAGACTGATATGGCTAAAAATAGAACCAAATCGGGACCGTTCAAATCGGGCACAAATCTTAAAATTCTCAGGGGTAAAACAGTAAGTTTACCTAAAACGGTAATTTCACCTACAAACGGGTCCGAATTGGAAACTGAGTCTTTCTTCAAATCCTAATAACCCAAAAATGGATCTGTCCTACTAGGTCAGGGTGACAACCCATCACAAACCAGCCTAGGTCATTTAAAGAGTAATTCAAATTCATGGTTATCTTTAAGAGACAGTTTAAACCAAATCTTTTATCATGAAACGATTTAAACTATGCATCTTATCCAAAAACACCGGGACATAGGGATAAATGATTATCTCTAAACTGTCTGTAAATGCGACTATAAATATCCCTCTCCCCAACCATAAGAAAGGTAATCAATCTTTTTCCACATAAAGCTCTTTCATAATCTTCCTGATTACTGACAAGAGCGTTGAAGGGTTCGTTGCCGGGATCCATCCCGGTGTATCGAACTTTTTGCAGGTCAACGGCAGCAGCAAGAAATCAGTCAAACGCCGGTGAAAGTCAACAGGTTTGCCTTATTCGTTTCCTAAAAGAATTCACAAATTCATCTGTTTGCTCCCACACCAAAATCAGCAACAACAGATTGGCGCCGTCTGTGGGAAACAAAAAGTAATCCAACCTTCATCAGCGAAAGTAGTTTCAAACTATGCATCCGAAAGAAAAGGGGAAGGCAGCGGTCTCCAGCCGAAGAGTCACTCCCCTTCCTCCGCTCCAAGACGTTCTTCCTCAACTCAATCAACAAGTTCAGCAACCGCAGTCTGAACAACCTCTTCTTCAACAGCCTCCTCCTCAACAGGCCCCTCCAGGGTCTTGGGGGGCTCTCGTCGAAGTCGTCCAAAGCAACACCCTCATCATGACCACGTTTCGGTCCACAATCCCTTAACTGACTCTATGGCTTCTCAAAGTCCTCCAGGGTCGGATCTCCGTCAAGTAATTCTTAACCGTCAACAGGGGGTCGACCTCTGAACTCGCCCGAATAAATAGCGAGCCCCTGAGGAAGTCCTTCAACTTGAGCACCCAGGAGCCTCGAGAGTCCGGACCCCCTGTAGACCGAGCAGCAGAAGATCTCCTCCCCCGACGAGGCAAAGAGAGTCCCCTCTATATCGTCGGCGGAGAAGTCATACTTCAATAAGCCGAGCCACACCTAGGGACCACCAAGCTGGAGGGGCACTAGTCACTCAGGCCGAGCTCCAGAACTTCAAACAAGATATCTTGCGAGCTCTTAATATTGCCACAAATCAGGATCAGCGTGCCCCTAACCCTTGCCATACCGCCACTCATAAGGGAGTCCTGGGGGTCGACTAGATCCAACCGAAGGGCTGACTCGGTTCACTGCCGTCTCCACGAGATGGAGAGGTGCCTCAACAAGATCAATCCCGAAGAACATCGGCCCAATAGGTTCTGCCCAAGCCAACCTCCCTTTTCTAGGGCCATAATAGAAGCTCCGGTCCCCGAAGCCTTTAGGCCGTCCCGCTTTGAATCCTACTATGGAGAGTCAGCCCGGCCGATCATATCGAGAGTTTTAAAACTCATGATGATTCATCAAGCCTCGGATGCGCTCCTCTGTAGGGCCTTCCCAACAACGTTGAGGGGACCAACGCGAGAGTGGTACTCCCGTCTATCCCCAACCTCCATCTTCACATTTGAACAATTTGAGGAGCTCTTTCTCAACCACTGCATTGGCAGTCGCCAAGCCGAGAAAACAAGTGCATCTTTGCTAGCACTTAGCCAAAGAAAGGGTGAACGCCTAGATTACATCCGGTGTTTTACTACCAAAACCCGGTCTGTTGCCTCCCTCAACCAATCGGTAGCCTCTGCAGCATTCAGGCACAACGTCACAAACGCCGACCTCAGGGCATCCCTTGCCAAGAAGCCTCCTCAGGACTTCTCGGAACTCCTGTTTAGGAGTGAGAAGTACATCCGAGCCGAAGAAGCTTTCAACTCCCCCAGTCAAGAAGAGTCATCTTCTGGTAACAAATGGAGGAATACAAGTGAAGAAGGCTTCCACAAATTCCAGAAGGATGACAATGGCCAGCGCCGCCCAGCTCCCTATTTTGAGAAGTTCACCCTCCTCAATGCTAGTATATCAGCAGTCCTTATAGAGGTGGATAAGGAAGGTCTACTCCGTGATCCTCCTAGAATGAATACCCCTGGCAAGAAAAAAAACATGGATAAGTGGTGCCGCTTTCATAGGGACTACGGCCATGAGGTGGATAAGGAAGGTCTACTCCGTGATCCTCCTAGAATGAATACCCCTGGCAAGAAAAAAAACATGGATAAGTAGTGCCGCTTTCATAGGGACTACGGCCATGACACGGATGATTGTCGGACTCTCAAAGAGGAGATCGAAGAACTCATACAACGCCAAGTTCGTCAGAAAGGACGAGGCCGATCCTCCACCCCGAGGAGCCAACAATCAAATCGAGAGGCCCAAAGAGTTCCAAGACTCCGAACCTGGGGCCATCCTCCACCTTATCCATGGAGGTCCAATGGGGGAAGAACCAAACTCCTCCCAAGAAGTCTTCACCTTATCGTAGAAGTAGGTTTTCAACTTTCAATAAGGCCGATGCTTGTAACACGGCCAAAAGCATGTAATAATGGCTCGCCCCATTGAATAGGCCACTTAGTTTATTTCAATAAAACTTAGCTTTTTTCTATTGAAAATTATTGCATTTGCCTCATTTCTAGCTCTCTGAGTCACATCTACAACTCGTAAGAAATCGGTTGGTTAGGTTAGCAAAGAAAGTATAAACAGCAAGTTCGGAGTCCAGCTTGTCATACAGGGTTGCTTCTACAACTTACTAAGCTCAAAAAACGAGTTTAGAGTCTAATACTTGGTTCGACGCCGCTTTAGCTGCTTGTAAACAAACAAGTACGGAGCAGCTCACCATTCGGAATTGCTCCTACAACTCATTAACCCCTTCAAACAACAAGTTTGGAGTCCAACACTTGGTTCGACGCCGCTTTAGCCGCTTGCGAACGAGCAAGTGTGAAGTAGCTCACCATTCGGAATTGCTCCTACAACTCGTTAACCCCCTCAAACAAGAAGTTTGGAGTTCAACACTTGGTTCGATGCCGCTTTAGCTGCTTGTAAACAAACAAGTGCGGAGCAGCTCACCATTCCGAATTGCTCCTACAATTCGTTAACCCTCTCAAACAACAAGTTTGGACTCCAACACTTTGTTCGATACTGCTTTAGCCGCTTGTGAACGAGCAAGTGCGAAGTAGCTCACCATTTGGAATTGCTCCTACAACTCGTTAACCTCCTCAAACAACAAGTTTGGAGTCCAACACTTTGTTCGATGCCGCTTTAGCCGCTTGCGAATTAGCAAGTGCGAAGTAGCTCACCATTTGAAATTGCTCCTACAACTCATTAAAATTCTTAAAAACAACAAGTTTGGAGTCCAACACTTGGTTCGACGTCACTTTAGCCATTTACAAACAAGCAAGTGCGGAGCAGCCCACCATTCGGAATTGCTCCTACAATCCGTTGATAGCTTCATAACAACTAGTTCGAAGTTCACAATCATAGTTCGAAATTGCCCTCACAGCTTGCAAGTATCCGGTTTTAGGGCTCAAAACGAATATTCATACTACTCCCACTACTAGTTAAATTTTGCAACCACCAAGTTCGGAGCTCAACTCTCCCCTAGAGTTGCTCCTCAAACTTGTCTCTCAAACGGCTCTCTTCTAGAGCCCCGTGATGCTCTTCGCTCCGCTCGCCTCCCAAGTGGCCTTCTTTACGAGTTCGGAGCTCAACTCTCCCCTAGAGTTGCTCCTCAAGTTTGTTTTCCAAACGGCTCTCTCCTAGAGCTTGGAGATGATTCTTCGTCCCACTTGCCCCCCGAGTGGTCTTCTTCTAAACGAGTTCGGAGCTAAAACTCTTTTCTAGAGTTGCTTCTCAAACTCGTCTCATGAACGGCTCTCTTAGAGCCTGATAATGTTCTTTGTCCCACTCACTTCCTGAGCGGCCTTTTTCTAAGAGAGTTCGGAGCCTAACTCGTCTAAAGACGCTCCTTAGACCCGCCTCTAAGAATGGATCTTCTCAACAGTCATACAAAGCTCTTCTTAACTTCATGAAGACAAAGATATTGCGGGACTCTTTTGACCATGAAGATGGGTGATTCTTCAACTGACTTCTGAAGAGAAATTGTATATCTTTGAGTCAGCTTCGAAACGAGGGGTCGCACGCTCCGATCCGACCTCCGTAGTACCGGGAAAGTGGATTACAACAAAGCTGTGCCGAACAAAAAATGAGGGAAAAACTTCGCCTCAAGATGCGAGCTTGATCCTGATCGACCTCTCAGATTGCGCCACGTCTCTCGGAGCCAATTCCGAGCAAACGTGGCTCCGAACGTAAAATTAGGGAAAACTTTGTCTCAATATTCACGCATGATCAAGATCCAACGGCTCAGATTGTGCCACGTCCCTCGGAGCCAATTCCGAGCAAACGTGGCTCCGAACGTGTATTTGGGGAAAACTGTGTCTCAATATTCACGCCTGATCAAGATTCAACAGCTCAGATTGCATCACGTCCCTCGGAGCCAATTCCGAGTCGGAGCCAATTCCGAGCAAATGTGGCTCGAACGCGAAGTGGGGAAAAAAGATGCTTCAAAAATTGCGCTTGATCAAGATCCAACGGCTCAGATTGCGCCACGCCCCTCGGAGCCAATTCCGAGCAAACGTGGCTCCGAACGTGAAATTGGAAAAAAAAAATTGCCTAAAAAATCACGCTTGATCAAGATCTGACGACTCAGATCTTGCCGTTTAATCTTCCTCCAGATATGAGTTTGATCCAGATCGACGGCTCAGATCTTGCCACGTCGCTCGGATCCAAAATCCCGAGCAAACTCGCTACCGAACTCAAAAATGGTGAAAAACTCTGCCTCAAAATTCGTGTTCGATCACAATCACAAATCAGATTCGCCAAACAAACAAACCAAAAAAAGGGATTTAGGGGTTAACGGGTCGGGTCTGAGTCCGTTTGGACCCAAACCTAAGCCACATGCCTCCCCTGTCCTCTTCTTCTTCTCTTTCGATTTTTGGCGCCAAAAACAAAACCAAGCTCAAGCTCCCCCTCTCAGCGCTCCGACCTCCAATGCCGAGCTCGAGCTTCTTCTACCTTCGCCGAACCACTGAGCTCTGTCTCCACCTCCTTCGCGAGCTCCCCTCCTTTTTCATCAAACTCCTCGTCGCCAACCTTGCCAATCACCTCCGCCGTTGAGCTCCTTCCTCGTCGCCGAGCTCAACTCTCGACCCATCGAGCTCCCCTCCTCTCGTCTATGCCGTCGTCAAGCTCGAGCTCCTTTCCTCGCCGACCATGCAAAGAACTCCTTCACCAAATCCCCTTCGCGAGCTCCCCTCGTCGAACCCATCACCCAGCTCCACTCGTCGAGCTCCTTCGCCGAACTCGACCTCAACCCTCCATCGTCGAGCTCTCCTTCACAAGCTTTTGTCGACGAGCTCAAGCTGCAACCAAGCTCCCCCCTCGTCTCCACATCGACGAGCTCTAACGCCGAGCATCGTCGAAGCTCCATCTCCATCACCTCGCCGAGCTCATCTTGGCAATCAGCGAGCTCCCCTTTCCGAGCCCCTCTGCCCCTGCTCGCGGCTCGGGAGAAGAGCTGGAATCGACGAAGAGGTCAGAGGGAGAAGAGTCGACGAAGAAGTCGGAGAAGAAAGACGTCGAGGAAGAAGCTGAGAAAGAAGAAGGCGTGAAAAAAGAAAAAAAAATTGGTCAACGTTGACCGCGCCACGTGGCGCCTCCCCAAGCCTCTTCAACGAGCTGTTCGGCAAAACCGAGCAAAGCGTACCCCGAGCATGAAAACGCAGCGAAACCCCCGCCTCCCAATGCGCGCCCCCCTTGATCGTGATCAACGCACAGGATTGCGCCACGTGTACAGGTAAAATTTAATTAATTAATTAATTTAATTAATTGAATTAATTATTTAAAAAATCCAAAAAATTAAATACAAATCGAAAAAAATAATTAAAAAATTCTTAAAATAATTAATTCAGAAAATATTTTTAAAATTCTGAAAATAATAATTGTTAAATTAGAATAATTAATTAAAATTTTCGATAATTAATTATTTAAATTCGGAAATTGAATAAAAAATTCAAAAAATGATTAAAAATTGGAAAAAATTTAGAAAAATCTGGAAAAATCACTAAAAATCCAGAAAATTCTAAAAATAATTTTGGGTATTTTACAAACTTACACCTCGAGCATGATCCAAACTCCCCCGAGAACTCTGATAAATTCTATTAACCGTTGAAAACGGACAAAACTACTCAAAAGCTGTGAAACTCAGTCTTCAGGAGTGGGGGGGTTGTGATATGGCTAAAAATAGAACCAAATCGGGACCGTTCAAATTGGGCACAAATCTTAAAGCTCTCAGAAGTAAAACGGTAATTTCATCTACAAACGGATCCGAATTGGGAACTGGGTCTTTCTTCAAAGCCCAATAATTCAAAAACGGATCTTTTCTACTGGGTCAGGGTGACAACCCATTACAAACCAACCCAGGTCATATAAAGAGTAATTTAAAAATCATGGTTATCTCTAAGAGACGGTTTAAACCAAATCTCTTATCATGAAACGATTTAAACTCTACATTTTATCCAAAAACACCGGGACATAGGGATAAATGATTATCTCTAAACTGTTTCTAAAGGCTACTATAAATACCCCTCTTCCCCCACCATAAGAAAAGTAATCAATCTTATTCCACATAAAGCTCTTTCATAATCTTCCTGATTACTGACAAGAGCATTGGAGGGTTCGTCACCGGGATCCATCCCGGTGTATCGAACTTTTTGCAGGTCAACGGCAGCGGCAAGAAACCAGTTAAACGCCGATGAAAGTCAACAGGTTTGTCTTATTCATTTCCTAAAAGAATCCACAAATTCATCTGTTTGCTCCCACACCAAAGTCAGCAGTAACAGAGACATACTAAAGGTAGCCCCTATCCAAGATAAGTTAAGAGAGAATCGCTTAGGTGGTTTGGATATGTCACATGTTGGCCTAGTAGTTTCCTCGTTAGAAAGAGTTATTTGATAAGTATTGAGGGTAGAGTTAGGGGTAAGGAAGACCTAAACTTACTTAGGTGAAAACGGTGAGAATAGATATGATAGTTTGTGGCCTTACAGAATATATTGCTAAACCGAGCATAATGGAAAACTATGATTCATGTAGCCGACCCCAACTAGTTGGGAAAAAGGCTTTGTTGTTGTTGTTATTGTTTGAGTTCCCTGGTTCGGAAGTTTTTGAAATATATATGTCCAAATGTTACCATAGAAATGAAGGTTCACTTTGAAAACCCATATGAAAATTTGAATGTCTTTTTTATAGTAATTGTATGATAAAAATGGGAACAATGATGTGTTCAAGATGCAAAATTCTTTTGTATTATAGTTTTTTTGTCTTGATATTTCTGTAGCAAATCATTCTACCTTCAGGTTTGATTCCCTTACTGGCATTTCTCTGGCAGGGCTCTGTCAATGACAAAACAATTGGTAAAAGTGGTACTATTGGCCCTTTGAGTAATAAGGACATAGGGGATCAAAAACCTAAGCAGCGTTATAGTGTTTTTAATTTCGAACCTGTATCCTGCATGAAAGGAGCTGCGAAGGAAGGACAAGATGAACATCCTCTCATTGATGGGAAAACTGGTGCATACCAAGGTGAAAGAAAGAAAGATAACATGGAAGCTAAGCAAGATTCTGAAAAAATAATGAAAGATATTGCGTGCCGGTCTGAGAGCACAGGTGAGATTCTTAATAATAAACTTCTCTTAAATCTTTTTAAGATCTATGTAGAATAGATTTGATTTTCAGTTAACACTCTTCAGGACCTTCTAGTATCTCCTCGCCATGTAATCCAGTCCTATGTTGGCTTGGAGGAACTCAGCCATCTGGGTATGTAACTAAATCTATGTAATTTTGTTGACAGCAAATTTCTCTGGGTACAAAATGACTGAAACTGCCCTAAGTTAATTATACTGACTCGGTTATTTTAAGAGACTACAGAGGTTATTGCTGCTTGGCTTGACGATATTAAACCTATTCACTCAGGTGATGGTTTGTCATTGTCAATTTGAATTCGGGGTATTGTAGTCAGTAAAAGGCTTCACAATGTGACGAAAGAGGTCATGAGTTCAAAGGCTTCAAGCCCTTATTCCCTATTGAGTGGGGATGAATAGAGGAGAGGTGGTAGACCCACTAACATACAAAATAAAATTTTGACTTCATGGTAGTTTCATTCATTTTTTTGCCAGCTCAAAAGAGCCTAGGCAACTTGCTTTGAAGTCCACTTATTCTGATTGTCACTCCACTGTCAGCTCATTCTAGAAACTGTATGCAGGTTTTTTGCTGCAGATCTGGCCGGTCGTTATGTAGTGCCATCACTTCAAGGAGCTACGCCTGTGGAAGGGAACACTTCAATGCAATATGTAATTTCTTAAAACCTTTGATTAGGCCTAGATATGGTATCAGTTTTTAGTACTTGAAAAATACTAGATATGGTTAGCACTGTCACATTTACCCGATATCCGGACCCGAACGGACCCGACCCGGACCCGGCATTGATCCGGGACCGACCCGATCTATACGTGTCCGGGTCTGGATCCGGGTCCTAAAATAAGACCCGATGCACTTCCGGATCCGGGATCGGGTCTGCTCAGATATCATGTGGAGATGGAGAAGTTTTAATTATTTTACATCTAGATTTCTTCATATCAAATATCATAAAATGGAAATTATTAAAGCTGAAGGAGTGATTGTTTTAATGCAATAGAAGAAATGGTAAATATAATTGCCTTAATGTATTTGAGGTATATCCATGTATGCATAACAATTATCGGTACAACAAAATTTGCTGAGAATGAATCAGAGGGTAGGGCAAGAAAATTGTGAAACAGTTTGCCAAAGAGAGACCAAACCATCGAGAGATGTATTAGGATATATTTCTATATTTGTTAATTTATAGTCATTTCTTAATGAAATAAACTTCTAAAAGGTACTTGTCCCTTTAATTCTACCTAGGATTATGTTTGGCGTTACAACTATTTCACTGTATTATTCTTATCTTTTCCAGGCACCTCTTGTCATGCTACCACCAAAACGATCGAGTAATTGTGCTAGTCATTGCTTCATTGCTCGATTCATACAGTTCCAGCAACAGATAGTAAGGCTTAACCCCAAACCACATAGCATGAGTTCCTTGTTACAACCATGTGAATCACTCCTAGGTAGGCCCAATGTTGTAACTAATGGCAGTTCTGGATCTGGTTCGGTTCTCTATCCAAATAGTCCGTATGTAGTGGCTAACCATGCAGATTCTTTTGAAGATAACAAAAGAAGGAATCATTTACCTCGCCAGCAATCACATCAGGTGAGTTGCCCTTGAATTTTGCATTTAAGTTTGATACTCAAATGGGGCTTGGATTAATTAGTAAGAAAAAATTTATTGGTGAGAAAAAATGTGAATCATTAGCTTAGCTTGTCTTTTCCCCCATTAGAGCTTGTACCCTACGGTTCAAAAATTGGACCTGGACCTGACACGTGAAAATCGAATCTGGTTCCTACTTAAAAAATCTTACCCGTTGGGTCCGATAACAGGAAATAAATATTTGTACTTAAGTATTTTTGCACCCGATACCCTATGGTTCTAACAATTTTTGTACATAAGTACATGAATAAATATTATATTTACACATTTATCTTCAAACTACTATTTACATGTATATCGCTATAACCCTATTATTCAAATTCCATATTTTTGGGGTAATTTTTTGAGGGGTCCGGGTCGGCTCTGTTTTGAGCGGACTGGGAAGTACATCGGGTCTTATTTTAGGATCAGGACCGGGACCCATATAGATCGGGTCGGTTCCGGTGCAATGCCAGGTCCGAGTCTGGGTCCGGGTCGGGTTTCGGTTAGGTCCAGTTATCGGGTATATATACCAATGCTACCCCCATCTCATTTTGTTATTTTGTTCCCATGTTTTTTTTTTCTTTCTTTTCCTGAAGGAAATGTTCCCATGTTCCCATGTTTGTTATTCTTTAATTCTTCTGATTTGTTCCGTCATTAAGGGTTTGTCCGGGTCGGGTTTTGGTTAGGTCCGGTTATCGGGTATTTATACCAATGCTACCCCCATCTCATTTTGTTATTTTGTTCCCATGTTTTTTTTTTCTTTCTTTTCCTGGAGGAAATGTTCCCATGTACCCATGTTTGTTATTCTTTAATTCTTCTGATTTGTTCCGTCATTAAGGGTTTTCTTTGCTACTTCACTTAACCAGGGCGGAGTCTTCGTATTCCCATCCAACCAAATAAATTTCCCAATAGCAGGAGCAAATTTTGGAAATTTGTCAGAATATCGAGGTTTAGTACCGACACCTTGTGCTTTCTCCGCGACTTCAGAGCTAACAAATACAAACTGCAGTAATCTAGCAGCTGCTTTCTCCGCGACTTCAGAGCTAACAAATACAAACTGCAGTAATCTAGCAGCTATACCAGATCCCCAATACTCTACCATTTTGAGGGGGAACTATCCCTTGCCAAATAAGTCAACCTATCAACCCTGTAATCCTTCCCATGGCCCTTCTATTTCTTCTCAACTTCACGCTCAGGCTCTTCAACTTAACAAAAAATCAACCGTTTCAACTGGATCTTCTGCCCAGAAGAGCCTTGACCTAAGACCATTACTTTACCCACCAAAAAGTTCTTCGGAAGCTCTTAATAAGCCGTAGTACTCCAGACTTGGTGAGGCTCCTGTTTCTCAGAGGAAAATCCAGAACTACTGCTTGCCAATAGAGAAGCAGTATCAGCCTATGAGTAATCTCTTGTCAGATCAGGCGAAAACTCCATTGAAGGTTCAGACATCGGAGTTGAACCATGTTAGGAAACAAGTTACAGGGTCGATTGCTTACTCTGATCAGTACTATCCACAAAGGATAATTTCTAAACCCGAAATTTGTTTTGAGAATACTTCTAGTAGGAAAGTGTTGCCTGTGCCATCTACAGAAAATGCAGTGAAAATCCAGCAGCCATTCTTACTTAACCTAGTGCCTGGGCACCAGAATACTTCAGGGAAGTTGTATCCTGGAAGCTCAAATGTGAATAAGGCTACTGTTAGTCAGCAGGTTCATCCCGGTTCATATTTTGAGATGGCGAGAATGGCTGCAGTTTCTTATGTACAAGGAGTTGCTTGCTTTCCCGTGAAATCAGTTGAGCAAAAGCTTTCCCGTGAAACCAGTTGAGCAAAAGCCAGCTGCAGGTGTGTTTTTTTCATCATAGTAGAAATTTTTCTGTAACTAACACGTGCATAGATGCACACAACAAACAAAAAATTGGAAAAATAACATAAAACAACTGGAATCCACCATTTTTTTAAACATTAATCTCTATAGGAAGCATTTGCATCCAGCTTAATAGAGGGCCCTCTAATTTTGGACTCGCGCTTTTGCGTGGTTGTGGAAGAGGGTGCTATTAATTCAGCCTTCCTTCTCATTGTTGAGAGGTCGTATCCTATAGTTGACGTTGTGAAACATTATGCAAGTTCATTGAAGCAACGTTCTGTAGGATCCAGGATAATTGTCTCTTATTGTTCTAATCCAACCTCCTAATATATATATAGACTGCTTACAGAGTTATTTTATTTCATTCATAGATTCATTTACTCATGCAGCTTGAAAGAAGGAAAGTACTGAAGTTCTGTTGTTGCTGTCCTCGAGTTGTCGTGCACCATAGCCTGTCAAATGCTGCAATTTGAAGATAGAGGCTTTTTTTACAAAGTGGAGCATGTTCATCACATTTTCTGTATTCTGATAAGCTATCTGCTATTTCCTTATTTTTGAATTGTACAGTTCGGTAAAGGATTCTTTTTATTGTTAGTTTATAAAATTTGGCAAATTTGTGATTCCCTTGAGCAATAAAAGAGAACACAATTGTAAATCATGAATTTGTTTAGAGCTGTCAGATTTGAGATGTTGATATGTGGTAGAGTAATCAAGTTTTTTGTTTTGTTTGGGGGGCAGTTTCTGTACAGTTGTGAGATCGGGCCGGCTCATTCAAAAGAGCAAAAAATAATTCGGAAGCAGAATATATTTCAGTTAACCCTATGGTGGCATTCGGGCCTGCTGGGCCGGGTCGAAACCTGGTGGGTTTGACACGGGCTTGGGCTTAGACTGGTCGGGCCAGCAATGATCGAGGGCCGGGCCGAGTTTTACATTAATTTAATTTATTATTATTATTTATTATTTATTATTTATTATTTTTTTACAAAGATGAAGGAAAAGAAAAAAAAAATCACATTTGTCAAGAACATATAGATAAAAGAGATTCATAAATTAAATTGTTTTTATGAATTACACAAACACAATTTTAAAAAAAATATTATGGAAAAAAAAAAGGCAGAAATTCCAACTGCAGGCCCGCGAGCTGGCCCTGACCGGTCGGGCCGGTTCAACCCGGTCCCGGGTTTGATCAAGCCGGGCCGAATCCGGGCTTTACTTGAATTTGGTTGAACCGGACCGGACCGTCAATTTTGACGGGTTGGCCCCCGGTTCAGCTCGGTTTAGGCAAATAACCCTATCGAAGTTTGGTCTGTTAGGTGTTACAATATACTTTGTCTAATTTGATGTGTTTTTTCGATCTCGTGACTGTGCGAGCATGTGCTACAGTTTTTACTTTTCAATGATCAAATTACCTTTATCATTTATTTTTATTTTTATTTTTATTTTTATTATTTATTTATCTCTAATCTCTAATATTATAATGGGAGAGTTGGGATTGCCATTTGTAGACAACTTGTAATTTGTAGACATTCAACTATCTAATCTTAACCCTTCATTTTTAAGTGGGAGTTATATTAACCATTCATTTACTCAACTATTGTTAGTTACCATAATACCATCAAAGTTTAAATTTATTTATGACATAATTATTTACAAAAGTGTCACTCATATAAAATAACGGTTTGTGCCACTAAGGATAATTTGCAAAGAGTATGTGATGATTAAAGGGAGGTCTCAGGTTCGAGGCCACATTATGTTTTATTATTTACTATATTAAAAAAATAATTAGAACGTGCATCACACGTGCATATTATAATGGGAGAGTTGAGGTTGTCATTTGTAGACAATCAACTATCTAATCTCAATCAATTATTTTTAAGTAGGAGATATTAACCATTTATTTACTCAACTGTTTTAGTTATCATAGTACCCACAAAGTTTAAATTTATTTACAACATAATTATTTACAAAAGTGTTACTCATATAAAATAAAAGTTGATATCACTAGAGATAATTTGTAAAGAGTATGTGATAAGTAAAGGGAAGGCTCAAGTTCGAAACCAGATTATGTCTTAATATTTACTTTAAAAAGAAAACAATTTTATCAGGCATGCATCACATGTGCAAATTACTAGTTTGGATATAATTAGAAAAGAAATACTTTGATTTGATAAATTTAAGGAATTTAAGGGAGGAGAGAGGGGAGGGGGGGATTTAAGGGAGAAGAAGAAGGTGAGGGAGAAAATGAGGTGAGGGATTCAATGGTGGAGGAGGAGGTGGTGGTGGTAGTAGTTTGAATTTGAAAATTTTAATGGAGAAAAGTAGGTTGTGGTGGTGGTGGCGGCGGTTGGTCGAAGTGGTGAGAGTGGTGAAGGATTTGATGGAGGAGAATGAGGGGGTGGTGGTGGTGGTTGGTCGAATTTGGGTGGGAGGTGAGGGATTCGAGGGAGGATGGGATGGTAGGGTGGTGGTGGTGGTTGGTCGGAGGCGATGGGAGATGAAGGATTTGAGGGAGGAGAATGAGGGGGTTGTGATGGTTGGTCGGATTTGGGTGGAAGGTGATGGATTCTAGGGAGGATGAGGTGGCAGTGGTGGTAGTGGTGGGTTGAATTTGAGGGAGGAGAAGGACGTGAATGATTTGATGGAGAAGAAGGTGGTGGAAGTGGTGGTTGGTTGGTTGGTCTGAGGGGGGAGGGGATGGGATTTGAGAGAGGAAGAGGATGTCGGTGGTTGAGGAGAATGAGGAGTCAATGGTGGTGGTGGTAGTGGTTGGAGTGATATTAGTGAATCAACGATGGAATTAAAATTAAAATTAATCTAATTATAAAAATAAAATTAATCTAATTATAATTATAATTAATAATGTGGTTAAAATTAAAATTAATCTATAAAATTAAAAATAAAGATGACATTAAAAATTTAAATTAATCATGTGATTAAAAATTATCATGACATTAAAATTAATGAAGGAGGAAAAGAAGAAAATGATGATGGACGATAATGATGGACATAATAATTTAGTAATTAATCAGAATTGATAGAAATATTCTAAACATTTCATATAAAAGTTAATGACGTTATAACGGAAGATGTCAGAACACCAAAAAAGTTGCCGGCTGTAGGTTTATATATGGTAAAATGTCAAGGGAGTAAAATATAGTACGGTTAACTGAAATTTATCATTCCAAAGAGGTGCTAGTTGTACTTAAAAGAAAGGTATAAATATAAATAATGTGTTTATGGTGGGGTCCACCTTTATATTAAGGGTAATGCTACACCTACTACTAAATCTACTATTTTTCTATTTACTACCTTATATGGTACATTATTAGTGGATGTTATTGTAGAGTAGGTGGTAAAAATATCCAATAGTAGTGTGTCACCTAAGGTAGTAAAAAGAAAAGTAATAGATTTGGTAGTAGATGTAGTATTACCCTTATATTAAATTGTTTTTGAGGTGAGTCTTTTTTACCAAATTCACTCTAACAAACCCAAAATTTTAAAAAAATGTACTGTTGATGGAGACTGCTATAGTAAATCAAGAATTTCTAGATTTTGTAAACAAACCTCCCTAGTAAAGACTGTTAGCTGGTAGAATCTAGAGAAATGCTACACATACCTTATTGGGTTTTTTCCATATGGGTCACTAACAAATATTTTAATTCCATATACCTCACTCACAAATATTTAATTTCAGATAAGTACTTTTGAGTGAGTTATATGGAATTAAATTTTGATAACAAAAGTAGTTATTTGGAATTAATTTGATATTGTCAGTGAGTTTTATGAAATTAAGTATTTGTGAGTGATGTATATGGAATTGAAACATTTGTTAGTGACCCATGTGAGAAAAACCCTACATTATTTTATATCCCAAACATATATAATTTATTTATTTTTAATAATTATTGGGTCTTACTCATTTATCTTTTAGCAATTAATAGATTCAATAATCACTAAATGATAAATCCAACGTAGGTTTGGGG
This sequence comes from Hemerocallis citrina, assembly GCA_017893485.1. Classification (NCBI taxonomy): domain Eukaryota; kingdom Viridiplantae; phylum Streptophyta; class Magnoliopsida; order Asparagales; family Asphodelaceae; genus Hemerocallis; species Hemerocallis citrina. The sequence continues at coordinate 351,533,995 of CM030359.1, read as the reverse complement.
TAGAAAATGATTTATCTATAGCATCTCTATTATCTTTACGTACTTTATGCCCGTCTGTGCCCCATCTAGCTTTCGTTTTGACACGTGGAAAGATCTAAGCAATCCATTTTATCAAATATTTATGCCTTTGCCACCCTGTATCTCCTTTTCCCAATTCTTCTCATTGTAATTGTTCTTCCACTTTGTGTGGAGCTCGTGGAGCCGGCAACGACGCTAGGGCTGCCGCCACTTCGCCGCTAGTGCGGCGACGTCTTTCAGCGCCACCCCCCCTCGCGATCTTGCATTGCGACTGTCGTCTCCACTCTGAATAATTCGGGGATTTGTGATGGTCGGAGGGGACTGCGACAACGCCACCGTTGTCGACTTCAGGACCACTCGGGTTCAGGACTGCCGCATCCACATCAGCCTACTGCCCTGATGGCCACAACCACTGCGACGATGCTACTTCTTCCCCTAATCATCGACCCTGAAATCGGCAACGTCACCGCCCGTCGTGGCGCGTTCACCTGGTGTTGTTTGTTTTTTGTTTGGGTTCATGGTTGAGAATGTGAGAATGAGAGAGAGAGAGAGTTGAGATACTCTCTTTTTGGTGTGTCGGTGTATGTGAGAAATTTCTTGAAAGAGTTAGAACGTGAGAGAGGTGACGGTATCCTCTTCACGACTCTTTCTTTGACCGTGGTTTTGATTGAGGTGTGAGTGAGGGTTGTTTGTGTGCATCGACGACTCCAGTCATCACAACAGTGTCACCCCCCTCATCACCGACCTGGACAACTGCAGTTCCACCACCCGTCGGGGTGAGAGGAGAAGGTGAATCTTCAACAATTGTGGTATGGCTTGAGTTTTGATTGTTAGAGGGAGAGAGAGAGAGTGTGAGGGGATGTTGTATCCTTCTCACGGCTATCTTTTTGGCTGTGGTTTTAGTTGAGTGTTGCAAGTTTGTGGTAGGAGTGAAGGAGAATGCAGGATTCGGCGGATGTAGAAATCCCACTTGACGTACTTCAGGTGGGTGTGTGCCTACTGTGGAAGCGGGGTACGAAGCTAAGGTGACGTACAAGCAATTTTGATGGGCCGAACTCTGTGGTTGGGCCCAAGATGGGGTCCATTACAGTTATAGAGGAGTTACATCGGTTGGTCCTCTTCGAATGTTGGAGCGTTCTTTGGTTGTCTGTACGGGTCACATGCTTCATGTTTTATTTAATGTTTGTGGTTTGTAATCGGCTCATACTCTGGGTTTGTTTTATTAATATTTAATTAATGAAACATGGTGAGAATAAATTCTAGGCCAGAAAAGATTTGAACAAGTATCTTTCGACTTTCCTTATTATCAGGTAATTTATCAATTTTCAGTAGGAAAATTTCAGTTAACCCTACTGAAGTTTTTACTTTTGTCCGTTTGCCCTACTGAAGTTATTTGTTGCCATTCATCCTACTAAAGTCAGCATTTTCGGACATTTTGGTGTACTCCGCCTGTTTTGAGCAGATTTTGCCGTTGTTTGACTTTGCAATGACCAAATTACCCTTATTTAATATTGTTATTAATATTGACAAAATTAAACGATGATGTAGGAGAAGATGATGGAGGGTGATGATGGACATGGTAATTTAGTAATCAATCTGAACAAATGTTATTTCAAACATTTTTCACAAAAGTCAATGGAGTCAGCTAGTTTAGGATGCGCTTAACAGAAAACAAACTTCTGCAGGATTAAGAGACAAAAAAAAAACTTTCAGTAGGTAAACTGTCAAAGATATAAACTATCAAAGATATAAACTACAGTAGAAATTATCCATTTTCATACTCTGTACTGTGCGTTTTGAATTAATAATAGTTTCGAGATTCTTAGGTGAAAAGGGACCCACCCCAAGTAGAATGCAGAATATTAATTAGTCTCTAATGTTTGATACACAATTAATTGTTTATATATTTGTTCATTATGAATCTTACGCTGAACAGTAATTGGAATTGTACAGTTGATATGGCAGTTTGGAGGGATATATCAGTTATTTTTAGGTTTTGGCCCATTCATCTTGCTGTCATGATGTTAAATCAAAGATGTCAATTGCAGGAACTTCATTTTCTTTTAATCCTTAGAAATAGTTTGTTTCTTTTTCATCTTTTAATCCTTAGAAATAGTTTGTTTCTTTTTCATATTATCTGTAAATATAAAAATAAAAATAAAAATAACAAATCACATCTTTTAGCAATAAGATGAAACAAAAATTTTCATCTGGCTTCAACTTCACTTTGCTATAATAGTCTCATTCTCACAACATTTCCTTTGTGTTTAATTGTTGCGAATGCTGAATATTTATTTAATGTTGATACAAGTTGTGCGTTGTTCTGTTTGTTCTTTGTTAAAGGGGGTCGCAGTGAAGGCTCGGGTGACTATTTACCCAAAACACAGCTGTCTGCAAATTCTTGAGACCGTGTCTAGGGGTTGACGACACAGGTCTATATTGTATGTTTCTAACCTATATTGTTGCATGCTGCTATTTTTTATTTTATGCTTCTTTATTTGCTAAATTGTGAAAATAGATTTATTGTTTTTGGTCTGATCAAGCTTATATAGTTTAATTTGTCAAGTTTGTTGGTTAGATACTTAGATTAGTAGTTCCTGTGTGGTTCGTGGTCTTTCCCTCTTTTATTTTTTTCACTTACGTACGTTCAGTGATGAGGAAGTAGCCTTTCTAGAATTAACTTGGTAGAGATTTGAATTCATTATTTTTTTGATAAGAAGATGACCTCTGTCATCGCTTCATTAATGCGCAATTAAAGAAACATAGTAGAACTATTTACAATAAAATTCAACATCCAACTCTAAAAAAGAAGGAACATAAATGCAACGAACTAGAAAGCAAAAAGATACAAGGGCAAAAAGAGATGCCCAATCTGCAGTTACCAACCCCCAAAAGCTGCAAGTCCCAAAATCCTGAGCTGACGGCAAATTGTACTCGCATCCACTGCTTTGTCTTTTCTTCCTCCCTCTATTCCTCGTCCTCCATACGTAGCCGCTTCATTGCGCCCCTATTACCTGTCCATTGATGAGCAAGATTTATAATTTTATGCATGGTAACCGAGAAGTTACAGCTAATGTTGCGAAAACATAAATTATTTCTGCATAACCACAGACTCCACATCGTTGCTGTGGCCATCACACCCCAGTCATTTCTCTCATCTTTTCTAACTAGCTCTCTCCCTCATCGTCCCCAAACATCTGAACTAGACTTAGGACAATCGCTCAACCCAAAACCCGAACTGACAACTTTCCACGCTAATTTGGCCTTAAAGCAAGAGAATAAGATTTGATTGGTATCCTCTTCTCCGCTCGAGCATGCCACACATCTAACATCTATAAGCATGTTTCTTTTTCTAAGGTTGATTTTAGATAAAATCGCATCGTTCATGACCAGCCAAGCAAATACTTTGACCCTTAAAGGTATCCCTAGCCTCCAGAAACTATTGGCATCCTTTGACCGCACCCCTCCATCGTTGATCCTCATGATCGAGGCAACAGTGAAATTTCCGTTTGGCTGTAGCATCCACTCTCTACTGTCAGCTTCTTCGTTATTGTACTTCCCTTCTGCTCTCACGAAGTCATTCAGATCTGCCAATTGTGCAACTGCGATAGGAGATAAGTGTCCCTTGACGTCCAACGTCAGGTTGTTATTCTGCCACACATCTGCCACTAAGGAGTCTGTATTAATCGTAGCCCCTGCCGCTTCCGGGAAAAGGTTCATTAACGTCCTGTCTCCGCACCACCTATCCCTCCAGAATCTAGTATCCTTCCCGTCTCCAATTCTGCATCTAGTATTGGAATTGTACAACACCCCCACTTTTGCTATTCCCTTCCATAAAATGGATGACTTCGCGAAGATTGATCTCCCTCCGAAGCGGCTAGCTTTCCTACTCCTATATTTGGCGAATGACTTGCACCACCAGTTATTCCGTCTCCTCTTCATCTTCCACCACCATTTACTTAACAGCGCCCTGTTCATGTCTCTAAGATTCTGAATCCCCAGGCCACCATATTCTTTCCTCTTGCAGACTCTACCCCAGTAACTAGCAGAAGTCCTTTGTTGGATTCGTCTGCTCCTTTCCAAAGAAATCTTCTTCTGATTTTGTCTATCTTCTGTATGACCCAATTAGGAAGCTCATACATTGACATTAGATAAGTTGGGAGACTACCGAGAACCGCATTTAGTAACGTTATTCTACCCCCTAACGTGAGTAGTCGCCCCTTCCAACCGGATAGTTTTTTTTTTTCTATTTTGTCTATCAGCGGTTGCCAATCCTCTCTTTGGAGTACCCCTGGCCTGATAGGAATACCTAGATAGACCAGCGGAAAATGGCTAGATTCGCATCCAAAGTAGTTCTTGATGGTGTCAATGGGAGTGGAAATACGGTCGCTAATTTGAATAACGCAAGTCTTGGTTAGATTCACATTCATCCGAGACCATGCGCCAAAGCAGTGTAGGGCCATGCTTATAGCCTTCATCTCTTCGTCTTTAGCTGCTCCGAACAACAAAGTATCATCTGCATATTGCAGGATAGAGATTGATTCCTGAATCCCCCTAGCTTTGATACCCTGAATGATCCCTTGTTCCTTACCCCTACTGATCATTTCTGCCAATCCGTCTGCAATAATAGCGAACAGTAGAGAGGACAGTGGATCTACTTGCCTTAGTCCCCTTCTACACTTGATTTCTTTACCCAGCTATCTATTAACCTGAATGAAGGACTTCCCCCCTTGCACACATTTTCTAGTCCACATGCACCATTTATCTCCAAAACCTTTTAGTTGAAGAGCTTCATCGACCGAGTCCCAGTCCAATGAGTCATACACTTTCTGGAAGTCTATTTTTAATAGAAATCCATCGGCCTTATCTTTGTGCCCTCTATATACAATTTTGTGAGCCGAAGCCACACTATCCATTATATCTTGCCCTTGATAAAGCCGCTTTTTGATTCCCCAACCACTTCGTCTAATAGTGGGGACAGTCTTTGCGCTAGCACTTTTGTTACGATCTTGAAGGATCCATTCAGAAGACTAATAGGCCTGAAGTCCTCTACACCTGACACCTCTTTCTTTTTTGGAATTAGAACTACGTTAGCATAGTTTAATCTTTCTAGTCCTGCCACCCCATCATGCAGTTCATTGAAGATGTTCATGATATCCGCCTTAATGATATCCCAGTAAAGCCTATAGAAGAATATAGTGAAGCCGTCTGGTCCCGGGGCCTTGTCCTGTCCCAATGCCTTCACTGCGTGAAGCACCTCCTCTTCCGTAAACCTTCCCTCTATATCCTCACTTCCTTCCAGTCTGGAGTCAGCCCACATGTCTGGCCTTAGCTGACATCTAAACTGCTTTCTTTTCCCGAAAAGCTCCTTAAAGCTTCTGTCGAATTCATTCCTAATGACTCCTTCATTCTCCGTCCAGGCACCATCAATCAACAATCTGGTGATGTGGTTTTGTCTCCTTCTACCGTTGGCCACCTTATGGAAGAATTTTGTATTGGCATCCTCTTCTTTAAGCCATTGAACCCTCGATCGTTGTTTCCAGTATTGTTCGTCCATGTCAGCAATATGCTGGATCTGAAATCTATTATTTCTCAATTCTTCTATCTCTACATCCTATAGACCTCTCCCCTCCTGAATAACCTCCAGCTCTGCTACCTTACCGCTCAATTCCTGTAATCTAGCTCTAACCATACCAAATTCCGTCTTGGCCCACGTTTTGATATGCTTTCGCAACCTTCTCGTCTTTTCGATCCAGATTCCCACTACGGAGACTTCCTTCGTCGTCACCTTCCATGAATCCTCTATCACCTGTCGAATATTTGCTGACAACGTCCAAGCTTTCTCGAATCTGAAGGGAAATCGTTTCTTGATGTACTTTTCCCCACATTCCAAAACAACGGTAGATGATCCGAAGTGTATCTCGTAACCGTCTTCACTTTAGCCAAAGGATGATAATCTTCCCAATCTAGTGACACCAAAATCCTATCTAGCTTGGCTAAAATGGGGACAGGCTGCATATTAGACCAAGTGAGTTTTCTGTCAATCTGCTCAATCTCCAAGAGCTCTATATCATCTATAATATGGTTGAAATTATCTTGGTCATTGCGGCTTGGCCCCCTCCCACCATGTTCGTAACTATATCTAGTGATGTTGAAATCTCCCCCCAAGACCCACGGATCTGTCCAACAATTCTTAATCTATCTTAGCTCCTCCCAGAAATCACCTCTTCTCCTAGAGTCGTACGGCCCGTAAACTGTAGATATCATGTGAACCCAATCGTCAGACCTCCTTGTAACTCTAACAGTAACCGTAAATTCCCCGATCTTGTGATCTAAAACTTCGAACATCGAGAGGTCCACCCCTAAAGCAATCCCCCCAGAGTAACCAACAGCGAACTTAAATCTCCACTCAAAATCAATCGCCTAAGAAGGCTTCCTAAACTCCTCCTCAGGAGGATTCTCGATTCTAATCTCCTGAAGCCCGCATATAGCAGGTTTTAATCTATTGATGGTATCATTAATCAATCTATTTTTTCCTTTTTGACGCATACCCCTAACATTCGAAAAGATGTACGACATAAAAAAATATATAATCCCCGATCCTCTACTCTCACCAGGCATCACTAACCTCCTAAGTCTTAACCCCATTGATGTCCTCTCTAATTCTATTGGCATTTTGCTCTTGTTCTACCCTTGTGAATCCCATATCCAACCCGCACAGACTCGAAAAATATATAAGCGAATCATCATTAACATAGTTTAAAACTGAATAAATCTTAATGGGGTTACCTCCACAAGCCGACGTGGGTTCTTTTCCTTTTGCCGCCGCCCTAATTAGATCTTTCTCGCTTGGACCCTGTGTTCCCCACATGTCTAGTTGTCTCTTGCTCTTTCTTGGAGCCTCCACACTCTTTTTACCAATGCTTCCTATTTTGGCTACTCCTCCGTCTTTATCTGCTGTTTCAATTTCAGTTTCTGAAATAAAGTTATCTCTAATACCATCTAGCGCACCTATCATCACGTCCTCTCCTTGAAATCCGCTGATTGTAACGTTGCTCTTTTGAATGGATGAGTAGGCTACACAAGTCTCTTCCTCACCACACAGCCGCTCATGCTCAATCCCCAACTCCAATTCAATTTCCTTGTCTTTTGTTCCCACCGCATTTGAAGGCCCAGGTCTTTGCAACATCCCGTCTGCCTCTTTCACATCGAAGGAGGGCCCACCAGGAAGCAGCTCCTTATTTTGCAACAATTGCTTTAGCCCCGGCCCACCAAGCCCAGTTGTTACCTTGTTTGATATTAACGAATTAAGTGCAAGTCGAATGGAAACCTTCACGTCATCTTTGGAGAAGCTCAAAAGACCCTTAACACAATCAGAATCCAACTGTCCCTCTCGCCGCTCAACAGTCCCATCTTTCTTCAAAATTCCTTGAATTAAGGAGTCACCTCCTTGTCCATCGATGCGTCGCTTCATCACAGAAGGTGTCATCTCGTTCCTTGCTGGCAGCAGCGCCATGAAATGGGGATGTGAAGCAGGGCTCGATGCATTGATCTGTTGAGCTGGACTTAGGTCGCTCTTGATCAGATCGAGTCGTTGAAACGAGCTTGCATTCAAATCCCTTTCTGAGTGGCTGAGATTGATCCTCTCATTATCGAACGGTGCACGCACATCGTCAACCTCCAGATCGTCCCTATCGTCCTCTGCTCTCGAATTTCCTCGAAACAAGACAGATTTTCTTGCTTCAGTGATAACTTTCACCTCATATCTTTCGTCTTCGAAGTCGACGCTGATCATCGATGGCACGTCTTGCTTGTTAACCACCCCTACTTGAATACGAGCAAATTCAATGTTCGAATGCGCCAGTGTCCCTCTATCAATGTCGATGACTCTTCCAAAGCTCCTAATGACATCCTGAAAACCCGTGCGAACCCAGCAATTGCATGGTAGGTTGTAAAGGCGCAACCAAAATGAGAAGAGGGGCTCTGCTTTCAGCATGTCGGATTTTGTCATCCACCGTTTGAATGTCACATAGAATTCCATACCATCCCTGGCTTTTCCCTCTATCCCTTTCATCAGAATGAGCTCCGCTAGGCGATCTTCGATGAGACAATGGACTAGGAAGTTACTCTCTGCTGTCGGCAACACAACCCATTTCCAGCTTGGAGGAGTTGCAGTCACCGCCTGAAGAAGCTCCTCAATGTCGACACTAGTAGGATTCCCGGTATGTGCCTTAACTTGAACGGTGCTCTGATAACGCCTTTCAAACTCCGCCATGATCGGAGTTGGCGAGATCTTCGCAAGTGCCATTTTCCTTTTCCCAGCCTGGCTCTCCTCTATTTTGCTGCTAATTGAAATTGGAACCTTCGCCGGAGAAGTCGTCGCATTGGGAGATCGATTGTTGTTCTTGATATGCGGACACGGTGTAGAGATATGCCCCGATTGTTTGCAACTGAAGCAAAACCAATCATTCAAACATTGATGCATAGTGTGTCCCCTTCTAGCACATTTATGACATAGAGGCTTTCCAGCGGTGCCATTTCCTCCTGACGACCCATAGCTCCTGCTGCTATCCACTCGCTTTTCCCTACCTCTCTGTTTTTTGGCCTTGACTAGCACCCATTCACCTTCCTCATCTTCTTTCTTTGTAATGTTCATCTTCTCCGGTGATCGATGTAACCTCTGAGCTCTATGCTCCTCCTCCCTTCGTCGATCACCCTTAATGACCTCCGCATAAGAACGTTTGGTCGACTCATCTATATATCTGTTAGAGATCTTCTCGGCATACTCTCTAGTAGCACCCTTTGATCGATCTCTCTGATCGAAGCGCTGACTGGTTTTGGGAGGTGAACGTCCCCTGATCTTGCTTGAGTTATCATTATGATAACGATGCTTGCCGGAGCTTTCCACTCTCTCAGAATCCCTTCCCCTCTTAGCCATCCCTTCGTGGTGCTGTTGGGTTCTACTGACAGGATGGAAGACGGAAGCTTTGATAGGGGAAGAATCTCTTCGATAGAGTCTTTTACCTTTCTCAGAAAATCACCCTTGAGAATCGCCTTTCATATCGCCCTTCTATCCGGAAATTGTGGAGCTGGTTGTAATTGTATCTGAATAATTCAAGGTTGAAGTTTGAATTCATTATTACAGAGGGGGTGTGCATACTTGAAAGTAGTTGATTTTAGGAGGATGTAGGTTTATTGTGTTAAAAGTAGTTGAGGTTAGGAGGATATGGATTTCGAAGCCATTACTCTCATGATCAAAGCTTTTGAAGATGGTAAGGATGAATTCATTCTATTGGTATACTGTATAAGATGTCCTTTTCTTTCCCTAAAACTCAATTATTAATTGAGAAGTCATCGGAGGGAGTCAGTAGCGAGTCTTCGGTTAGAAAGATTGGGTGATTGGGACTTCAGTTGCTTAGGTGATTGGGACTTCTGTTGGTGATGTTGTCTCTGTATCTGCACTTTTTCTTCGTATTAGCTGTTGTTGTTGTTGACTTTTTGATTTGGAGGGTTCTCAGTCTAGGGAGTTTATCCTTCGTATTTTGCTTAGAGATGTGAGGAGGCGTTTCTCCTTTAGTTGACTCTCTACCAGAATCGAGTAGTAGGTTATGTAGAATGCAACCGAGTTTTTTCAGTTGTGGAGGGGAGGTTACTAATTTAGTGAGAGTTGCTAGCCATAGAAGTAATCCTAGAGGGCAAGACGTTGTTGTGGTGAGGGTACTTTGCGATATGACAGACGAAGTTTCAAGTCACTCTTGTGAGCTAGAGAGCAATGGTATCGATATGCTGGGTGATGTCGATGATGGTAACCAAAATGAAACTGTAGGGGTTGAACAGTCTGCGGATATTGTGGAGGTTTCGTTCACGGAGGCTTCTAGTGCAGAGAATGCATTGAGAGGCTTTGAACCATATCCGGTTTAATGGAGATTTTGCGAGTTGGAGAGTCTTATAACGCGGAATCTGACACGGGATGTTGTTTCTTCGGTATTCGTGCTCTATGCAGTTGGTGGAGCACATCCTTCATGAGGCGATAAGGGGTGGTTGGTGCACTCCACGTGGTGGAGTGGCGGAGGTGCTCTTCATGAGAGTGGGAAGTACTTGAGTTTTTCATGAAAGTGAGAGACTGACAGAGATAATGCGAGATAAAGATTACAATAACTTTGAAGCGCTGTATATTTGGTCCAAGTGGGAGATTGTTGAAATTGTGGCCTTAAATATACTTAGGCACGGAGTACTTGAAGTTGGAGAAGAAGAGGAGGAGATGAAGACAACAAGAGAAGACAACAGCTAGTAGAAGATGTGCAGTCTGGAGAGTTGTCGTCGACCGACCGGGTGTACGGTCGACCGACCCAAGCTGCTGAGAGTTCTTCGGGTGTACAGGGTTCAATAGAGAGTGGGACAGTCGACCGTGCGGTTGACTGGTCAAGAGTTCAGGTGTTGGCTTTACACATTGCAGTCGACCGACCTGGGGTGCGGTCGAATGACATCAACGCTGTGTGTTATTTAGGCCGATGAGTTTAAGGCCCAATAAGTTGGATTTGTGTTTATTTTTTAGGGTTTATTTGGGGGCTATATATATGGCTGTAGACTCTACAATTTGTATCTTTGAGATCATAACTGAAGAGAGAGAATTGGTGAGCCGTTATCATTGTTCAACTTCAAGAGGAAATTGTGCCGAGTGTTTCAAAGGTGGGGGTGAAAGATTGAGAGTTGTAATCTCTTTTGTAATCTTTGTATTTCTTGAGGAATAAGAAGTATCAGTTATCTACTGCATATTGATTGTGTTCTTGTGAGATCTTGCATATATCATGGTGGCTTATTTTTGGTTCATCTAAATCTTGATAGTTTCTATTGCTTGTTGTGTAATTCTGCTATTAGCACTACGAGTTGTGATAGATTCTTCAACATATACATAATTCAGATTCTTTTAATGACGCACAAACAAAAAAACAAAAAACATTGAAACACAAACTTTCCCAAAAGTTTTTAATATTTATCACAAAATTCAAATTTCCCCATAAATACATCAAACACGCTTCAGAAAATTCACTCCTAAGAGCATCCACAGTCGTTTGAAGTAAAAAATGAAAAAAATGCATATTTTACCTTTCCATTTCGACGAAATGCTGCAGTCGTCAAAAAGCAAAAAATGCATATTTTGATAAAAATGAAACAAACGAAACATGATGTTTCGTCTCTATGATTAAAAAATCATTTATATAGTCAGAAACTGAGAAAATATTAATAAAATATACGGGATGTTTCGTCCCAAAAGGAAAAAAAATTGCAAAATAACTGGATGTTTCGTTCGGTTTTTAAGGAGGTTTTTTTACAAAAAATTACAAAAAAATTGCAAAATTGCAAAAACAATTTATAAATTTGCAAAAAAAAATTAAATAATTGCACCCAGTAACCAATGATGGTAATTTGCACATTTTTTATTATAAAGGAAATGGGACCCAATGGCCTGATGTTTCGTTTAGCCATTATATGCATATTTCGGGATTTTTTTCTTTGTTTTTATTTTTTTTAAAATTCAGACGAAACATCATGTTTAATGTTTCGTCCGATTATTTAAAAATATAATTAAATAATCGAGACGAAACATGATGTTTCGTTAGGCATAATACACATTTTGCTACTTCGAATGCTATTTATACCTTTCTACTGTATCCAAATAGGTAAAAAAATGGCAAAATAGCCAACGACTGTGTCGGCTACAGTACTCCTAAAATGCAAAAAATGGCAAAAAAGCAAAAGACTGTGGGTGCTCTAAATAACTACAATGATTTCTGACATTTCACTTTTACACTTCCTTTTTGGTTCGACTCTTCCAATTGATACATGTTACACTACCCAAGAAAACTGCAGTACACTGAACTTTATCACCTTCTATTGCCCAGGCGCAAACAACATTGCACATTCAGAAATGACTTTCTACATGAAATGTGTCAGATGTAGGAAATCGTACATACAATTTAACGGCAAGTCAGGGAAGGAAATTAGATGTCAGAGAGGATTGCGTCAGGGTGACCCCTTGTCTTCATTAATTTTCACACTAGTTGCTGATGGTATAGCAGAAATGATCAGGAAGGGTAGAGAAGAATGAATTATCACGGGGGTTCGGGTAAAAGGGATTCTGGAAGCCATATCGATTCTGCATTATGCGGACGACACAATAATCTTTGGGGAGGCAAGGGAGGAGGAGATCTTGGCAATTAACATCGTATTGAGGTGTATCCAAGCGTGGGCAGGCCTGAAAGTGAATTTTACCAAGAGCTGTGTTACACCCCTCAGCGGTAATCTATCCACTACGATAAATACTATCAAGAGTATGTTGGGATGTGAGGTGGCTAACTACCCAATTACATATCTTGGCACGCCTATTAGACCGGGAACACTGCGGAAAGAGGACTGACATCCGTTAATAGAGAATGTGGAAAGGAAACTGGCAGGGATGGAAGGGACGTTTTCTTACACTCGGAGGGAGGATCACTTTGCTCAATTCTGTTCTCAGTAGTCTACCGATATATTTAATGTCGATTTATGAGCTCCCGAAGTGGGTTATCAACAGGATCGACAAATGTAGAAGAAGGTTCCTCTGGAAAGGAGCAGACGAAACCAATAAGGGATTCCATTTGGTTAAATGGGGAAGGGTGTGTAAGAGGAAAGAATTTGGGGGGTCTAGGAATCCTCGACCTGAGGGATATGAATCGGGCTCTGATGAGCAAGTGGTGGTGGAAAATGAACAGGAGAAGAAACAGCTGGTGGTGCAAATCTTTTGGAACCTATCGGAGAAGAAAGAAATTTAGGTTTGGAGGAAGAAGTGCATATGGAAGGGCATCCTATTTGTCGCGCCCCGCTTCCAAAAAAGAATACGTAATACGAATACGCAACTAAGTCCAACGAATGATTTTCATCATCCATAAGCTATCAGGATCTTTACAACAAGCACAAGTATAAACAAGTGATAACAAGGAGAAATCAACCACGCATGCATAAATGAATCAATGTACCAATAGAATTTATTTGAAACAAAATGTAATAATCTCAAATAAATCAGATTTGGAACAAGTCACAAGTCTGGGACACAAAGCTTAATACAAAATAATCCATGTAACAGATACATGATTCAATATAAGCAACAAGAAATAATAATAATAATAATAGCAAGAACTCCAACATCTAAAATCTTATATCACCTACTCCATTGGGCAACTGATCACCATGATCTGCAATTTAACAAATTGCAGAAAAAGGAAAAACAAAACAAAATGTCCGTCAATGCAAGTTACGGGCCGCTTGTAGTGCAAGCACAAGTACATGGAAAATAAACAAATATAAAATAACAACAGAAACAAACATAGTATGGAATAGATATGACAGAGCAAAACAAAATATCTAACATAAATCAGAAAACAGAATCAAGTAACATGGTATGCTAACAGGTACTGGTGATATGTAACAGATGTCAAGTATCATGCAGACAGGTAATCAGATAACATATGTCAAATGTCAGATGGTATGCAGACAGATATACAGATAACAGATGTCAGATAACAGATACAGGGTAACAGGTAGCAGATGTCATGTTATTATAAGTCTTGTGTTATTACTATCTAGGTAGCACTTCATGCGTCCCAACTTTTACCACATGGTTGCTACATTCAAACAAATTACGTTTAGATTTTGTAGGGGATTCTATAGGGTCGTGTACTCAGGTATCAGACAGACAGATATCATATGCAGATCCAGCCAGACAGATTGAACCTACGGGTTCTCTTCTGAGTACACCTTCCTATAGGGAAGTGTGTAGTCAGGGTAATCATACAGATAGATTCGTGTATCATGTAGTCATGAACACGTAACAGATAATCCTGTGGGAAACACGGGCTCCCTTCCAAGTACACATTTCTATATTATCCACTACTAGATCTTTCCCTTAACCCCGACTTGATTATTTTGTTATTATTATCAAACAGGCATGTATGTGTCACAAAACAGAGCAAAAATAACATGGCATAAACAAGTAATAGGATTCAGATTGAAAGATAAACATGTACAAATGAAAGACAACACATAACAGGATAGAACAACGAAAATTCTTGTTCAGGACAGCAAGACAGTACTGCACTAAATCTGGAATTCCCATTGCTAAAAATATGAAAACCTGGATCCATCAGAAAATCTGGAAAATAGACTCTCGAAAAAATCCAGCAAATATATATAAGTCATATGGTATTTCACAATAACAAGAGTGAAAACATATTTGTACCCAGAAAACGTGTTCAGCCAAAAATCAGAAGTTGGTATTCATAAACAGGAAAACGGCATCAAAACTTACTAATTAAATCCACGAAAAATCTGGGGTATTCCCTAGTATGTCTAGTATCAGGAAATAAAGTTTCATAATTTTTCAACATAGATAGAATAGTCAAGTAAAATCAGAAAATAGCAAGATACGGCAGTTTTGTAAATCTAGAATCATAAACCCAGCAGTACTAAAACAACAATAGATTACAAAATATAAATCAAAATCCAGATTCGTCAAAAGGGTTATAAAATAGATACAGTAGGCTATAATTCATATTCACAAAGTTTTTATATACAGCAAATAGAATCAGGTTGAAATTATGTTTCTTTACTGAAAAGTATGAAAATTCTGCAATTATAGTAGTTGTTTGCAAGTATAGAATAGTTTATAAAAGTCATCAATTTAATCTACAAAAATAAGGGGTTAATCCCCATCAAGTCTAGTTGTAATCAGAAAAATATTGGATCAAAATATTATCTTTAGCATTAGTAGAAAAATAAATAGTTATACAGTATTCATATAAAACTGGATCTGAAATTTTAAACACATCTGTAGTAAAATAGCCATAACTCGCAACTCATAAATCGAAACTGAGATCTAATCTGGAAAGTTGACAGAATTCTCTATGATTCATATTTACAAATGATTTTTATATACTGACCTTAATAGGGTTTAAAATACTGATAAAAATGGGGAACCGACAAAATAGAAAAATATCCTTCATGCACAAAATCAACTAGTTCATATGAAACTCATCCAAAACACAACCAAACATAAAATATGGTGTACTAGATGTCCAAGCAACATGGTATAGAGTATTTTACAAGTCTACGATAAGTATACTACAACTAACACAACCATGCACACAATATCATACGAACAACATGCATGTATACATCAAGAGATGGTCATCCCTAAGTTATTTCATGTCATGTGTGTGATGAGGCACCTACGGGCGGGTCAACACAATAGAGACAACATATATAATAGGGATTTTGCACAAGATTTGTTTCTAGAACACAACTACACTACAAGCGGTATTTAGTACTTGTATTACACAAAGAAAAGAATACAAGTTACTTGCCTTATAGTCGACAACAGAAATGATGCAAGGAACAAGAATAACGGGAACGGATTCCCGGGCACGAACTCAACGACAACGATCGAATACACGAGCACACGAGCAACGATAACAACAGGAGATCCGACACACGCACACAAGAGAGAGGGAGAGATGGCAGGAGGCAGTGCACAGGGGACAGCCGACGAGGACAGGCGGCGGCATACGAGGCTGCTGTTGCTGCTGTCGTCTGTGGTGCATCACCGGGAGGAGGGGAGCATCGGGAGGTCGTTGGAGAGAAGGAGGGTGGAGCCACTGTTGCGGGTGCGTGCTACGCTCGGGAGGAGGCAGAGTATAGGCAGTCGACGGCAGTGCTGTAGTCGAACAGGGAGCAGGGCACGGGGCTGCCACGTCGCAAGGAGGAGAAGAGGAGACAGGGAAGGTCACCTGGTGGTCGAGTGGCACTGCAGGGTATCGCGACTGGGAGCACGGTGTTGTGTCGCTGCTGTCGTCGCAAGCAGGGAGGCAGGGAGCGACGGGGAGACAGGGCGACGCTGGGAGGCAGGGGACCAGGGGGTCGCGGCGGTCGGCTGAGGGCAGCGCGACGCAGGGAGAGGAGGTGCTGGGCGAAGCAGGGCTGTCGTCTGCTGCAGGGGGAAGGAGCGACGGAGAGGATCAGGAGAGGGGATGCAGGGGCAATCGAGAGGAGAAGATGCACAGGGATATGAAGACGCGGCTAGGGGTTTATTTTGGTGGTTAGGGTTTGGCAGAGTATGGGTATATATAGGGGGATAGATATATACGTAGAGATTAGGGTTTAGGGTAGTATGTTGAGTATTGGGTTTTAAAATCCAATAAGAAAAATAAATATGATTTATAAAATACAAATTTCACAATTTTTCATAGATTGCAAAACAATATTTTACAGGGTTCAATAAAATTAATTTGAAAATACAATTAGATTAATATTTAACTTTTCACAAATAATTAGGATAGTCACATAAAAATAATATACTTGGTTTGTGCTTCAAAATAATAATAATAATAATAATAATAATAATAATAATAATAATAATAATAATAATAATAGCAGAAACAATAATAGTAATAATAACAAGAATAATAGGATTTGTATTATAATATAAGAATCATTTGAAAATAACAATAAATACAATTAATGAAAAGAACGGATTTTAACATGAGATACAAAATATTTTTGAAATAAAATGAATTTAAGAAAATGAAAATTTGATAAAGAACCCAAACCCAGATATTACACGGAAAAAGAAAATACACAAAAAATACAGAAAACGGAAAACAGGGATTACACTATCTATGGAACGGAGTGGCGAGAGTAAGGGATATTTTCCACACAAATACCACATGTAGAATTGGGAACGAAAAAAATACACGTTTTTGGAAGGATAAATGGTATGGTAACAATACTCTACTAAGTATGATTCCGGAAGCAGCAAGGAGCATGGTAACTAAAGACTCGCTAGTCGCGGATGTTTGGCGAAATGGCAGACTTAAGCTACAGGTGGAGAGGAAGTGTCACAGGAGAGTATCACACAACTACAAAGCCTGAATAGGTTCATTCGAACTGAAGGAAGGTGTTTTGAAGGCACAGAAGATGTCAGGACATGGTGTTTAGAGTCTAATGAAAACTTCTCGGTAGCATCCCTTTACAACAGATTGAACAATGGAGGAATCAGAAGCAGAAACAGTAAGATTATATGGAGTACACAAGCGCCTTTGAAGGTAAAAGCATTCCTGTGGCTGGTAGCGAATGATGCTATTTTATCAAGGGTCAACTTACAGAAGCGAGGTATACAGGTTGAGGTCGAGTGCTCTAGATGCAACAATGGCGAAGAAGACTCTGATCACATCTTTTTCAAGTGTCATAATGCTACACTAGCTTAAAAGGTCGTTTGCCTTGGATTTGGGTGTCTACAGAGTCCCTCAATTTCCGAGGCTTGGGACATAGGGTGGGGGAGTAGCATAAGAAAAGAGGATAGGGAAGTCTGGGATCTGTCAGTTGCTGCAGCAGTCGGGAGCTTGTGGCTAGATCGAAATAACTTTTGTTTTCGTAACTGCAATCATAGATTTTCTGTCTTTATGCATAAAATTTTCGGTTTCATTTATGCCTGGGCAGGTCAGGCGGATAACAGGAAGAATCCATGCATGGAGGGAGAGTAAGCTGTCAGAGTCCGCACGGAAGTTGGGATGGGTGTTCATTTTGATTTTTTTTGTACCTGTATTTTGCTTTTGATTGTCGTTGCATTAGACTGTTGAGTAGGCATATCTCCATATTTTGTATTTTAGTATGTAATTGAAACTGCTGTGTTTCGTTAACCTATCATTAATGAAACGATGACGAGGTCATATTTAAAAAAAAAAAACTTTCTACATTCACCCTCTGTTTTCCTTGGTGCTTGCTAGTTATACCGAATTTACTGAGTTATTCCAGTGTTATCTTGAGACAAATGTTGTTTTGACCCTGCAGTAAATAGAGAAGCTAGTACCTAGAATCGGATGATATTTTCTTGTTATGTTTTCTAGTGATTCATTTTATTTCGTCTAATCAAATAACATTCTCTGGTTTCATCTTAAAAAATAGAAAACCCCGTTAAGATTTTACAGATAACATATTCACTCCTGAGTAAACTATTCATTTGTTTAATGATTAATTGACCCTCAAATAATGCCCCTTTCTTTTTAATTTTCCTTCCCTCCAACTCTGGTTCCACCACCATAACCACTATACTCCTCTTCTCCTCGTTTGATGGCTTCTACTCTTCAGTAATGTTGCCATTATGTGGTGATTGTGAAAATTAGGAAATTTTGTTTTGTATGTCTTTTTCTTTGTTTTTAATTTTGTTGGAAAATATTATATTAGGGTATATATAATTTATTGTTGCATTGCATAAACTTTGTACTAATTAAGAGATGGGTTTTGTGAGGAAGAGAAGTGCGGTAGGGATAATGAGGAGAACAAGAGGGTGGTGGTTATGGTGGTGGAGTTTGAGGTGGAGAAGGTGGAGGAAAGGGGAGAAGAAAGAAAAAGAGAGGTGCATTAGTTGGAGGTAAATCGGTCATTAAATGTTTGGGTGGTCTACTTAGGTGTGAATGTCTTATTTGTAAACCGTTTGATGATTTTTTATTTCTTAGATGGAACCTTAGTGGGTTTTACGCTACATTATTTTTCTAGAACAAATTCATGCATTTTCATATGCTAAATGGAGTGCGAGTACCAGCGGTTCTGCGACTGAACAAGTATTGAGGATATTCCTCTCAAGTGTTGGATATATAGGTATATTCTCACTATATGAAGTAATATTATTCTATATGTAACACATGTGTTACACGTACTAATTATATGGATATCGGAATGCGAGTTGAGTAGGTTGAGAAACCCAGTACCCAAACAAGTATTTATCCTATAAATACTGGCTTGTGATAGTAGTCTAGGTATTCCAATTTTGATACCTAGGGTAAATATCTCAAGAACCTTAGTCTAGGATATTAACCCTAAATTCTATTGTTATAATCTTGAGATATTTAGTCTATTTTAAATTGTGAGATTTTTTTTAAAAAAAGATCAACGGATCTTGAGATCGCACCTCCCGTCGTCGTCATCGTCGATCAAGTTCAGCGTCGTCAGTCGCCGCCACCCGTTCCTGTGCATCGCCGTCGTTGTTCGTCGCACCGTCGTCGTTCGCAAGTGGTGAGGGTAAAGACCCACGACTGAACCCATCGATGATCTCTTTCCTCTTGCTTTGTTGGATCTTGAGAGTCAGATCCAACCAAGTTGAATCCAACCCGCAAATCATCTTTGTAGCGCCCCGAATTTCTAATATAATATCTTAGAAAATACGTGGCACAATCCCAGTATCAACTTCAATGTAACAGTACACATAGCCCAAAAACACAAATAATTTTATTCCAAACTTTTATTACAACAATTTTTTTTTCAAATGCAGCGGAAATAGAAACACCTTGAATTAAAACATTCTTTTTACAACACTTCTTTTTACAATTGTTTTACACAAGGCTCTATTACATCAGTTTATCTCAAAACTATCTCAAGCATCCAAACCTCCAAACTCTAAGCAACAACCTGCAACACATGAGGCTAGAGATGATCCCTAACCCCCAAAACTAAAGGGGTCAGCCATAAATGGTGTGAGTGATATAAACAAACAAACAACATTAATAAACATTAAGCATGGATTCTTAAACAACATGTACTGAACGAGAGAAACATATACTAAACATGTATTGTGAAGTAAGAAATGACAGGAAAACATGAAAACATCAAGTGTAGCTTAACTAAGTGGTAGTAGCAGAAAACAGGAAAACACATGCATAAAACCAAGTCAAGAAAACACAATTTCTACATGCGGACTCTCTAATGCGTACTGGTCGGAGTCTATGCATCACATTCTACATAGGTCCGATGCAAGCCCTTAACGTCTCCATATAATAGGGTTCAATAGAAGAAAAAAAATGTACAAGTAGTTATAGATCAAACTATTCAACACCGCAGTTCGGATACCCGGCTATCAATCACTCTCAATACCACAGATCGAATACCCGGTTATCAGTCACTCTCAACACCGCAGATCAGATACCCGGTTATCAATCACTCTCAGTGATTCTCAACACTGCAGAGTATACCCAACCCCGGAGATCAATGACTCTCAACACCGCAGAATATACCTGACTATCAATCACTCTCAATACTACAGATCGGATACCCAGTTATCAGTCACTCTCAACACCGCAGATCGGATACCCGGTTATCAATCACTCTCAGTGATTCTCAACACCGCAGAGTATACCCAACCCCAGATATCAATGACTCTCAACACCGCAAAAACTATCAATCACTCTCAATACCACAGATCGAATACCCGGTTATCAGTCACTCTCAACACCGCAGATCGGATACCCGGTTATCAATCACTCTCAGTGATTCTCAACACCGCAGAGTATACCCAACCCCGGAGATCAATGACTCTCAACACCGCAGAATATACCCGACCCCAAAGGTCAATAACTTGAAAGAACATTCATAGATATAAGAATACATTAGTACCAGTCGACTAATACGGAAGTAAGTCGACTGTCCAGAAGGGAAGATTCCATGATTTTAAGAAAATAAACTAAGTGTTATAAGTTGACTTATAAAAGTCATAAGTCGACTTACCAGATCATAAGTTGACTTATAAAAACATAAGTCGACTTACCAGAGAGAAATTCCAAAAATCTTTAAGAAAATATTCTAAGTGTTATAAGTCGACTTGCAAAGTCATAAGTCGACTTAAAAGGTCATAAGTCGACTTACCAGAGAAAAATTTACGATAACTTTGAAAAATAAATTTTAAGTGTACCAGTCGACTGAAAAGGGTCTAAGTCGACTGTCCAGAACGGATTTTCAAGAAAACTAAAGATACAGCAGCTGGGTCGTGCCAGTCGACTGATAGGTCTGCCAGTCGACTGTCGGCCTACAGTCTGCATAGTTTTGGTTGTTCATGATAATCAAAACTAAAGTTTACCAAAAGAAATCATTGTTTACTAAAATAATTTGTATTTCAATAAAAACGACCGTCTCAAAGTATTATCAGATCGGATACATTACTTAAAACATCCAATATCTCAAAACTCAAGTTCTCATGTTCTAAATTCCTAATTCTTCCATTAGGATTTCTCAATACTGAATTTCTTTCACAACTCATAACCAAGATCTGATTTGTAAACACAAGATCCAGATGCTCACCCATCCGATCATAACCATACTCAAATCTTAAACATGCTTCCTAGCAATACAATTTTATGAACCAAGATCTACTCAACATTCTTAGATTTCACATATATGGTACAAACAACAACCTTTGCATCGTTCTCATGCAAAATACTAAATAACATACATGCCAAACAAACAACACAATAATCGTTCACATAAATCAAACCGCAAAACAAATTTCGTATTACTCACAAAACAAAATAAAACAAAACAAAACAAAACAATCACTCACCTAGAAATGAAGAGATCCGACAAGAAAGTCTCCCTTTTTGCGAGATCCAAAATCCTCCTCTTGATCCTCAAAAATCACAAAATATAATGTTGGCAGCGAATGACGGCTGCACACCCACTTATATAGGCCAGAAATAATAATTTAGGGTTTTAGAAATGCATTTGCAAAATAGTCCTTCCAAAATATAACTTTACATATATAGCTCTATTCTTGGAAACTCAATAAAAAATCATTTAAATTAGGATTTAAAAATAAAATATACTCATTAATCTCAACCGGTACTGTTCAAAACGTCCAGAAAATAGATTTTGTATTTTAACCCCTAAAAATGACAAATTTGCAAAAAGGTCATTCTTTTCTCGAAAATTGCAAATAGATCCAATTAATTTCAGAAAAATCTGGAAAAATAATAAATAAATCCCAAATATTAAATAATGATTTTCCATAAAGAAAATTTGACTTTGAACTTCTCAAGAAACTATTTGCACGTGTTTTGCACGTGTAAAAGATAACTCTTTAAAAAATATTTATTAAATCTTCCAGAAAATCATTTTAATTTATTTTCTAATATTTAAAATAATATTTAAAAATACGGGGTTCTACATCACTCCCTCCTTAGAAGAGTTCTGTCCTCAGAACTACTGCTAATGAGGTCCAAACAAACCCACCAACGAGGAATGAAAACACATGGATAGAAACATACTTTAAGAAAATACAATCACACCAAAGAATGCATTCCAACAAAAAAAATACATCATACAGAAGAAACACAATCATGCAATGAATTCAGAAAATCGACCTTCCGCTGCGCAACTCTGATAACTTGCCATTGGAAGCCATGCCGCAACAACCTCTGAACTCCTACATCCAACTCTGACCTTCTGCTCCATCCTTCCGAGAATCAGTAGCCACTCCCTCCTTAGAAAGGACATGACTAAGGATAGCCACCTCAAGACCTTGCCTGGAAACACCTTAAGCTCCACACTTAAGACTAGCAATAATTGGGCGACACAAGTGCATGCAAGAAAACAGTATCAAATAAAACTTTTGTCTTTATTCCATTAATCCAAATAAATCTTGTTACATGAAGAAAATACTCAATCTTCAATTATTCCCCAAATAAAAGTTTTACTTAATACAAAAGAATGAATTTCTAAATTTTTGTACACATGAGTCACATTCCTGAGTTACCCGCATCCTCCTCAGTCAATGCGAACACTCGCCCCTGCCTCAGATCCTTGCCCTTCCCTGCACCATCTTTCTTTAGCTGCGGACAACTTGGTCGAATGTGCCCTTCACGGCCACAATGAAAACAAGTCTGCTTTGCCAACTTCGGACATGCTGACTTGTAATGACCTGCCTCCTTACAGTAAAAACAAGTCACTTCCTAAGTTGCAGGTGCCTTCTGCACTGGATCTCTAAACTTGCCCTGCTTCACTGGGAATTCCTTCCCATCCTGAGAAATTACACACAAAAGTTAGTAGATTGATAATACCATTTCATGTGTTAAATAGATCTTTTGTGTTAATATGAGCATGAATAATTTAAAATATGTGTTGTACGTCGGGTAAATGGTTAAAGACAGAGAATTAAGGTGAAAATTTATTGATAAAGAGATTAGAATGCTAAATGCGAAGAAATGTCGAAAAGAGAAGAAATGTGGTAATTATAATGTAGAATTTGAATTAGTTGTATGAAAATATATTTTAATTGTTACAAAAATTATTTTGCTCATACTGGTATGTAAATTATATGAGGAAGAATTAATCTGGAGTTGTACAGTAATTTTTTATGAAAACAAAATGAAATGAAGACTTGTTGAATATTGAACGTTTTTGAATAACAGAGAGAATGGTTTTAAAAAGAACTTCGAACTATACTCGACAACCTGAGCACGTAGCTCAAGTGGTCGGAGCGCGCGGCCTGTTTCTCAAAGGTCTGCGGTTCGAATCCCATGGGCAACATTATTTCGTTCGGTTTTTTTAAAACAAAATCAACTGCGGACCGAGAGCATTTAATGCTCTCAGCCATACTTATGCCGCTTAGCACATTCGGCCTGGTGGCTTGTGCTGTCGGCTGTGTTCTCTGGGGTGCTGGGTTCGAATCTTGCCCTCGGCAAGATTGAAAAATAAATTTTTTTGGGGTTTTTAATTGTCAAAAATTTATGAGAAAATATGGTTATTCTTCTAAAATTATATGGGGCTTTATAAAAATAATTTGGGAATTATTTGCATGAAATAAACTATGATTTGGAAATAAAATGCATAAATAGAACTATGGCTCTATATGTATATTTTTGTGAAAGTTATATCTTGCAAAAAGAACATGGAATGAACGATTGGAAGATTAATATAGTCCAGAAAGAAATTTTATTTTGTGATGGTTATGAATTATTCTCATATGTGAATGGTGCAAAAAATATTAAATGCAAATATTCGTAGTGATGTGAAATTTTGATGTGAAGTTGATAATTGATGAAGCATATGAATTCATGTATAGTTATGGACTATGTGAACGAATTAGAAATCATGATTTGAAAAGAAAAATACTTTTGAGTATGATGATTCAACAATGAATTTATGAGTTGGAAATACTCAAATTGGAAATTGTGAATTGAAAATTGAAACAAAAAGAGTAGCTAAGTCTCCCCCGGCATTTGGAAATAAATGAAATGAAAATTGAAAAGAAAGACCAGGGTTGGTCATGTTTGAATGAATGAATAAGTCCGGTTTAGTGGAGAGGCTAACTCTAGAGCTTTGATTTTTGTTCATGAAAAACTAAGGATTAGTACATAGTGGAGACGTGATGAAAGTAGGAGAAAAACACGAGTATGAAGGCCATCGGATTAGCGGTGTGAGAGTGATCCACAGGCTGCCTGCTTGATGCGTCAAGACATGGCGTGGGCACTACTCCAGAATTATCGTCCCGGTGGCGACGCTTGTGGGATGTTTGGTGACTGCAAGTGGATCGTGTGCCATGAAGTGAGGCTGAATTGCCACAGGCTGTCTTCACGATGCGTCTTGACATGACGTGGGATTTCCTACAGAATTTTCTGTACACGAGCTTGTACTCATAGATCATCTAAGATACCTACCATAATTACAGTAGTAGATTAAGTCATAACGAGGGATTGAACCCTATAAAGATGAAGAACGATTAAGGGCTTCCCTCGGACCTATGTAGTATGGGATGCATAGAATCCGAACAAGTGCGCATTAGTGTCATGTAAAATAAATAAATGCATTAAGGACTAAGTGCACAATCACAACACGACATCAATAGGGTAGTCCCTTTAGTTTGATATGTGACAAGTTTGTGTTTGCTAAATATGGAAAATAAGTTATACTATTTCTGGCATAGAGAGGATGGCCGTGTATAATGATCGTCGGTTGAATAAACTGACGTACCCACAGTCTTATATACAGGTAAATGGCTTGATAAAGATTAAAGAGGAACAAATCCTTAAAGATTACTCAATGTTGTTGTATATTTATTTTCATTGTTGTAAAATTTTACTTCCGCTGTGCAATGTAAAGTGTAATATTGATGTAAACTCTGATGTAAAGAGAAAAGTTTAAATTTCCTTGTAAAATTGTACTAAAGGAAGTGAAAAGATCCTGTAGAACATTTCGAATTCAGTGTATTTGGGATTCGGGGCGTTACAGTATGTAATACCCCAGATTTGCAGCGAACAGTCGACTGGTCGATTGTTCAGTCGACTGGTCTGCGTACACGGGATTTGGGGAATTTGAGAGGAGATTAAGAAATATAGTCCCACATGGGAAAATATACAAAAATAGTTTGAGTATAAATATAATTGCCTATGATCAAGAGTCACCTAATTGGTTAACCACCTTTTGAGAGGCAGCCTGTGGTGGGCAGTTGTACTACATAGTATCTTATTTGTCTTCTAAAAATATTAAAATTGTCTGAGTATTGGGGCGGGGCGTTACAAATGGTATCAAAGCCGATTTTCGACACCGGGTGTATCTGCACATTTCGTGGGGTACACGGCAGGGAGGTAATTCTCCGGATAGGCAGGGAGATGATTCTCCGGATAGGCAGGGTGCTAGAAAGGCGGATCCTACACTAGATGTGTGTCCCGTACTCAGCGAGGATGCTGATTTCTAAGGTGGGGTGTATGTAATACCCCAGATTTGCAGCGAACAGTCGACTGGTCGATTGTTCAGTCGACTGGTCTGCGTACACGGGATTTGGGGAATTTGAGAGGATTTGAGAAATATAGTCCCACATGGGAAGTATACAAAAACTAATTTGAGCATAAATATAATTAGCCAATGATCAAGAGTCACCTAATTGGTTAACCACCTTTTGAGAGGCAGCATGTGGTGGGCAGTTGTACTACATAGTATCTAATTTGTATTCTAAAAATATTAAAATTGTCTGAGTATTGGGGCGGGGCGTTACAAATGGTATCAGAGCTGACTTTCGACACCGGGTGTATCTGCACATTTCATGGGGTACATGGCAGGGAGGTAATTCTCCGGATAGGCAGGAAGATGATTCTCCGGATAGGCAGGGTGCTAGAAAGGCGGATCCTACACTAGATGTGTGCCCCGTACTCAGCGAGGACGCTGATTTCTAAAGGTGGGGTGTATGTAATACCCCAGATTTGCAGCGAACAGTCGACTGGTCGATTGTTCAGTCGACTGGTCTGCGTACACGGGATTTGGGGAATTTGAGAGGAGATTAAGAAATATAGTCCCATATGGGAAAATATACAAAAATAGTTTGAGTATAAATATAATTTCCTATGATCAAGAGTCACCTAATTGGTTAACCACCTTTTGAGAGGCAGCCTGTGGTGGACAGTTGTACTATATAGTATCTTATTTGTCTTCTAAAAATATTAAAATTGTCTGAGTATTGGGCGGGGCGTTACAATCTTCCTCCTTGATTTGATTTGTTGTTTGGTGTGTGATTGGCCTCATCGAATCTCGCTGGTGTTGCTGTGTGCTGCTGCTGTGTGGATCCCCTGGTGTCGGATCCAAACCCGCAACCTAAATCCACTCATTTGATCATCAAGTCCAATCCCGGTGAATGAATACTGGTGAGAATGAACTGGATCCCGATGATCCAGATGCTGAGTTTCTATTCGATTGCTGACGTGGTCGGAGAGCTTCGTCGAGTCGCGGTGGGGAAGGTGGAGGTCACCGTCGCAGTCGCCACCGTTGTCATGCCTAGCCCCAGGTCGCTGGTGCCTCTCCCTCCACCTTCTTCTCCATAGATCTTCATATGAGATCAAATCAGAGAAAAGAAGACCCAATCCAGATCTGATCTGAATTATTCCATTGGGTAGAAATTGCGGTTTGGTGTTCGGGTGGTTGGAGCAGATCCATATTCAGATCCAGTCCAACAATTGCTCTATTGGTTGGAGATTGTTGTTTGGTGTTTGAACTGTTGGAGCAAATCCAGATTCAGCCAAAAGGAATCAGATCTTGATCTAACCAATGGAGACAATCCATTGGGTATTGTTTTGTATTCCGTGTTTGGGGAGAAGACTGGATCTTCTGCAGTGTACTTCCAATCCAGATCTAAATTAAAGATAAGTTCTCCACCAAATTTAATTGTTATTTAATTATTTGTTTGAATTTGTTGCTAAGTTCTAAAGTTCAAAACCGTATTAAGTATTGTTTAATTAAATACAAATTCTGAATAACTGCTTTGGCTACGTGCTATGGATCAAATATTTATTTTGATAAATTATAGGCTTTGACTATAAAATTGAATCTCCAATTAAATTATTGTGAATTAGATAGTGCTAATAATTTGTTTAATTGACTAATCTTTAAAAAATTGATGAATGTAGGAACTTCAAAGTTACTTACAAATTGTGTATATTGGAGACGATGGATTTACATCATGGTATGATAAGTCTGCACTACGCAGACTTCTCTATCGAATTTGGAAAACACTTCTAACTTGAAGTTTCGGTATGATCTACTCTAATCTTTCTTAATATTTTCATGTGATGAATGTATTAACGTTT
This sequence comes from Hemerocallis citrina, assembly GCA_017893485.1. Taxonomy (NCBI): domain Eukaryota; kingdom Viridiplantae; phylum Streptophyta; class Magnoliopsida; order Asparagales; family Asphodelaceae; genus Hemerocallis; species Hemerocallis citrina. The sequence goes on along the minus strand of CM030359.1, from coordinate 351,506,552 downwards.
TGTGCATTTGATCACATGATTAAGATTTTTAGATCATAGTTATTCTCGCTTTGAAAACTAGCATGTTTAGGGTTGTTAAGTGCTTTATCATACTATGTGTATAAATATTTTGACAAATCCATTGTTTGCAGTTTGTGTGAAATTATATATTTGCTTGTCTAATAATTAAAAAAATTGTATAAGATGTATAACAAATGTCTGTAACTTAGGAGAGTGCAACTCTTAATGTACGATATGACTCTATTAGTTACGTTTTGTTCTTTCTCGTTCATTGTACTGTGTGTGCAAAGTTAAATTATAACATGTTAGTCATTATCTCATTTAGGGTTATGAAGATGATGAAGAACAAATAAAGGAAAAACTCTTCGCTCAATGTGTTTAAGTAGACATTGTTAGAATCACTAGAAAAAACAAATAGTTTTGTTAAATTCGGAAGAGTAATTTTGTATTAACTCTTATAATGTGCATATATTGTCAATCACATGTAAAAGTTGAATTTAACAAATGAGACAATTAATAATAATAGTTCTAATTATGTATAGTCATTGAACATAGCATAATTGGGTAGGATATGAGAACTATATATTAAATTGTTGGTTTTTGTTAAAACTTACAACACTTCTAAATGACACTTCATTAAGTTATGACAAATGTGAAGATTGAACTCAGATTATGATCACTAGAAAATCATTTTATATGGTGTTCAGGAGTACATTCTGATATTTGTTATCTTGGTAGCTTTTTGAACATTCTGATATTTGTGATCTCAGTAGCTTTGGGAATAGACGAGATAATTGTTGGTCAAAAGTATTTAATCGCTTTTGTAGATGATTAGTACAAGTTTGTCATATATATGAAGAATGAAGTACTTGTTATTCTTAATGAATTAAAAAAATATAGTTAAATGCTAAAAATCAAGGGTTCAGATTTGATAGAGGTAGTGAATATGTTTCAATGATTTTAGAGAAGTTTGCATATGGCATAATCTCTACTACACTCTACTTACAACAGTCAAATAGTATTGATAAAATTTAGAATCAAATACTTAGTGAAATATTGAATTCTATAATACTGATCGTTGTTTGTCTTGTGTAATTATGAGTGATGTTGTATTGTTAATCATATCTCTAATGTGTTACTACACTCTAAATTGAATACACCTTGTAGATCATGGCATGAAAATACAAATAATTTTGTTAAAGTGAAAATTTGTGTTGTGATACATTTGTTAGAGTACATGACCCTAGAAGACCTAAAGTATGACCTACAACAAATATTTGTGTGTTTAGAAAGTGCAGAATGTAGTTCTGTGGACAGATGTTGGATCTATCTAATTTGTGTTAGAAGAATCTAGACTTGTAGAGTTCTTTGAGGATATGTTCATCAAAGAAAAATGTATGAAATGATCTAATTCTACAGACACGGTCAATGATTCACAGTTGGAATAAAAAACCAGTCTTACTGACACTTAAAACTTCAATGGCAAATGAGCTAAGAAGAGTCATTACTAGACAATGAGATGAATTTGTGTAATACAATAATACTTCAAATCAGTTGATCTGCCGAAACGGGCTAAAACTATAATAAGCAAGTAAAGTTTTGTAGAAGAAACTTAATTTTGATTATTCAGAAGCAATTTTAATGTATTTTAGTAACTAATGGATTGACTGAAAAAATGGGATAGATTTATTTGATGTCTATTCACATATTTGTCATATTGCTACAATAAGTGTTCTTCTTACCCTTATATCTATTGAAAATTTTGATATTCATAAAGGATATTTAAACAGTTTTGTACTAAATGTTTTATACTTGATGTTTTGTACTGAACAGTTTTGTACTGGTAAGTTTTGAACTAATATATTTAGTGAACAAGATTTACAATTTAGTAAAATTATTGTATGTTCTGAAAATATGTATATCCAACAAATAATTAATTTGAAAAATTTCTTAAAGAGCCCAGTATATGAATCAAATAATTCAGATCAGTGCCTTTAATTTGGTAGTGTGTCAAATATAGTGGCAATTATTTACTTGTTCTGTTGACATGCTTGTTTTTAGAAGTGACCTCTCTATTACAAATGAAGTTAAAATTGTGCTATCCAAAGAATTCAACATGAAAAACCTTGGTATTGTGGACCCCATAGGTATAAGGGTGAGTTTCGGTTGGCAAGGGATAACCCTTAGTCAAACTCATCAAATCAATAATGTGTTTCAAAAGTGGGGATATAATGATTGAAAGTGTGTTTTGAAACACCTTATGATTATGAGTGAATTCAGACACCTAATGATGGTGCAACTATGAGCTAAACAAGTAGATCATTCTAAAGAATTAAAAGTCTCATGTATACAATGATCTGCACTAGAATAGACATAGCCTTTGAGGTAGGTATGATCTACAGATTCACTAATAATCTCATACACATTTGAGTACCCTTAAGAGGCTAATGAGATACCAAGTGTTTGTTTTATGCTACTCTAGTCATTCTTCGAATGAATGGCTGATCTGATGCATTATGATGCTCAGAATTTAGTGAAAGTCGATAATTAGTGGGTATGTGTTTACACTAGGAGGAAGAAAAATGTTATGAAAATTGAAAGGCAAATAGGCACTGTGCTATCATCTATGAAATCAGACCTCTATGTGCTATCCTCTGCACGGGAAGAGGTTGAGTGGATTGAAGAAATTGTTGCTAGTCATCCATTAAGAAGTTTAAGTAACTCTCTAATTCTGTTATGCGACTATCAAGCTACAATGCACTGTAGCTCATAACTCACTTTATAATAATAAGAAGAGTATATTAAGGCTGAATGAAGCCTAGTTGAATTTTCTCATAGATAAAGTGCAATTGCGACAAGTATGACTAATACTCTTGCTAAGAAATTTGAAAGTGATCTAATTATCAAAACCGTAGGGAAAATGGAGTTAAAAGCTATTGAATTAAAAACTTTAACATCTAAATTGTTTTGAAATTTAGAATCTAATTGGAGCCATAGAGAAGTTCAAACTTAAGCATCAATTTTAGGCAATTGACATGTTTTAGATAATTTTGATGATTCTTCATAAATTTCAGAAATATATAATGTCATTCCAATTTTGATGGTATCATATATCTAGAGAATTTACTTAGAATAATCATATTATTCCAATATGAAACATGGAAACTTGTCGATGTATTTCCGATGTTTAGAATGTTATTATATCATTCCAATTTTGATGATATATCTCTTTTAAGGATTCTTGTTTCATTCCAATTTTGATGATTCAGGATAACCATAATTGATTTGACTGTTCTATCATTCCAATATGAAATATAATATAGTTCTTATGTAGAAACTATAATAGTTGTTGTTCTTTATTTTGGTAAATTAAGAAACTTGATTGTGATGCTTGCGATACATTTTGCTAAGCTATCGTTGAATTGTACTAAGTTCTTTAGTGGAACTAGATACTTTATGGAATTCGCTAGAATTCTTAGAGATGCGTCTCTTGATAATAAGCTATCAAAAATGGAGGAGTTAAATCTGTCAACATAGATTTCAAAATAATGATTTGCTCAAAATGGAGGTGTAAACATAAAGTAGTGTGCAAGAATAGAGTTTCAGTTTATTTCTTTCGAGAATAATTTAGTCACTTGCTTGGTAAAACTTCTGTTGAGTTTAAGACTTTTGTGTTCATTGAGCTTAAAACTCTTACTTTGTTCTCGAAGTTTATTTGCTTTGTTTGATTTTGAAACTATGACCGATAACTCCAGTTGGTTTAGTCATTGTGAACTATTCTGTTGTGATATGGTTTGAGAACTATTTAATTATTTTGGTTTAGTATTTTTGAACTATTCGGATTTATAATTGATTTAGTCCTTATGAACTGTACATTGAGTGATGCATTTCTTCTATTTTATGACTGCTATCAGCCAGTCAGCTTCATATTGAATTGATGAGATAATCCAGTACGTTTATATATTGAGAATATAGGAGAAGATTGTTGGATATATAGGTATATTCTCACTATATGAATAATATTATGTGTAATGTTATTCTATGGGTAACATGTGTGTTACACGTACTAATTGTATGGATATCGAAACGCAGGTTGAGTATGTTGAGAACCCAGTACCGAAACCAGTAATATTATTCCTATAAATACTTATTGTGCAATCTAGCTATCTAAATATATAGACTAACTAAACACAAATTAAAAACCTCGCAAGTGTACGAATCGTTTATAGAAGCGTAGTGAAAAGCAAGGGTCGATCCCACAGAGATTGTAGTACTTAACTCACTAATCAATAAAACAAAGAAAAATGCAATTCATAGAGTTTGTTCTAAAAGTTTATTTGAAAAGAAATAAAAATCTAAATTAAGTAGCATCACAATTTGAGTCACGAATATCTATTAAAGTAGCTGGGCTTTGATTTCCACCTTTAGTCAATAATGCTAAGTTGTATACTACTCCAAATACTCATGTTTGTTCCTTTAAGGGCATGGTATCTACTCCTTAAAGTTAATGTTTCCCTAAGCCAAGAATTAGGCATGGTATCTACTCTAATTCGTTTCTTTCCTTAAGTATTTAGCATGGTATCTACTAAGTTGCACTTAAAGAAAACATAGGAACGATGGAAACGAACAAACACTCGAAGTTCTAGAAATTGGTATCAGATCTAGATCCTTCAAGTTGATTAAACCAGGGATCCCTAAAGATTCCTATGTTACAAGTTATGAGCACGAGATACGGGTCGTCTCTATACTCATATAACAGATTCAGATTTATAATAGGCAAACTTGAAAAACTCAGGTTCTGTATGACAGTCAACTTGCTGTCACTCTCAGTCGACTGTTCTTAGAACATCTGAACAAGTTTGACCATTATAAATCTATACCAATTCAATCAGGTTTAATCAATAAGTTCCAGAGTAGCATTCAGAAGATTATAAGCATTACATGACTACAGCTTCAATCTACCCAACTATGAAATTAGTTCCACATAATAAAACTTTTATTGATTAATAAAATAGAATTCATGACTCTACAATAAAAATACAAAGTAAAAGGAAGAACAGAAGAACACTGATTTGTATGATGTTGAACTTGAGCCCAATCAGCAGTCGACTTGTTCTCCTTTTTGATGCTTGCCGTCGATGGTCAGTTGATGATGGATCCGGCCTCTTTTTCATTCTTGCCTCTTGGTTGATATTTATAGATCAAGGGAAGGGAATTAGGGTTTGCACTTTTCGCAGAAAAGTCCTCTTCTTTCATTTATTTCCTTCCTTATTTGATCTGCGTTTTTATTTCTTTCTCTTCTCTTCTTTCCTTCCTTTTCTGCAGAGTTCCTAATTTCTTATCTTTTAACGCATAAGACTGAGTCCACCTTCTTAATTAATGACGAGTTGTTACACGCAGACGACCTGGGTTTGGATGAGGATGCATCTTCATCTGTTCTTATCTTCTGACTCCGCCGAAGACCAGTCGACTGGCTTGGGAAGCAGTCGACTGTGATGAGCCCCATCAAACTCTCTGTCCAGTCGCCTGGTTGAAGAACCAGTCGACTGATCTCTGCTGTTCCCTGTATATCATCCTCTCAGTCTGTATTAGTCTGGAATCTGCTTCGTTTTGCTGTTTTTGATTGTTTCCTATGAAAAAGAGAAAAGAAGAGTAAAATAACATATAAAGAGCATTTAAATGTCTAATTGCACTAAGATTATTGTTCCTAAATGTGAATATTATTGGGTCCATCAATACTGGCATGTGATAGTAGTCTAGGTATTCCAATTTTGATACCTAGGATAAATATCTCAAGCACCTTAGTCTAGATCCTAGGATATTAACCCTAAATTCAATTGTTATAATCTCTCATAATCTCTATCATCAAGTCCCAACATCAAGTCCCAAGTAAATATATTATTTCTATATTTATCTTTTACAAATCACTATTTTCACATTCCCGTGAGAACACAGTATGTTGCAATATTCGGCTAAAACTATTAGAGCGAGGATAATTTCTGATAGTGATATCCTCCCTTCCCAACGCTTAGAACTCTGTCTTCTTAACCACCAATCCTCATCACCCCAACATCTACCAACTAACCACCACAAGTGGCCTAGTGGTAAGAGCGATGGGACTTGGAGTGTGCTCCTCCAAGATCCTGGGTTCGAACCCTACGGTTCCCATAGATGGGGATTAAATACCTCTGGGTGGCCAGTGACCGCCATGCCTAATGGGCTGGTGTACAAACCCAACCAAAGGTTGGGGCTCCTCGTCATGGGACTGGGATTAGTCTGACCCATAGAGGGGGATGGAACCCAGTATAATCAAAAAAAACATCTACCAACTGTAAACAGTCTTCGTCACTTTTCTCAACTATAGCACATCGAGAAAATTTATGGGGGATCAAGATTTGAGAGGAACGTGAGACTGTGAAGCCCCTGAACACGGTTTACCTCTGTTTCAAGAGAGTTACGTTGTATAAATAAACTTTGACAGAAAGATCGTTTGTTAGCGAGCCACGTGGAAATATTGTCCAAACTAAATTTTGCTCTTTTTCCAAAATAAATCAACATTCATTCAAGTTGGAAAAGAGAAAGACCCGGACATCCATTCTCTCCAAAATCCAAGCCGAATTCCCCTCTCTCTCTCTCCCTTCCTCCCTTCATCCTCCTCTCTCTCTCTCTCTCTCTCTCTCTCTCTCTTTCCCTCCACAACCAAATCAAATCAAGAAAGCAGATATTGGAACCAGAATCATCAAATTATATATATCACCAGCAACAAACCCCTCCCCTCGGTCCGGCCTTCAATAAATGGGCGGCTGCTGCTCCGCCCAGAACTCCCTTCGTGCAGCCACCAACTGCTTCCTCTCCCCCTCCCCCTCCTCTACCCCGGCCCTCTCCTCTCATTCTTTTAACTACTCCACCCTTTCCATCCTCCCCTCCGCCCTCTCCAACTCCTCCTCCATCCTCCGCTATGGCCTCTCCGACGAGCTTGGTCGCGGCGAGTTTGGCCACACTCGCCGCTGCACCGACTTCCAAACCGGAGAGGTGCTTGCCTGCAAGACCATTTCGAAAAGGAAACTGAGGAGTAAGGTCGACGTTGCCGATGTGCAAAGGGAGGTGGAGATAATGAGAGTTTTGCCAGCGCATCCGAACATAGTGGGGTTGAAGGACGCATTCGAGGATAAGGAGGCGGTGCATTTGATCATGGAGGTTTGCGAGGGTGGGGAGCTGTTTGATAGGATTGTGGCTAGGGGGCATTATACCGAGAGGGCAGCTGCCGGTATCATGAAGACCATCATGGATGTTGTTGAGGTATAATATCTTTTTCTTTAATAGGAAAAAGTGAAGCAAGCACATGCATACGTGTTACACTCTATTTCATTGAAGAGATTGAAAATAAGAAAACATAACCATACATACACATTGAGAGACAATCATAAACAAAACAAAAGGAAAATATTACATAACCTCCAACCTCCATGGAAAGTGGATTGGAACAGATCAACCAAAAACATTCATCATCTTAATTTCTTCCTTTAAAATTTTGTAACACAATCTATGAAGTATAAATACTTCTATTTAAAGGCCATGTTGTATCAAACTCTCGAACCTGACACGACAGTTTCCATTTTAGGGTAATTATTCAATTCATGTATTAGCCTTTGACTTTTGTGAGTTAGGGAGCGCTTTCCCTGGCAAATGTAAAATAGCAGAGTTTATAGCTTGACTTGAGTTTACTCTATCTGGTCATATTTGGAAAACAGTAATGATCAAACATATTTCAATGGTCTTTATAAATTGCAAAGAGTGCTAATTTTCTATAACTCGTAAAAACAAAAAAACAAAAAACAAAAAACAAAAACAAAAAAAATGATATTTATTAGGTAAAGGCTCTAGTTCATTTTTGTGATGCTGACGCAGAATACATGTATGTCAGTAGTTTCAGTTATACTACGGAATGTTTAATCTGTTAGTCGTACGTACTGATAGTCTGGACATATAGACGTAAAAATATGATTTCTATTTCTTTTTCTTTTTAATTACCAGTAATATTTGATGTAGCACTGCCACAAGAATGGAGTAATGCATAGGGATCTAAAGCCCGAGAATTTCTTGTTTGCAAATGAATCAGAATCCTCCCCACTAAAAGCAATCGACTTTGGCCTCTCTGTATTCTTCAGTCCTGGTAGGCCTATTGATTTTTTTATGTTTTGTTTATTTCATAAAATTGTTTTGATATTTGCTTATACTTATGTCAACAACTTCACTTTGTTTCCTCATAATTAATCAGGTGAGCGATTTGATGAAATTGTTGGAAGCGCATTTTACATGGCACCAGAAGTCTTCAAACGTAATTATGGACCGGAAATAGACGTCTGGAGCGCTGGTGTAATTCTCTACATCCTCTTGTGCGGAGTCCCACCTTTCTGGGCAGGTACTTTTAGTATTGAAAGCTCTTCTTCTGTTTGTCTATCTGCATGTATCATCAGTTTCTAATGGGCCTCAATTTGAAATCTCTTGCAGAAAGTGATGAAGGAATCATGCAGGACATTCTTTATGCAGATATTGAACTGGAAAGCGAACCATGGTCAAAGATTTCAGACAATGCAAAAGACTTGGTGAGGTGTATGCTAGATAGAAATCCCGCCACAAGATTAACTGCGAAACAAGTCCTTGGTATGTAATTCATGATTATCTTGTATGTGGGTCAATCAAATTCATCACGGTCTAATGCTTTAATATATCTTATTTGAACATACATGCAGAACATCCTTGGCTTCTGAATGCCAATGCAGTTCCCAATATTCCTCTTGGAGAAACAGTTACAATGAGGCTTAAGCAGTTTTCGACCATGAACAAGTTTAAGAAGAAAGCCTTGAGAGTAAGTCCGTATTGATTAACCTGTAGTTGTTTCCTTGTCGAACAACATGAAAAATTTTGCTTTGATTGATACGGTTAAAAACGTAAATATTGGATTTACAGGTGGTGGCTGATCACTTACCTGTGGAAGAAATAGCTGGAATTAAGCATCTGTTCCACATGTTGGACACTGACAAGAGTGGAACCCTCACAATCGAAGAACTTAAAAATGGTGACCACATAATTGCACATCATGTTCCTGATCTTGATATTCATATGCTTATGGAAGCGGTTAGTATTTTGATTGTAAGCTTTACTATATATGAAATATATAACTGTATTGCGATTGGAGAGCCATTCATTCTTTCATGGTTTTCTCATTACTAATCTCATTTGAAGTTCATCAAATATTTCATCTCTTGCATGATTTATTTCAAATCTCTGCCAACAATAATTTGCAGGCAGACGAAGACGGGAATGGTACTCTAGACTGTGGGGAGTTTGTGACTGTTACCATTCACTTGAAAAAGATAAAAAGTGAAGATTATCTCCCTAAGGTATTCAGTTACTTCGACAAGGATGGTAATGGTTTTATTGAAAACCACGAATTGACAGAAGCTTTAAAGGAAGACAATCTTGGTCTTAATGAGCAAGCCATCGAACAGATCATCCATGATGTCGACACGGATAAGGTCATTATCACTTCCATTTCTCCTTTCTCTCTTGTTCAACTTATTTCCTACGTGAACTTAGTGGAATTTATTTTAAAGTATTCTTTGTTGATATATATTTTTTTTTTTCTAAATTCAAAAAATGGGTGTATGATTATTTTATATTTACACACTGATGCTATTAATTTCTGTGATCGAACAGGATGGTCGCATAAGCTATGACGAATTTGTGACGATGATGGGAGCAGGAACAGAGTGGAAAAGTGCATCTTGCAGGTATTCGCAGGGAATGTTCAATACCCTTAGCGTTAGATTGCTGAAAGATAGTTCTAAGAGGACGACGGTTCGTAGCCTTGGCTGAAACACAATCCTACTCGATTGCTGAAAGATGGTTTTATGAGGACAACGGCCCTATAGCCAGTGGCTGAAACTCAATACTATTAGATATTGCTGAAAGATGGTTCTGTGAGGATCACGGTTGTATAGCATTGGCCAAACTCAATTGTATTAAGAATTGATAATCTCTCTATCTTGGCCCATATATATCACATTCAATGTCAAACCGGTTTTCCATTTTCCTAATTGTAATCCTTTTTTGTGTTGTAAGTAATTCCAATTATTTATTCTTTTTCCTTTTTTGGTTTCCTCCGTCTAAATGTATTTCGGAAAGATCCTGTGTTATGATGCAGTTGAATAGTTTCAACTTTTTGCTCCTCATTCTGTTTTGTGTGTTCGGTTTTACTTTATTTTCAGGCAGGTATTGTGTATGCTATATCAATTATTTCAATTCGGGCTTCAGTTTTTTAGCCTGTAATTGGACTATGAACAGTAATGCTGTCATAATCTCGTCATAAGTCAGTTCGTTGTCATTGATGCTACCTCTAATTTCTTAGAAATATATTTAGGTTTCGACTTCTCTTTTAGTATTTTCAACTCACCGGTAGATTGACATTCACAATGAACTAACTCACATTTGTGAACACGTTATTTTTTTTAACAGCGGACGGGACCAACAGGTAGACTTGCAAAGCACGACTAGTCTTATAACTCTGTAAATTATTATTTCCCCTTTAATTTCAGAGACACCAAGATTCCCACTATCTTATAGAGAATCGGATTGTGACGGGCTTTCAAGAATATCTAAAAGTGAGAGTTTATATATATATATATATATATATATATATATATATATTGATGCGGTTTGTTTCTGGGAGACGTGTGGATGTACCAGGTGTGAGTTCTTACTCGATTTATATTTGGGGGAGGAAGCTCCTAGTCAGACGACCCTCGGCTGGCCGAACGGTACCGGTGACAGGCTGGAGTGAGGCGAGGCTGGATGCTCGGCTCGGATCAGGGGGCTCGGATCCGAGGTCTCGTGTACCTGCAGACGGTCTAGAAACACCGGGGTTGGTACCGGTGGCAGACCCTCCGACGATCTAGTTAGTCTCTGAGAGAGAGTAGCAGTAACTAGGGTTTGGTGGAAGAAAGATTGATTACTTGCAGACAGGGGGGAGGGTCTGGTATTTATAGGGGAAGCCAATCGGGTCTAGACCCGTTTGGGGCTGGGTCCGGACCCGGTTACCCGAGTGGCTGAAGCGGTGGAAAGCAGGACGGTATAGGGCTGACGTGGCAGACGCCGGAGTGGTTTCCGGGCTGACGTGGCAGAGCTCCGAGCAGTTTTCCGGCGCTGATGTGGCAGATCTGAAGGATCAGAAAGAGCGCGTATCCTGAGGGGATCCAGTGGCCCAGGATGGGCCACGTTATTCCTGACCCATATCACAAGCCCCACGCTCCTGTAGGGCTGGGTGATCCAGCCGTGTAGGAGTGACTCTTTGCCTGTGGGGGAAGAGCAGATGTTGGGGTAAGAAGTAGGATCAATTATTTCCCGAAGACGAAGATGAGCAGGTCGCCGAGGGTGACGAGGAAGCCGAGGGAGACGAGGAGGAGGAGGTCGACGAACAGGAGGCCGGTCAGGGCATGGCTGGGGGGCCGGCTGGGGTCGGAGAAGATCTTCCTCCACTACCCCCTTTGTCAACGCCGTCCCCCGAGCGTAAGGCTCGCCCTCGTCGGAAGAAGAAAGCCATGACAATTCTCCACAGTCCCTCCTCGCCCGACGAGGACGCGCCGAGATTGGGTCTCGATGTTCCCCCTGTCACCTTCCGGAATCCCGTGTCGATTCGTATGTACCCTGACAACATTAAGGACATCCAACCGATCCCTCCCGTGCCGGGCGAAGACACTCGGGTGAAGATCCGCGCAGATAGCATCCCGAGCATTCTGAGGCCGGAGTATCTCAACATTATCAGGGCTGCCTACTACATTCCGCGAGAGTATGAGCTCCTCCTTCCAAGCCCCGGTATCCGCCCTACCACAGTTCTGGCCCCGGGCTACTGCATGTTCCCAGAGGATGCCTTCCTCTCGGGACTGAGATTGCCCCTGCACCCTTTTGTGAAGAGGGTCTTGAACTGGACGGGACTGTGCCCTATGCAGTACGGCCCGAATTCTTGGAAGCATCTTGTTTGGTTTATTCTGAAATGCCAAGAGAAGGGGGTGAAGCCGAGATTGACGTACTTCCGGGCCATCTTTGGAATTGGTTCGCTCGGAGATCTGGAGGGGGTCTTCTACTTCTCACCGAGGCCGCACAAGAAGGTGATGCACGGGCATCCAGATTCGATAAAGGGATGGAGGGGCAAGTACTTTGTGGTTATGACCGACGGGTCTTGGGAGATCCCGACCCAGTGGAACTTCGTAAAGCCGAGACACAAGCCTCCGATGAAGAGCGACTTGTCGCCCAAGGAGTGGGAGAAGGTGGAGGCGATAGTCGGGGGTCACAGCATCGCATGGCCCCGAGTGACCGAGATTCACCTCGCGAGGGCCGGACTGAGTCCCGCCGACCCTAGTATGTTTCTTTCCACATTTGTTCATCTTTCTGCCTTCGTGTTAACGTTAGCTCCTTTCTTATCTTTTTGCAGGGATGTCGGCACAGCAGGCGAACGCCAAGAAGTTATTGCTCGCCGTGGCTGAGAAGGCGAGGGTGGAGAAGAAGAAGAAGGAGGAGCAAGATCGGATAGCGGCCGAGAGGAAGAAGCTGGCCGCCCAGGCTGTGCAGGCCGGAGGGTCCTCCCAGGCGCCTACCTCGGCGGCCGAGGGTCAATCCCCGGTGAAGAAGCAAAAGAAGCACCACTCACACCACTCCCACTCGTTGAGATCGGCTCGAGACGCTGCGGGCGGCTCGGGCAAGACCGTGGAAACCCCGGAGCAAGGGCTCCCCCCGATACGACCGAGTGCCGCGGAGATGGTAGGGAGGATGGGTACGATGCCCTTTGCTCCGGACTAGTCGATTGTGAAGGGGGATTCTATTCTCGATGGGCCCGTCTCGATGGAGTTCGTCTCGAAGGCCATCACCAAGCGCGATGGGATGGCCTTGGCGGTGCAGACGGCCAACCAGGCCTACATGCGATGGGCCCAGGCACACCTCTCGGTAAGTCGGTTTGGCTCTGCTTTTTGACTTAGCTTGGAACTATCACCAATTTTGATCTCTCTTCGAACAGGCGATGCTCCACGGCCAGCACTTCCATAAGTGCCTGGAGAAGGAGATACTCATTGAGAGGAAAAATGCGGAGAAGTACCTTCGGGAGCTAAATAAGGTGACGGATGATCTGAAAGGGGCCTGGGACCAAGTGCTCGTTCACGAGGCCCAGATAGAGTCGCTCTGCAAGATCCACAAGTAGGACCGGGAGGATCTTTTGGCGAAGGTCGCGGCCGAGGCGGAGAAGAGGAAGAAAGCCCTGGCGGATATGGAGGCGGTTTTGGGGGAAACCGTGATGACGGCGCAGGACGAGGCATATGAACAGGCCAAGTCCCACTTTAGGCAGATCTACCCCGCGCAGAACGTCGACCACCTCTGCTACGGATGACGTGCGGACTTGCCTCCGACCCCTGGCGGTGATGGGACCGGGGGAGCCCAGGGCGATGATGAGGTGCCACCCGACCCCCAAGAATAGATAATTGTTTTTGTTCTTTTTGTTTTTGATGTAAATGCCTAGAGCGGACTGGCCACCGCGGCTTTTGTATCAAACTTTTGAAAGAAATGAAATATACTTTTTGGGCCGACCCTTCAAGACTCGTGTTTTTTGTGATATTTGTTTTTATCTTTTGGTAGACGCGTGGGACTCGGAACGCCGACCCCGTTCTGGCTCACCAACGAAAGCTGGCTCGGGACCGAGAGGCCGCCAAGAATTATTTTCTGAATAAGTCAAGGGAGCTCGGCCTAGAGGTGGCCCGTCTGAAGAAAGTCGTAGCCAACCGGGACTGGTGGGTAATCGAGACGGACTGGTTTGCCTCGGATGCCTCGAGCGGGCGCTCGGCTTCGGAGTCTTTTCTTCGTGAGACCGTTGTGGAGAAGGAATTGGAAGTTCACCGGCTGAAGCTCATATTGGGTGCGGGTCTGATTGAAGAGGCGAGCAACTCGACCCCAGGGCGGTCGCTGCCGTTTTCATTGGTTAAGGCCCAGCCGGATGATGCGGGGAGCTCGGTGGTGGGAGTGTCTTCCCTGGTCGGCCCAACCGATCGCGATAGGAGCCCTGAATTTGAGTTTCCTGGCGAGTGCGAGTGAGTTGTGAGCCCCCCCTTTTTTTCTTTGTATTTGTACCGACGTTCATTGAGTTGTAAGCAATGAGTAATCAATAAGAACATTCGTTTTCCGGAACCTTGATTGCCTCGGATGCCGAGGGTGGTCGGTGTGACGGCTACGAAGGGTCGCCACTGACGCGAATGCATCATTAAGTGCGACGTTTCGCATTCCCATGAACATTTATGGCGACGTTTCGCCTTCCGTCGTTTCGTATTTCCAAGTGCAATAAATGAGGGCCTCAGGGGGCTATATAATCCCCCACTCTCCTTGTTGGTTGTCAGGCAGTGAGCCGTCTGACTTGGGTGCTTGCCGAAGGCGGGCGCCCAGAGAATGAAATATTTCTGAGTACTCCGGATCGGAGGCACACCGATCACCCTCACTACAAAAGAAAGTAGCTTTCCCGGCGATTATTCCCCGGCGTTTTACTAGTAGCGCCGGGGTAGGGAGCCAGTAGGAATTGGGCTCCAGATGGGATGGTCATACACCGGCGGTCGATTTAAAACGCCGGTGAATGTTAGTATTCACCGGCGTTTTAGCTGAACACGCCGGTGAAGTTTATTATTCACCGGTGTTTTTTATTATAAACGCCGGCGAATATACTGGCACATTCACCGGCGTTTCCAATTAAAACGCCGGTGAATAACTGGGAATAAAACCCGCGAACCCTAATCGTTCGCTCGCCATTTACCCATTACCCAAAAAAAAAAGGGAAAAAAGGCGCTTCCTTTCCCTCCTTCCCCGCTCTATTTCCCGCGCGTTTGCCTCCGCCGCTTCGTCCTCTTCGACGGCCTTCGACCATTCGAAATCGTCCCTTATTCCCTTCGTCCTTTTCGATTTCGTTCTTCCCTCTCTCGATCTGGAGGTGAATCGGCGGTCGCCCCCTCTCTCTCTCTCTCCTACGCCCCCGCCCTCGTCGCCCCGCTCCCTCCCTCTCTCTTCGGTATGATCTCTTGATTTCCCTTATTTTCCAAAAAAGGCAGCTTTTTTCAGTTTGGCATGAAAAATATATGCTTAGATAATGAAAAATATATGCCTGTTACGTGTTCGATTTCCTTAGCATGAACGGTTTAGTTGAGATGAAGAATTAATAGAAAAATATATGCTTAGATAATGGAAATTTTCATCTTCTTTTACTGTTAATGAAGCTGATTTCATGCATCTGATTGTCTTCATGGCATGTTTGTTTTTTTACCCAAAATGGGTTCACTGTGAACTGAGGATATTGTATAGGTACGTATGCCAAAATTCTCTGGCCGGATATGCACCACACTTGGGTTTTAGATTTAGTTGGGCACAGTGAATTAGTAGAGCAACATATAAGCTCAGTTAATGGGAAAATTTCATTTTCAGATACTATTAAAGTAACCTGATTGCAATCTTTGGCATGGTTTTTTAACACAAAATGGGTTCACTTCCAAACTAAGTATGCTGCATAGCATACCCGTTTTCTTTCACTGTTAATGAAGCTGATTTCATGCATCTGATTGTCTTCTTGGCATGATTGTTTTTAACCCAAAATGGGTTCACTGTGAACTGAGGATGCTATAGGTACGTATGTCAAAATCCTGCGGCCGGATATGCACAACAATTGGATTTTAGATTTAGTTGGGCTAAAGAAGTAGTAGAGCAACATATAAGCTCAGATAATGGGAGATTTTCATTTTCAGATACCGTTAAAGTAACCTGATTGCAATCTTTGGCATGGTTTTTTTACACAAAATGGGTTCACTTCCAAAATGAGTATGCTGCATGCATAGCATCCCCAGTTTGTATAGGTTCACTTCCAGACTAAGTGAACTGAGGATGCTATAGGTACGTATGCCAAAATCCTTCGGATACGCACAACAATTGGGTTTTAGATTTAGTTGGGTTGAAGAAGTAGTATAGCAACATATAAGCTCTGATAATGGAAAATTTATCATTTTCAAATACTGTTAAAGTAACCTGATTGTCAATCTTTGGCATGGTTTTTTATACGAAAATGGGTTAACTTCCAATCTAAGTATGCTGCTAGCATCCCCATTTTCTTTTTTTGTTGTTAGTGAAGCTTATTTTCATGCATCTGATTGTCATCTTGGCATGTTTTTTTTACCAAAATCGGTTCACTGTGAACTGAGGATGGTATAGGTACGTATGCCAAAATCCTCCGGCCGGATATGCGGCTACAATTGGGTTTTAGATTTAGTTGGGATGAAGAAGTAGTAGAGCAACATATAAGCTCAGATAATGGGAAATTTTTCATTTTCAGATACTGTTAAAGTAACCTGACTGGAATCCTTGGCATGGTTTTTTAACAAAATGGGTTCACTTCGTAACTAAGTATGCTGCATAGCATCCCCAGTTTCTTTCACTGTTAATTAATTGAAGCTTATCCCCTGCATCTGATTGTCATTTTGGCATGTTTTTTTGACCAAACTGGGTTCACTGTGAACTGAGGATGCTATAGCTCTATGCCAAAATTCTCCGGCTATGTACAACAATTGGTTCAGTCTGCAAAATATATGCTTACATACTAGACATTTTAATTTTTCTTTTACTGTTTCTTTTGTTTAGTATTATTATTATTATTATTATTATTATTATTATTATTATTATTATGAGATAAGTGATTATTAGTAGTCATGAACAGAATAGTTCATGAGTCATCAGATCTTCTTGTTACCGTAGTTACAACAGGACGCACTCATTATTCGGCCGATTCCTCTTCATCAGCAAAATACCCTTTACCATCATCATCTCCTTGAACGGAAAGCCAAATACAGGGGAGACTATAGTCGATTTTTTTTTATGCTCGAACACAGGGTGTGTGATAAAATACTGTCTAAGGTGGTTGTGATCATTTCCACAAAAGGTCGTTTAGGGTTTGGTGAATAGAGTAGATTGTATTAAGAAGTAGTTTTTTTTGTACATTTTTTGGAGCCACAATTTCTTTATTTTACAGTTAGAGATTATATCGTTCATTTATTTGCAGCTAGGGATGATTTTCAAATAGGTGAAATTTAATATACAAAATGCCTTTTACTGTTATTACTATTTAATATATAAAATTTTAATTTCAGACTGTGTGCTATTGATATAATGGATAGAAGTTAGATTAGTAAACCACGATTATCCAAGGAGTACCGTGATGGTATTAAAGATTTTATTATCTTTGCCAAACGACATTCCCGTGATCCCAACCTAATCCTTTGTCCATGCCTTCGCTGTACAAATTGTATGCTGAGGACATGTGACGTAGTACATACACACTTGGCTGTCAACGGTTTTCTTCAAGGGTACACAAGGTGGTTTTGTCATGGAGAGGATCATACGGCAGCTCCTGTTCGTCCGGTTGTATTAGAAAATGAGGCTGAGCCCTTAGTGAACGAAGACTTAAGCGTTCCCGATGAGATGCATGCTTTGTTACAAGATGCCATGGGGAATCATAATGTTCCTTTCCACACCAATGACCCAACAACCGAAGTTCACAATGAGTCAATAGAAACAAACCAGATTGGTGGTGGGGTGGACGAGGAAATGTCTGGCCCCACCCATGAAAATAATAAGCAGCAAGAATCCTTCGCTAAGTTACTTGAAGATGCTAGTATCCCGTTGTACCGCGACTGCACCAAATTTTCTAAGTTCTCATTCATTGTCAGACTATTTCAGATTAAATGTTTAAACGGGTGGTCTGCTAAGTCCTTCACTATGCTACTTGAATTGTTGAATGAAGCATTTCCTGAAATCTGTATTCCAAACTCAGCCTATAAAATCAAAAAATTCCTAAGTTCTCTCGATCTAGGATATGAGAAGATAGCAGCATGTCCAAATGACTGTATGCTTTTCACGAGTGGTAAGGAAAGTCTGGATAATTGCGAAGTATGTGGTTCTTCGAAATGGAAAGAAAGACCAAATCAAGACGAGGGAGCCAGCGGATCTACTAAGCGAAGTAGGAAAAAGAAGCCTGCCAAAATATTGCGTTACTTTCCTCTGATCCCTAGGTTACAAAGGTTGTTTATGTCCACGAAAACTTCTTCTGATATGAAATGGCATGCTGAAGGCCGCACTAATGATGGGATTCTTAGACATCCTGCTGATTCTCAATCTTGGAAAAGATTTGATGAAAGATATCCTGATTTTGCGGAAGATCCTCGAAATGTGAGACTTGGACTAGCTAGTGATGGCTTCAACCCTTTCAGGCAAATGAGTAGTACATACAGCATATGGCCGGTTGTGTTGATACCATACAATTTGCCGCCTTGGAAATGCATGAAGCAGTCCTCATTTATTTTGTCCATGATAGTTCCTGGACCGAAAGGTCCTGGAAATGATATAGATGTGTACCTACAACCGTTAATAGATGAACTTCAGAAGTTGTGGGTGGGTGTTCCAACCTATGATGCTGTGGCTAAAGAAACATTTTCTCTTCGTGCCGTGTTGTCTTGGACCATCAATGATTTTCCAGCATATGCAAATTTATCTGGATATAGTACTAAAGGACGTTATGCATGTCCATGTTGTGCTGACCAAACTAGTTCAAGGTGGTTGTACAATGGCAGAAAGTTTTGCTATATGGGTCATAGGAGATGGTTGCCTGACACACATATATTTCGGGCAGAGGCAGCGACATTTGATGGCACCGACGAGTGGGAACATGCTCCTGGGTCTTCCTCTGGTTCAGATATTTTGAGGCGGGTAGATGGTCATCAATTCAAATATGGAAAGGAACCAGAAGTCAGGACAAAGGGCAAGAAAAGGGCAAGGCCGGAGCAAGATGAGGAGACCGATCTATATGGCGAGGATGAGGATCAAAACTTGATGAGTTTAGGTGCATGGAAGAAGAAGAGTATTTTCTTCAAGTTGCCGTATTGGGAATTCAACTTACTGAGACATAATTTAGATGTGATGCATATCGGCAAAAATATAGGTGAGAATTGTATAGGAACAGTTATGGAAGATGATCGGAAGACAAAGGACAATCTGAAGAGCCGACTTGATTTGAAGTCAATGGGCATCCGACATGAGTTGCACCCAGAAGAATTGCCGAACGGGAAAGTGCTCCTACCTCCTGCAATCTATTCAATGTCAAAATCGGAGTTGGAGTTGTTTTGTAAAGTACTACTTGAACTGAAAGTCCCCGATAGCTATTCTTCTAACATGGCAAAATGTGTCAACTTTAAAGAGAAGAGACTTCAGGGGCTAAAGTCACACGACTACCACATCCTAATGCAGGATCTCCTTCCTGTGGCCCTAAGGTCTTCAATGTGTGAGCAAGTCACTACTGTCCTGAAAGATCTTTGTAGCATATATAAAGGTATTTGCTCAAGAATGCTTCGTGTTGAAGATCTGGACCAATTGGAGCAGCAGGCGGCATTGACACTTAGTAAAATGGAGATGATATTTCCTCCATCGTTTTTCACTATTATGATTCACTTGATAATCCACCTTGCTGGTGAAGCCAGAATCGGTGGTCCTGTTCACTATCGGTGGATGTACCCCATTGAGAGGTAAAATAATTCGTTCATCTTACGAAATTGAATTTTCAAAAGCTCATTTCTTTTAATCCCCTAATCCGCTCTAGTTTATTAATTGTACATGTTCAGGTACCTATACCGGCTAAAGGGTTATGTGAAAAATAGAGCATATCCTGAAGGGTCAATAGCCCAGGGATATCTATCAGAGGAGTGCTCACATTTTTTTTCCAGGTATATGCCTGGTGTGGAGACATCTTCCAGTAGACCACGTAGAAATCCAGACATTTCCAACCTTGATGGTGCACAATATCTTTTTGATACCGCTGGCACCACTGTTGGTAAAGTTGATGCATTTGAGCTCGATAGCTTAGCGTGGGAACAGGCACATCGATATGTGCTAGACCATCATGCATCAGTGGAACCATTTCGAAAGTAAGTTGCTTTTAAATGTAAATCGAATACATTGAAAACCGCGGAGTTCGATATTTTTGATACTTTTCTTATTCCTAATTTCAATTGCTTGTTTTTTAGCGAATTTGTCAGGGACATCAAACGAAGGGCTAGACCAAGAAGACTACCACCACGTGAACAAAACAAGCTGATAAATGAAAAATTTCATAAGTGGTTTGAATCTCATGTAGGTGAATTACAGTTATGCAAGTTAATCTTTATTATATCTATATTTTCTATGGTGTTGATACGATTTGCGCAAAATTAATAGGTACATTCTTTGGGTCCTGAAGGTGCGTCATCTGAAATACAAGTACTTGCCAAAGGTCCCTATCAGATGGCCAAAAGATACGGAGGATACATATTCAATGGTTTTAGATTTCGTACTAAGGATCGTGAATCTAATTTGAAGTCTCAAAATAGTGGAATGGTAGTGACGTCTAAGACTAGAAGTTATGCTTCCAAATCGGACACGAGGCCTGTAGATGGGGATCTCGACTACTATGGAGTGCTCACGGATATCATTGAGTTGAATTATTTTGGCCATTTCCGTGTTGTCTTATTTCGTGGGGATTGGGCTGAGTTTGATAGGAATTTTGCTAACAACAAGGACAAGCTTGGTTTCACAGTTGTGAACTTCTCAAAATTGATTCACATCGGTACACACATTAGCCATGAGCCATTTTTGTTTCCATCCCAAGTCCAACAAGTGTTCTACATTGCAGATCCAACCCTGCCAAAATCGTATGTGGCTATCCCTATGCAACCAAGAGATGTATTCCAACTGGGCGATACTTCAGACGATGCAGACGGTGAAGACATGAACAGTTACATTGCTTCTGAGTTTCCTGTGTTTGATGTAAACACAACCGATCTTGGAATTTGCGGAACTTGGCTCCGCAAGGATGGAGAAGAGGGCGATGTACTGGAAGATGTCGTATTGTAGTTTACATGACTTTTTATGCAAGTTTATTATATGTCTGTAATTTTATGTCTTAAATCTTGTTGTAATATTATGTCTGTAATTTCGAATATGTTCATTATGAATTTAATACACTGGTTTAATTGTCTTTCTATTTTCTACTGCTTGGTATTATTTACATTAAACTATGCTTAGTGTCATTTGAACCAAACTATCATTTGAACCAAGTTATCGGATCCTTGACAGGTACAACATGCCGAGGCGTGGAAAGAGGGTAAATATAAATGATGGCAACGAGAGCCATGGGGATGAGCAGCCACTAAATAATAGTGGCAGGCAAACATATGAGAGTGAGGGTAGCACGCCGCCCACTGTCAAAAAACATCGGTAAGTCTTGAAATTGGTATTTTTAAAGAGATTATGTTACTTGAATGCATGAAAGACACGTACTAGTGTTTGTGAGTCTGCATTGTGGCTGTCGTCTATGTCGCATTTCGTCTATGTTTCTTAAGTGGGCTGTGATTAGAGAGAAAGGGCTGGAGTGGAGATCTGGAAACCCAAAATAGAGACATCTCGTTTATTATAATCTACACTTATTGTTGGACCAATCCCCTCTTGCTGTTGTTGCTGATGTCTCTTTGTGTGCGTGTGGTGAAGAGAATGAAGGGATGAGAGAGAGATGAGGAAAATGCCGCTATGTTAGCCTGGTGTATCCTCATTCTCTACGATCCCTCTTTCTGGCTCCATATACGGCTTCTATATTAAATTGGTTTCCTTCCACGATGACAGTCCGTAATACTACACTTGATATGAGCCCATGTTCATAGCTGCATCCTACTGCATACTCACAAACAACTAATACTTGTCGGCCTTGCATCGTATGCCCAATCCCATTTTGGCACATAACCTGGTATAGATGACATTGTACTGATTTGGAGGAGGTGAAAATGGGACCATACAATAGCTTAAGAAGACCATCAGGTTTGTGAAATAAGCTTCACTAACAGTGAAAGAAACTGGGGATGCTATGCAGCATACTCAATTTGGAAGTGAACCCATTTTGTGTTAAAAAAACCATGCCAAAGATTGCAATCAGATGCATGAAATCAGCTTCTTTAACAGTATCTGAAAATGAAAACTTTTCATAATCTGAGCATATATGTTTCTTTAACAGTGACTGTGAACAATTGTTCTTAATTGGGCTGTGATTAGAAAGAGACGAGTTGGAGTGGAGATCTGGAAACCCATATAGAGACATCTTGTTCATAATAATTTATTATGGTTGTTGTTCTTGTCGCTCTTGCTGTTGTTGCTGATGTCTCTATGTGTTCGTGTGCTGAAGGGAAAGAAGGGGTGAGAGAGAGATGAGGAAAATGCCGCTATGTTAGCCTGGTGTATCCTCATTCTCTACCATTCCTCTTTCTGGCTTCTATATTTGGTTTCCTTCCACGATGACAATTCCAGTTAAAACTACACTTGCTATGAGCCCTATTCGTATTTTTATTCCATCAAGAATTGATCTATGACTACAATCTCCATTCAAAACCCAATTGTTCACTCAAACATGCTCCTTGTATCTGAACTCAAACATCACATTAATAAACATCTTTTCTGATAATGGCTACAATTGTGGAAGCTCTCTCTAAGTCTCAATTCATCAAGGTTTTGTTGCCTACTTCTTTACAGAAGCTGGTACTCTATTCTTCTTTAAAGAGAGGAGAATGGAGTACCAACTTCTGTAAAGAAGTAGGCAACAAAACCTTGAAGAATTGAGGCTTAGAGAGAGCTTCCACAAGTGTAGCCATTATTAGAAAAGATGTTTATTAATGTCATGTTTGAGTTCAGAAACAAGGGGCATGTTTGAGTGAACAATTTTCCAAACAAGCTTCACTAACAGTGAAGGAAACTGGGGATGCTATGCAGCCTACTTAGTTTCTTTAACAGTGACTGAAAATTTCCATAATCTGAGCATATAAATTTTTCATAATCTGAGCATATATGTTTCTTTAGCAGTGACTGTGAACAATTGTTCTTAATTGGGCTGTGATTAGAAAGAGACGAGTTGGAGTGGAGAAGGGAAAGAAGGGGTGAGAGAGAGATGAGGAAAATGCCGCTATGTTAGCCTGGTGTATCCTCATTCTCTACCATTCCTCTTTCTGGCTTCTATATTTGGTTTCCTTCCACGATGACAATTCCAGTTAAAACTACACTTGCTATGAGCCCTATTCGTATTTTTCTTCCATGAATTGAGGATGGTGCATAGGCTGGTGCCTGGTGTATCCTCATTCTCTAGCATCCCCAGTTTCTTTCACTGTGAGTGAAGCTTATTTCACAAACCTGATGGTCTTCTTAAGCTATTGTATGGTCCCATTTTCACTAACTGTTAGTGAAGCTCATTTCAAGCACCTGATTGTCTTCTTGGCATGTATGTTTTTAAACCAAAAATGGGTTCACTGTGGTCATCAGATGATGGAGAAATTTTCATTTTCAAATACTGTCAATGTAACCGGTTTTTTTAACACCAAATGGGTTCACTTCCAAAATGAGTATGCTGCATAGCATCCCCAGTTTCTATCACTGTTAGTGAAGCTTACTTCACATATCCTGATGGTCTTCTTAAGCTATTTTATGGTCCCATTTTCACTAACTGTTAGTGAAGCTCATTTCAAGCACCTGATTGTCTTCTTGGCATGTATGTTTTTATACCGAAAATGGGTTCACTGTGAACTGAGGATATTGTATAGGTACGTATGCCAAAATTCTCCGGCCGGATATGCACCACACTTGGGTTTTGCGATATAGTTGGGCTAAAAAAGTAGTAGAGCAACATATAAGCTGAGATAATGAAGAAATTTTCATTTTCGGGCACTGTCAATGTAACCCGATTGCAATCTTTGGCATGGTTTTTTTAACACAAAATGGGTTCACTTCCAAAATGAATATGCTGCATAGCATCCCCAGTTTCTTTCACTGTTAGTGAAGATTATTTCACAAACCTGATGGTCTTCTTAAGCTATTGTATGGTCCCATTTTCACTAACTGTTAGTGAAGCTCATTTCAAGCACCTGATTGTCTTCTTGGCATGTATGTTTTTAAACCAAAAATGGGTTCACTGTGGTCATCAGATGATGGAGAAATTTTCATTTTCAAATACTGTCAATGTAACCGGTTTTTTTAACACCAAATGGGTTCACTTCCAAAATGAGTATGCTGCATAGCATCCCCAGTTTCTATCACTGTTAGTGAAGCTTACTTCACAAACCTGATGGTCTTCTTAAGCTATTTTATGGTCCCATTTTCACTAACTGTTAGTGAAGCTCATTTCAAGCACCTGATTGTCTTCTTGGCATGTATGTTTTTATACCGAAAATGGGTTCACTGTGAACTGAGGATATTGTATAGGTACGTATGCCAAAATTCTCCGGCCGGATATGCACCACACTTGGGTTTTGCGATATAGTTGGGCTAAAAAAGTAGTAGAGCAACATATAAGCTGAGATAATGAAGAAATTTTCATTTTCGGGCACTGTTAATGTAACCTGATTGCAATCTTTGGCATGGTTTTTTTAACACAAAATGGGTTCACTTCCAAAATGAGTATGCTGCATAGCATCCCCAGTTTCTTTCACTGTTGGTGAAGATTATTTCACAAACCTGATGGTCTTCTTAAGCTATTGTATGGTCCCATTTTCACTAACTGTTAGTGAAGCTCATTTCAAGCACCTGATTGTCTTCTTGGCATGTATGTTTTTAAACCAAAAATGGGTTCACTGTGGTCATCAGATGATGGAGAAATTTTCATTTTCAAATACTGTCAATGTAACCGGTTTTTTTAACACCAAATGGGTTCACTTCCAAAATGAGTATGCTGCATAGCATCCCCAGTTTCTATCACTGTTAGTGAAGCTTACTTCACAAACCTGATGGTCTTCTTAAGCTATTTTATGATCCCATTTTCACTAACTGTTAGTGAAGCTCATTTCAAGCACCTGATTGTCTTCTTGGCATGTATGTTTTTATACCGAAAATGGGTTCACTGTGAACTGAGGATATTGTATAGGTACGTATGCCAAAATTCTCCGGCCGGTTTTGCGATATAGTTGGGCTAAAAAAGTAGTAGAGCAACATATAAGCTGAGATAATGAAGAAATTTTTATTTTCGGGCACTGTCAATGTAACCTGATTGCAATCTTTGGCATGGTTTTTTTAACACAAAATGGGTTCACTTCCAAAATGAGTATGCTGCATAGCATCCCCAGTTTCTTTCACTGTTAGTGAAGATTATTTCACAAACCTGATGGTCTTCTTAAGCGATTGTATGGTCCCATTTTCACTAACTGTTAGTGAAGCTCATTTCAAGCACCTGATTGTCTTCTTGGCATGTATGTTTTTAAACCAAAAATGGGTTCACTGTGGTCATCAGATGATGGGGAAATTTTCATTTTCAAATACTGTCAATGTAACCGGTTTTTTTAACACCAAATGGGTTCACTTCCAAAATGAGTATGCTGCATAGCATCCCCAGTTTCTATCACTGTTAGTGAAGCTTACTTCACAAACCTGATGGTCTTCTTAAGCTATTTTATGGTCCCATTTTCACTAACTGTTAGTGAAGCTCATTTCAAGCACCTGATTGTCTTCTTGGCATGTATGTTTTTATACCGAAAATGGGTTCACTGTGAACTGAGGATATTGTATAGGTACGTATGCCAAAATTCTCCGGCCGGTTTTGCGATATAGTTGGGCTAAAAAAGTAGTAGAGCAACATATAAGCTGAGATAATGAAGAAATTTTCATTTTCGGGCACTGTCAATGTAACCTGATTGCAATCTTTGGCATGGTTTTTTTAACACAAAATGGGTTCACTTCCAAAATGAGTATGCTGCATAGCATCCCCAGTTTCTTTCACTGTTAGTGAAGATTATTTCACAAACCTGATGGTCTTCTTAAGCTATTGTATGGTCCCATTTTCACTAACTGTTAGTGAAGCTCATTTCAAGCACCTGATTGTCTTCTTGGCATGTATGTTTTTAAACCAAAAATGGGTTCACTGTGGTCATCAGATGATGGAGAAATTTTCATTTTCAAATACTGTCAATGTAACCGGTTTTTTCAACACAAAATGGGTTCACTTCCAAAATGAGTATGCTGCATAGCATCCCCAGTTTCTCTCATTGTTAGTGAAGCTTACTTCACAAACCTGATGGTCTTCTTAGGCTATTCTATGGTCCCATTTTCACTAACTGTTAGTGAAGCTGATTTCAGGCACCTGATTGTCTTCTTGGCATGTATGTTTTTATACCAAAAAATGGGTTCACTGTGAACTGAGGATATTGTATAGGTACGCATGCCAAAATTATCCGGCCGGATATGCACCACACTTGGGTTTTGCGATATAGTTGGTGCTGAAAAAGTAGTAGAGCAGCATATAAGCTCAGATAATGGAGAAATTTTCATTTTCGGATACTGTCAATGTAACCTTATTGTTTAACACAAAATTGGTTCACTTCCAAACTAAGTATGCTGCATAGCATTCTCAGTTCTTCTTTTGTTGATAGTGAAGCTTATTTTCATGCATCTGATTGTGATCTTGGCATGTTTTTTTGAGCAAAACGGGTTTACTGTGAACTGAGGATGCTATAGGTACGTATGCCAAAATCCTCCGGATACGCACAACAATTGGGTTTTAGATTTAGTTGGGCACAGTGAATTAGTAGAGCAACATATAAGCTCAGTTAATGGAAATTTTCATTTTCAGATACTGTTAATGAAGCTGATTGCCATCTTTGGCATGATTTTTGAACAAAAATGGGTTCACTTCCAAACTAAGTATGCTGCTAGCATCCTCATTTTCTTTCACTGTTAATGAAGCGTATTTCATTAAGATCCAGGATGGCAAATTTTGACTGGGCTATGATTGGATTGTTTAGTGGATGTGGTCTATGTTCTTAATTGGGCTGTGATTAGAAAGAGTGGGCTCGAGTGGAGAACTGGAAACCCATATAGAGACATCTTGTTCATAATAATTTATTATTATTGTTGTTCTTGTCGCTCTTAAGGTGGTTGCTGATGTCTCTTTCTGTTCGTGTGCTGAAGGGAAATAAGGGATGAGAGAGAGATGAGAAAAATGCCGCTATGGTAGCCTGGTGTATCCAAAGTCTCTACCTTTCTTCTTTCTGTTTCCATTTCTGGCTTTTATATATATTTGGTTTCCTTCCACGATGACAGTTTCCTAAAAATACACCTGATATGAGCCCTATCTTATTTTTTCTTATTTTTCTTATATTTGGTTTCCGTCCACGATGACAGTTTCATGGATTGTCTGAACAATCCATGAAGGACATGCTTAGATACTGAATTTTCATTTGTATTATTGTTTTAGATAGTTGATATTCCCAATCAGAGGAGAATATAAAGGTTTCAAGTTAGATACTGAATTTTCATTTGTTTTGTTATTTTAGATATATTTAAAAACAAAATTAAGTACGAAATTTTTAGCATTGCAATGTAATTATTTTACCTCTGTATATAGCATTAACAATTCTATTTGCAGTTGGCACTTTCATCTTATAATTCGAGACACAGGTAGTTCTTTTTGCAAGTTCAAAAAATATGTATATTCTGTATTGTGATCTACTGTTCAATTAAACTATTATTTTTTATTCACAGAGTGGTCGTCAAGATGAAGGAAATGCAGATGATCAGAGCTGAAGCTACTCGAGGGGTATGAATCTGCGGTCCTCCTTGCTGTTCTTATGTCCTCCTTGCTGTATGGTTGTTGTTCTTATGTCCTCCTCCTTGCCGTTGTTATGTCAGACTGGTTTTTTTTATGAGAGTTATGTCATACTTTGAATTTGGGATATTTTGGATATTTGTCAGACTGGTTTGTTTGGATATTTTGGATGTTAGTCTCTATATTAATTTGTTAATTATGACATTGTTAATTAATCAATGAATTTGGACGTTGATATGACACGTGTGAAACTTGATTATCTTTAATTATTCTTGTGTTTGGCTGTGGTTTGCGCAGTAGTATGCAACGAAATTGATCGAATCAGTTGTGAGAATTAGTTTACAGGTTATGTAAATGAAACTGTGAATTGAAATCGAACGGAAAAGCGGAGTATCGAAAATAAACGGGCATAGCCAGAACGGCATTTTAAAAAACGGCGGTGTATATAATTTAATTGTTGGAGTGTATGATACACCGGCGTTTCAACGTACGCCGGTGAAAGTTTTCAGCTGTAACGGCACAGGTATACACCGGCATTTTATAAACGCCGGTGTATATAACTACACCGGCGTTTTTAGTCGCGCCGGTGTTCGTAAACAGGGAAAAATAGGCGCTTACAAACGGACATACACCGGCGTTTCTTGACCGCCGGTATACTTTCGATATACACCGGCGTTTTTATTTACGCCGGTGAATGGATAAATACCGGCGGTTTACAACCGCCGGTGTATGTATATAGGCACACAAACACGGCACCCAGAAACGGACATACACCGGCGTTTTATGGCCGCCGGTATACTTTCGATATACACCGGCGTTTTTATTTACGCCGGTGAATGGATAAATACCGGCGGTTTACGACCGCCGGTGTATGTATATAGGCGCACAAATACGGCACCCAGAAATGGACATACACCGGCGTTTTATGACCGCCGGTGTAGTCCTAGTATTTACCGGCGTCCCCCAAAAACGCCGGTGTAGGACCCTTCGTTTCAGCGACGCCCGCTTCGGCGGCAGTTGGACCGGCGTTATTGTAAATGCCGGTGAAAGTTTCCCCGGCGTAAATAAACGTCGGTATAGACGGAAAAAACCGCCGGGAAAGCTGCTTTCTTTTGTAGTGCCTCGGACTCTTCGGGGTTCAGGCTGTTAGAGCCGTGAGACCCCGGGTTGTTCGTTAGTGAGCGGTGGGCCGACCGATCGGTTCGGGGGGTCGGGGGAGCCGATGCGCGGTGGCTCTCCTGTCGCCCGGGAACAATTCGGGATTTTGGGCTCGTAAGAGCTGTAACACCCCGCAAAATTAGAAATTACAATTTTGCCCCTGGGTGTTACGCAGGTATATTTTGTAATATATTTCACTACATATTTTGGATTTGTACTATTTATACATTTTCCGTATTGATTTCAGTCAACTAAAATATAATATTTCAATCCCTGAGATTTACGTGCTTTATACGTGTTTTGATGCACGTGTTTCCACCACGACGTACAATATTTTCTATAGGTTTAAATTATTTATTTTTATGTATTTAAATCTATTTTTATAAAACAGAAATTTATTTTCCCCCTATTTTTATTAAAATGCATTTTTCAATTTTTCTGCACGTATAATGCACGTGCTTTCTACGTGCTGCGATTTCATCATGAAATACATAAAATTAGTAAATATATTTTTGCTTATATTATTTTCAATTATATTTAATAACTTTTCATCAATAAAGTCGATTTTTGCATTTTCAGGTTTTACGTGCGATGCACGTGGTTTTGGTGTGCACGTTTAAGCGTAGTTGTTTTCAAAATAATTTTCGGAGTGTGTGTAACATCCGTAGTTTTCAAAATAATAATAATAATAATAATAATAATAATAATAATACATATGTATATATGTTATATAGTAAAAGATTGGCATTTGGTAATTTAAATTGATATGGTGAGTGTGTAGGAGATGGGGGCCCACGTTTCATGCACAGCACTAGTGTGCTTGTGCATTAGTGTGCTGTTGTGTGAGTATTGGGTGATGAGTCATCATGTTTGAAGTGGGAGTTGGACTTTTCACTCACACTTGACCGGTTAGTGCATGTGCATATGCACACTTGGAGAGTTGGAGTATGACCCGTAGGCCGGTTGTACAAGTTTAGAAGAGAGGGATTTGATTAGTAGGAGTTAGTGCTTTGGAAGAGTGGGGATATGAAAGGGTGGGAGTTTTAGGAGTTAGAAATGTGAAAGGTTAGAGAATTAATTTTAGTAATTTATTAGGTGGGTAATTTTGCAAATTGAACCCTCTACAAACCCTATAAATAGCACCATATTTCTCCTCATTCTTCACACCAAAAGCAAATCAAGCAATAGAAAATAGAAGAAAGAAAGAGAGAAAAATAAAAGAAAAGAGAGTAAGAGAAGTAAAGTTATTGTGCTTGGAGGATCTCTTGCTTGGAGAGGAGTTTTGCTAGGAGGAGGAGCCTTACTAAGAGCTAGGAGTTCTTAAAGCTAGAAGAGGTATTCTTTCTTTCATTGTCAAGCTTCAATCAAGGTGGGTGTCTCCTACTTTCTAAATTTTTTTAGAACTATGCATGCTAGTAATTATAGATGAGTAGTATAGAAATTTTGATTATGATAAAGTAGAACAATTTATGCTATTGGATGTGGTGAATAGTAGTGAATCATGTTATGATTAGTAGATTAAATTACAACTTGTTAGTTGATAAATGAGAAAAGAATTTATTATTGCCATGTACTAGTATACATGAATCTAGAGATTTCGATAATTGTTGAGTTTTCCTTTTTAATAAGAAAATACATTTTTGGTAAAGTGAAACTTGATACTATGGGACTCATTTGATTGTTCATAAAAGATCTAATGTGCTATTTTGATTAAATTGAGTAAATACAAATTCATGCTTATTAATAGGGAGAAATAAACTATTGTCTAAAATATGATTTATAAATTATAATTTACTGTTGAAAAAGTAAACTCAGACGTTATGAAACAAATTCAGTCTAACAAAATATTAGAACAAATAAAAATAAAAAAAAAAAGCACCCCCCGAGCTTCGAACCCTTGAAGCCCCCCACAAGCAGCGCCCAACACTCACGGCACCAACCAAGAAGTCCATATGGACTTGATGTTCTAAAGCCCAACTAAAATCCCTTTACACTGGTTCTCAGGTCTTGGTTAAATAAAAACATACAAACAAACAAAAAGATCTGAGCCTAAACGGTTTCGAACCCACTATGCAGAGGAGGTCACGCACTAACCGACCACTAGGCCAAGTGCACCAGACGTCAAGTAGTTTATTCCTTTGCTTTTACTCAAAACTTTCTGGTATCTCTTTTATTTCATAGAAACTCGATTTTTTTTATTTGTTCTAATATTTTGTTAGACTGAATTTGTTTCATAACGTCTGAGTTTACTTTTTCAACAGTAAATTATAATTTATAAATCATATTTTAGACAATAGTTTATTTCTCCCTATTAATAAGCATGAATTTGTATTTACTCAATTTAATCAAAATAGCACATTAGATCTTTTATGAACAATCAAATGAGTCCCATAGTATCAAGTTTCACTTTACCAAAAATGTATTTTCTTATTAAAAAGGAAAACTCAACAATTATCGAAATCTCTAGATTCATGTATACTAGTGCATGGCAATAATAAATTCTTTTCTCATTCATCAACTAACAAGTTTTAATTTAATCTATTAATCATAACATGATTCACTACTATTCACCACACCCAATAGTATAAATTGTTCTACTTTATCATAATCAAAATTTCTATACTACTCATCTATAATTACTAGCATGCATAGTTCTAAAAAAATTTAGAAAGTAGGAGACACCCACCTTGATTGAAGCTTGACAATGAAAGAAAGAACTCCTCTTCTAGCTTTAAGAACTCCTAGCTCTTAGTAAGGCTCCTCCTCCTAGCAAAACTCCTTTCCAAGCAAGAGATCCTCCAAGCACAATAACTTTACTTCTCTTACTCTCTTTTCTTTTATTTTTCTCTCTTTCTTTCTTCTATTTTCTATTGCTTGATTTGCTTTTTGGTGTCAAGAATGAGAAGAGAAATGGTGGCTATTTATAGGATTTTGCTAGGGTTCAATTTGCAAAGTTACTATAGTCTAGAACCCGTGACACCTTATTGAGTAGTTACAATATTATTCCTGTGGACACTAGGGGGTGTGTTTCAGTCTATAGAGATTTAAATGTAAGTGATTTACATTTGTGTTGCTCTATACACTGATGTTTTCTCTTTCTTTTGGATGACTGGAGTCGTCAAATGAAGTTGTTATTGAACTTACATTCAATTTCATTCATGATGTTTTTCTCGTATACATTGATATGAGAGTGTATGCGAGCACATTTTCCCCTGGGTATCAGAGTGGCGCAGTGGAAGCGTGGTAGCTTGGACCGTCATTCATGATACCTTACACACTTTCCTCTCAAATTATTTTTGTAAATCATTATCATGGTACTTTCTCCATTTCAACATATAAATTTTTAATAAATATTTTCTTATGTTATTAAATCATTTGAATATTTATTATTTGTCTATCTTCCTTAGTCTTGATATTTTAAACCTACTTTTCAAACTTAAAATTTTGTCTTTCATTTATGTCACTTTATGTTTACCCGTTTATATCTGCTATTACTTTACGTATTTTGCCAAGTTTTAAATTGCCATTTATTAAATTAATATTTCAACAATTATTTTCTTCATTATTTTGGATTTTTCTTATGAAATTTTCTTATGTGCACTCATTTCATATGATTTGATTTCTGTGATACTATATTATCTTATCCTATATGTTTTTAACAAGATTGAAATTTCCTACCTATATAAATGTGACCTACTATTGTTTTATTTGTTTACATTCGGTACTATTATTGCATATTTGTTTTGATAAATTCATTTTTTCTATTAATCGCTATTCCTTACTTTTATAGTTTTATGTTTCTTTAATATAATGCATATACTCACTATTTATACATTATCTTTCTCAAATTTTAACTGTCTTTACATTCTTAGTTATTACTTATATTTTTCCAATGATCTCTATATATATATCATATATCTCAATATTCTTATTATACATATCATTTTACCCTCGTCTAATTACTACATTAATATTCTTGTATATAATTGTTTATGCCTATTGTCCTAATTTGCTATACTATATAATTATTGTTTTCAATTGTGTTTTCATCTCGTGTATGTGCTTTACACTATTTTGTCTTAATGTTATGAATTAATTCCATCACTACAAAGTTTTGTATATTCAAAAGTATTTCAACGTATGCTTTCTATTTTTTTCAAATTGTGTGTATAATTATTATAGTTCCCTTACAAACTATTTTATTAAATGGTATACAATGTCATCAAGTCTCATTCCCATTTATTTTGCCAAAACTCTTATTCAATGGTTTCGTTTTAAATTGTTAATTCAATTTCGTTATACACTTTGCAAATTTTCTACAATTTATTACATTGAGTGACTATGTTTTCTTCGCCACATTGTTTTTCCGAAATATTTCGAAATTAACGACATAATTAACTTTTCCCTTTTATCTAATAGTTTACATAATATTATTTTTGTACGAAAATTTCTCTCAAACTATTCTATCTCTTGTCACATTTCAGTTCTTATGCCATTTTCCTAATTTTCTCGTTCCGTCTTGTAACATCTTAATATTCATAGTTTTCTTATAAAGAGTTTGTCTTGTTTTACCTTGTTGCGCATACTACATTTATTTTTCTTAAAGTTGCAGTTTTTTTATTTTCTGTGACATGTACAAAATACAATCTTTACCCTAGCGAGTTCCGGGGACGGAACTACTCTAAGGGGGGGAGAGTGTAACACCCCGCAAAATTAGAAATTACAATTTTGTCCCTGGGTGTTACGCACGTATATTTTGTAATGTATTTCACTACATATTTTGGATTCGTACTATTTATATATTTTCCGTACTGATTTCAGTCAACTAAAATATAATATTTCAATCCCTGGAATTTACGTGCTTTTTACGTGTTTTGATGCACGTGTTTCCACCACTAGGTACAATATTTTCTACAGGTTTAAATTATTTATTTTTATGTATTTAAATCTATTTTATAAAACTGAAATTTATTTTCCCCCTATTTCGATTAAAATGTATTTTTCAGTTTTCTGCACGTATATCGCACGTACTTTCTACGTGCTGCGATTTCATCATGAAATACATAAAATTAGTAAATATATTTTTCTTATATTATTTTCGATTATATTTAATAATTTTTCATCAATAAAATTAATTTTTTCGCATTTTGATATTTTACGTGCGATGCACGTATTTCCTACGCACGTAGAAATTACATCGTAGAATGGATAAATTAATAAATAAATTTTTCTTATATTGTATTGAACACTTTTCCATTGATAAAGTCAATTTTTGTATTTCGGTATTTTACGTGCGACGCACGTGTTTGTTCGCGGCGAACGCGTTTGAGCGTATCCTTTCTCGAAATGAATTTTATGAAATGTATGCACATTTATTTTTGCATTATAAATTTTAATTAAACAAATTTTCTTAATAGCATAAATATATGGTATATAAATGTTATATATATATGTGGGTTGATATGTATATTTTGTATGTTAATATGTTATGAAATGAGAATTTTGGATGGGGGCCCACGACCATAAGAACAACACACTTATGGGCTGTTTGAATTTGTAATAGGTGGAATGGAAATGGGTTGGATAGATGGGTTGAAATAAATGGGCCCATGGGTATGTGCTAATATATGTATGATAGGTGAAATGAATTAGGAATGGAGGCCCACTTGAATAAGCACAAGCACACAAGTGTGCTGTGTAGTGCCGGTTGGGGCATGGGAGAAAAGAGAGAATTAGTGGGAGGTTTTGAATTGAATGTGAGAGTGAATGAGAGTTAGTGTGAGAGAAGTGGGGAGGTGAAGAGATGGGAGTTTTAGGAGTTGAGAAATGAAGAGATGGATAATTAAAAAGAGAATTAAAATGAGAAGTTATTAGGTGGGAGATTTTGCAATATAGTCCCTAGCATTGTCCTATAAATAGCAACTCATTTCTCATTCTTTTTCACACCAAAAATAAAATAAATAAGAGAAAGAGAAGAATAAAAGAAAGAGAGAAAAGAGTTTGTACTTGGTGGCCATTGCTAGGAGGAGAAGATCTAGGAGGACATTGGATCTAGAAGTGGTGCTCTTCCCTTCATTAGTCAAGTTTCAATTGAGGTGGGTGATGCTATACTTTCTAATTTAGAATAATGTATGCTAAGTAATAAATAATGAGTAGTATGGAATTTCTTATATGATCTATGCTATGGTATGAGATGAGAATGATAAGTAGTTCATGTATGATTACTAAAACAAGTCATGTTAGTGGTTAATGAGAAAAAGAATTGATTGAGTAATTGTCATATATTAGCATGCTATCATGGTTAATGAGTAGGATAAATTTGATGTGATAATTAGAAGACAAAATTTATGTTCTTTTTTTTTTATGTCAACTTGTAGAAATATTGTTATTAATTAAGAAACAAGGTAGTGTCATGTAGTTTGGAAATTTAAAATAAAAAGAAATTGTCATTTGTATGTTAATTAGTAATTGTTGAAATAATTGAAAAGATTTCCCTTATGTTTAAAGAAGAAATTTTGTATAGAAAAAAGAGTATACATATCTTATTGTTACTTGTTGTAAAGTAATACAAATTTTCTAGTTGATTAAAATGATGAACTACATTCTTGTAATAAAAGAGAAGAAAGAAAGATTTGAGATTTAGATATTATTAAATATAAGTTTTTAAACACATGAATTTCTGTAATAAATAAATTTTAGTCCAAATAAACTATTTGGAGACTAGTGGAGAAGATTGATCAAATGAAAATCTAGTTTTATGAAAAACAATAAAAGAACACAAAGTCCGAATAAAAGCCACCGTGATGCTTGTATGTCGTTGGGCGCAATCGGCCCGTTGGCTCGGCCGTACGCTGCTTCCCTGTTGGGCTGGGGTTCGATACTCACTGTAGGTGAAACTTTTTCTTTTGTTTGATTTTTTTTTTAAATGAACACTAGAGTGAGAATGATGTGAAAAGGCTTTTGGGTGGTAGTTGAGACAACAAGTCTACATGGACTTAGTGGTTGTTGTGTGCTTCTTTGGTTGCTGCCTGGGCTTACAAGGGTTCGAAACCCATTGTTGGCATATATATTTTTTTGTTTAGGATTAAATGGGATTAAGTTTGAAGTAAGGATTTCTATTGCTAATTAAAAATCTGTGAAAAAGACCTAGTGTTTACATGTTATAATCAAGATAGTTTTGAGATTTTTAGAACTAGAAAGGAAAATTTTGGAGTAAAGATTTGAGAATAAATTCTAGTATTCATATAAAATAAAATGGAATTATTTCAAAATAGTTTTAAAACTTTTCATGTATATTGGAGATAATAAAAGTAACTTTGAGATTGAATGAAAATTGTCATCAAAAACTAAATTGTCGAAGAACATGATTTGCATCATTAAAAGAAAAGTGAAACGTAGATTTGTAAATTAATTGTCTTTGATGAAAATATTCATTTGTGTTGCATACTCGATTATTTAAAGTGCAAATGAGATTGCAAGTGATAAAATCATGTTTGTGAAAGGGATAAAATTTTGTTATGGTTTCATGAAAAAGAATTATTATTATGATTAGTGTTCAAATGAGACATAGAACAAATTGTGGAGAAGCTAGAGACATGAAAATATCTAAGTCAAGACATGATTATTAAAGGGTATGTGTACCCATGTTTCTTGTACATGAAAGGTTTATGATTTAGAATTAGTAAGACCTTTGTTACCGGTAATTTTGAAAGAAAGATTTTGAGACTTGATTTCGAGTTAATGCCGTCGGGCGATCTCGTATTTTGTGAATAAATCCGGTATGAGGTAAAACTGATTCTAGGGTGATAACATATTCATGTCTTAAACTAAAAATAATTAGGCACTTAGGTGAAGATGTAATAGACTTGTCAAACGTAAATGGGTGCTTCTATATAGTCGGCGGTGGATCTCCGTAGCTATAGACCCAGTTGGTGGACTGTGGTTGCTCCGTAGGAGATGGACTGTATTTTATCCGGGACTTAGGGTAGTCGACGGATGTTTACCATACTTCAAAGAATATTTATATACCGGGGCTAGAGGGGCATTTACGGGATTATTCTCACGATATAATAGCCAGGGAGGCTGGGATCTGTTATTATAGCCAGGGAGGCTGAGATTCGTATCTGTGAAATAACTCTAAAACTTGTTTTATTACTGGGTAGTCTCATGGCGAGGGATCGAACCCTTCAATGTGGAGTACGTAGGCGCTTGCCCTCGGACCTATGTAGTATGAGATGCATAGAATCCGAACAAGTGTGCATTAGTGTCATCCTAGTATAGAAATGTGTGCATTAGGCATTAAGGCATGACATACACTTATGTTTAGAATAATCACTTTTGACACTTTACTTGTTCATTCAATCTTTTTTGTGATTTGTTAAAGTATGAGATCGTTATACTATTCCCGGCATAGAGAGGATAGCCGTGTATAACATTTCGTCAGTTGTAAGTAACTGACGAGCCCACAGATTAACATGCAGGTAAAGGACCATTCATGAAGCTATAAAGTGGATATGCAGATGCTGCTTTATTTTAAAGATGTTGTAAATGTTTTATTGTAAATTTCATTCTTCCGTTGTGTAAAACCAAGTGTAAAGGAACTCTGATGTAGTATTGAAAAAGTTTTAAAATTTCCTTGTAAAATTGTACGAAGTGAAGTAAAGATCCTGTGAAATCTCGAATTTATCCTTATTTGAAATTCGGGGTGTTACAGATGGTATCAGAGCCATTATTAGGTGATTTTTCTTCATTTATTCATTTGCAACCACTATTTTCTTCATTTATTATTTTGGATTTTTCTTATGTGCACTCATTTTTTTTATGATTTGATTTATATGATACTATCCTATATGTTTTTAACAAGATTGAAATTTTCTACCTATATAAATGCGACCTGCTATTGTTTTATTAGTTTACATTCGGTACTATTATTGCATATTTGTTTTGATAAATCCATTTTTCTATTAATCGTTATTCATTACTTTTATAGTTTTATGTTTCTTTAACATAATGCATATACTCACTATTTATACATTATCTTTCTCAAATTTTAACTGTCTTTACATTCTTTGTTATTACGTATACTTTTCCAATGATATATATATATATCATATATTTCAATATTCTTATTATACATATCATTTTACCTTCGTCTAAATACTACATTAATATTTTTGTATAAAATTGTTTATGCCTATTGTCCTAATTTGCTATACTATATAATTATTGTTTTCAATTGTGTTTCCATTCCGTGTATGTGCTTTATACTATTTTGTCTTAATGTTATAAAATATTTTCATCACTACAAAATTTTGTATGCTTTCTATTTTTTCAAATTGTGTGTATAATTATTATAGTTCCCTTACAAACTATTTTATTAATTGACATACAAAGTCATTTTATGTTTTCAACAAAGTCTTATTCCCATTTATTTTTCCAAACTCTTATTTTAAATTTCGTTTGCGAATTTTCTACCGTTTATTACATCGATAAAATTTTCTAAATTATCTATTGACTATGTTTTCTTCACCACATTGTTGTCCGAACTATTTCGAAATTAACGACGTAATTGACTTTCCCCTTTATCAAATAGCTTACCTAATATTATTTTTTGTACGAAAATTTCTTTTAAACTATTCTATCCCTTGTCACATTTTAGTTCTTATGCTATTTTCCTAATTTTCTTGTTCCGTCTTGTAACATCTTAATATTCATAATTTTCTTATAAAGAGTTTCTCTTGTTTTTCCTTGTTGCGTTTACTACATTTATTTTTCTTAAAGTTGCAATTTTCTAAATACAAATATTTTGTTTGACGTGTATAAAATACAATCTTTACCTTAGCGAGTTCCGGGGACGGAACTACTCTAAGGGGGGGAGAGTGTAACACCCCGCAAAATTGGAAATTACAATTTTGCCCCTGGGTGTTACGCACGGATATTTTATAATGTGTTTCACTACATATTTTGGATTCGTCCTATTTATATATTTTTCGTATTGATTTTTCCTATCTTGAGTCAACAAAAATATATTATTTCAATCTTTGTATATTACGTGTTTCCTACGTGTTTTCAATGCACGTATTAATTACATATTTTCCGCCGCCACGGGTGATAATTTCTGTGTTTCAATTATTTATTTTATGTTTTCAAATCTATTTTTTATAAAACGAAAATTTATTTTTTCCCCTATTTTGATTAAAATGCATTTTTCGATTTTCTGCACGTATAATGCACGTACTTTCTACGTGTAGTAATTTCATCATGAAATGTATAAAATTAGTAAATATAATTTTTCTTATGTTATTTTGGATTATATTTTAATAATTTTCGTTGATAAAAATCAATCTCGCATTTTGATATTTTACGTGCAACGCACGTGTTTTAGGCGAACATATTTGAGTATGTTTATTTTCAAAAAAATATTTCGGAGTGTGTGTAATACTCAATAATAATTTTTTTTTAAAGAATATATTATATGGTGTAATACTAGTAATAGTATATATTGAAAATGGTATATATAGTTGGAAATGTATAAGTGTAATGGCTGTTGATCATAAAAGTGTTTGGAAATGGATAGTATATGAATGGGCCCACGGACTGATGGGTTATAATGTATAGGATATAATATGAATGGTGATATGGTTAATAAAATTTGGAGATGGGCCCTGTGTATAATAGCATGGGCCGTTGAAGAATTGGTAAGTATTTGTAAATGGTGACTTGCATGATCAGTTTGAAATGTGTAAAAATGTGTGTGATTTTGGTGAAGGGGGCCCACGGAAATGAGAGGCAGCACTTTGGGTGCTGGTTTTGAAGAGGTGGCCGGTTACATGCTAGAGAGGAGAGAGAGTTAGGAGTTAGGGAATTAGAGGGGTTGAGAAAACAAAAGGGTGGGAGTTTTAGGAGTTAGAAATGTGAAAGGTTAGAGAATTAATTTTAGTAATTTATTAGGTGGGTAATTTTGCAAATTGAACCCTCTACAAACCCTATAAATAGCACCATATTTCTCCTCATTCTTCACACCAAAAGCAAATCAAGCAATAGAAAATAGAAGAAAGAAAGAGAGAAAAATAAAAGAAAAGAGAGTAAGAGAAGTAAAGTTATTGTGCTTGGAGGATCTCTTGCTTGGAGAGGAGTTTTGCTAGGAGGAGGAGACTTACTAAGAGCTAGGAGTTCTTAAAGCTAGAAGAGGTGTTCTTTCTTTCATTGTCAAGCTTCAATCAAGGTGGGTGTCTCCTACTTTCTAAATTTTTTTAGAACTATGCATGCTAGTAATTATAGATGAGTAGTATAGAAATTTTGATTATGATAAAGTAGAACAATTTATACTATTGGGTGTGGTGAATAGTAGTGAATCATGTTATGATTAATAGATTAAATTAAAACTTGTTAGTTGATGAATGAGAAAAGAATTTATTATTGCCATACACTAGTATACATGAATCTAGAAATTTCGATAATTGTTGAGTTTTCCTTTTTAATAAGAAAATACATTTTTGGTAAAGTGAAACTTGATACTATGGGACTCATTTGATTGTTCATAAAAGATCTAATGTGCTATTTTGATTAAATTGAGTAAATACAAATTCATGCTTATTAATAGGGAGAGATAAACTATTGTCTAAAATATGATTTATAAATTATAATTTACTGTTGAAAAAGTAAACTCAGACGTTATGAAACAAATTCAGTCTAACAAAATATTAGAACAAATAAGAAAAATCGAGTTTCTATGAAATAAAAGAGATACCAGAAAGTTTTGAGTAAAAGCAAAGGAATAAACTACTTGACGTCTGGTGCACTTGGCCTAGTGGTCGGTTAGTGCGTGACCTCCTCTGCGTAGTGGGTTCGAAACCGTTTAGGCTTAGATCTTTTTGTTTGTTTGTATGTTTTTATTTATCCAAGACCTGAGAACCAGTGTAAAGGGATTTTAGTTGGGCTTTAGAACATCAAGTCCATATGGACTTCTTGGTTGGTGCCATGAGTGTTGGGCGCTGCTTGTGGGGGGCTTCACGGGTTCGAAGCTCGGGGGGTGCTTTTTTTTTTTTTTTTTTGGGTTTTAAGGTGATTTGAATGAATTCTAAGGCTTTTGAAAATTTGGTGGAGAATTTGTAGAAAATAGTTTTAAAGGTTTCCATGTATATTTGGAGAAAATAAAAGTGATTTTGAGATAGAATGGAATTTGTCTTTAAAAGTTAATTAATTAAGAGCATAATTTAGATTTTTAGAAGAAAAGTAAAGTGTTGGTATGAGAATAAATTGTCTCAAGGAGACTATTTCTTTAAGTTGAATACTTGATTATTATACATGCTCAAATTGGATAATGAGTTTCTGACTTAAGATTTAATTATTAAAAAGTATGAGATTTATCGTTGTGTGAAATGATTTTTCTTTTGAAAATGTTATACTCTAAATTTTTGTTTAAGAAAGGTTAAAGTGGTTGAGGAATATTATATGTGCTTAAGTTGCTAAAGAGACTTAAAGTGATGGATTTATGTCATGAAAAGAATTATTGTTTTCAAAGATTGTGAACGAATGAATCATGAGTGATGCAAAGATGAGACATGGATTAAATTATGGATAAGTTAGAGACATGAATATAATAAGTTAAGACATGATTATTAAAGGGTATGTGTACCCATGTTTCTTGTACATGAAAGATTTATGATTTAGAATTAGTAAGACCTCTGTTACCGGTAACTTTGAAAGAAAGATTTTGAGACTTGATTTTGAGATAATGCCGTCGGGCGATCTAGTATTTTTTGTGAACAAATCCGATATGAGGTAAAACTGATTCTAGGGTGATAACCTATTCATGTCTTGAACTGAAAATAATTAGGCACTTAGGTGAAGATGTAATAGACTTGTACATACGTAAATGGGTGCTTCTATATAGTCGGCGGTGGATCTCCGTGGCTATAGACCCAGTTGGTGGACTGTGGTTGCTCCATAGGAGATGGACTGTATTTTATCCGGGACTTAGGGTATTCGGCGGATGTTTACCATACTCCAAAGAATATGTATATACCGGGGCTAGAGAGGCATTTACGGGATTATTCTCACGATATAATGGCCAGGGAGGCTGGGATCTGTTATTATAGCCAGGGAGGCTGAGATCCGTATCTGTAAAATAACTCTAAAACTTGTTTAATTACTGGGTAGTCTCATGGCGAGGGATCGAACCCTTCAATATGGAGTACGTAGGCACTTGCCCTCAGACCTATGTAGTATAGGATGCATAGAATCTGAACAAGTGTGCATTAGTGTCATCCTAGTGTAGAATTGTGTGCATTAGGCATTAAGGTATGACATACACTTATATTTAGAATAATCACCCTTGACACTTCACTTGTTCATTCAATCTTTTTGTGATTTGTTAAAGTATGAGATCGTTATACTATTCCCGGCATAGAAAGGATAGCCGTGTATAACATTTCGTCAGTTGTAAGTAACTGACGTGCCCACAGATTAACATGCAGGTAAAGGACCATTCATGAAGCTATAAAGTGGATATGCTGATGCTGATTTATTTCAAAGATGTTGTAAATGTTTTATTGTAAATTTCATTCTTCCGCTGTGTAAAACCAAGTTGTAATTGAACTCTGATGTACTATGGAAAAAGTTTTAAAAATTTCCTTGTAAAATTGTACGAAGTGAAGTAAAGATCCTGTGAAATCTCGAATTTGTCCTTATTTGAAATTCGGGGCGTTACAGAGAACCTTTGACAGGGGCCACATTTCTTGACAAGGGTTAAGGCGTCTTGCAACATGGTGGGCCAGTAGTACCCGTGATTCAAAGCCTTCCGCGCGAGCGAGCGGCTTCCCATGTGGCATTCACCGATCCTCTCGTGTAGCTCCTTGAGAGCATATTTGGCTTCATCTGGAGTGAGGCAGCGAAGATAGGGTCGGCCGTCCGAGGTTGTGTAGGACCTTTTGAAGAGTGTTGAGTTGATCACTGTGAATCTTTCAGCTCGGGCCCTGACCCGTCTTACCTCAGCTCGGTCTTCGGGGAGCTCTCCCTTGACGAGAAATCGCCTAATAAGAGTGGTCCAGTCGTCGGG
The DNA here is from genome assembly GCA_017893485.1 of Hemerocallis citrina. Taxonomy (NCBI): domain Eukaryota; kingdom Viridiplantae; phylum Streptophyta; class Magnoliopsida; order Asparagales; family Asphodelaceae; genus Hemerocallis; species Hemerocallis citrina. Next base: position 351,463,626 of record CM030359.1, on the reverse strand, counting down.
GGGAGCTCCGTCTTCAATACACAGGACCTCCGGGATGTCGATGCTTGGTTTCAACATGACTTCGATCAGGACCGTGCGGTCGAGACCTTCGAAGGATGAGGAAGCCAGCTTGGACAGGGCGTCAGCCTGGACATTCTGTTTCCGGGAGATCCTCAAAATAGCCGACTCATCGAAGGACGTCAGTAGGCATTGAACTACAGCTCGGTACCGGACCATTCGATCGTCACGGGCCTCGTACTCCCCGGTTATCTGGTTGACCACGAGTTGGGAGTCGCTAAAAGCCATGATCTGTCTGGTGCCGGCCTGATGAGCCAGGATGAGCCCGGCGATCATGGCCTCGTACTCGGCCTTGTTGTTGGAGGCCGGGAAGTTGAGGCGGAGGCAGTACTGGAGAAGAAAACTATCTGGGCCTCGCAGAATGATGCCAGCTCCGCTACCCGCCTCGCAGGAGGAGCCATCGACGTAAACTTCCCACGTCTGGTCGGCCTCCTTGCTCGCGGGATGCTCGGAGATGGTGCATTCCGTGATGAATTCTGTGAGGGCCTACCCCTTGATGGCTGTTCTGGGTTAATAGCCAATGTCATATTGGCTGAGCTCGATTGACCATTTGACGAGGCGACCCGAGCTCTCCGGCTTGTGGATCACGGCCTTCAGGGGTTGGTCCGTCAGTACCTGGACCGAATGAGATTGAAAATATGGACGGAGTTTTCGCGAGGCCATGACCAAGGCATACGCTACTTTCTCCATTCGAGAGTATCTGGTCTCGGCGTCGAGCAGGACTTTGCTGACATTGTAGAGAGGCTTCTGTGATCCTTCTTCCTCTCGAACGAGGACGGTGCTGAGCACCTTCTCCGAGGCTGATAGGTAGAGCCAGAGCGGCTCTCCCGGTTCGGGCTTGCTGAGGAGGGGAGGGTTTGCGAGGTACTCCTTTAATTGGGCGAAGACCTCTTGCTGTTGGGTACCCCACTCGAACCTTCCGGTGCCGCGCAGGGCTTTGAAGAACGGAAGAGACTTCTCTCCAGACTTGGAGAGGAAACGGCCGATGGCCGCCAGTCTTCCCGTCAGCTGCTGGACCTCTTTGATGTTCCTGGGAGGGGCCATGTCTATTATGGCCTGAATCTTTTCGGGGTTCGCCTCGATGCCTCGCTGGCTGACAATGAAGCCAAGAAACTTTCCTGAGGAGACGCCGAAAGCGCACTTGGCCGGATTGAGTCTCATGTTATGGGTTCGAAGGACCCCAAAGGCCTCCTCTAGATCGGCGACGTGATCCTCCCCCGGCTGGCTCTTGACGAGCATGTCGTCTACGTACACCTCCATATTGTGCCCGATTTGCTCATTGAAGACCCGGTTGACGAGCCTCTGATAAGTGGCGCCGGCGTTCTTCAGCCCGAAGGGCATGACCCGGTAACAGTATAGCCCCTGGTCTGTGACGAAGGACGTCTTGGTGATGTCGGCAGGGAACATGCGGATCTGGTTGTAGCCTGAGAAGGCATCCATGAAGGATAGAAGCTCGTGAACCGATGTTGCATCGATAAGGGCATTGATGCTGGGGAGGGAGAATGGATCCTTGGGGCACGCCTTGTTGAGGTCCGTAAAGTCTATACAGATCCTCCAGCTTCCGCTCGCCTTCTTGACCATGACGACGTTCGAAAGCCACTTGGGGTAGCTGACTTCTTGGATGAAGCGAGCGGTCAGGAGCTTGTCGACTTCCGCATTTACAGCCTGCTGTCGCTCCGGGGCGAACTTGCGTCGCTTCTGGACAACCGGCTTCGACCCGGGGATCACGCTGAGTTTGTGCATGATGAAATCCTCGGAGATATCGGGCATGTCGGAAGGCTTCCAGGCGAAGAGGTCGACATTGCGGCGAATGCAGGTGATGAGGGCGGACTTCAGGTGAGGGGTGAGGGAGCAACTTACCCGAAAGTGCTTCGACGGATCCCCTGTCTCGAACGAGACATCTTCCAGCTCATCTGCTGACTCAGGCTCGGCTGGGTCCTCTGGGGCTGCATCTCGACGGCGTCGAGGGGAAACACGCCGCTCCCGATTGCTGTCATATAGCATAAGCGAGCAGCTTCCTGGTTCCCTCGGACTACTCCTACTCCGGTATTGGTAGGGAACTTCATCTTCTGGTGATAGGCCGAGGGGACAGCCTGGAGGGAGCAGAGGCCCGGGCGACCGAGTATTGCATTGTAGGCTGCCTTGACGTTCACCACCATGAAGTCCATGGACTCAGTTCTTCGGTTTGGGGTCGTACCTACCGTGATGTCTAGTGTGATGATCCCCTCAATTGTTACAGGGACACCCGAGAACCCGTGCAAGGTGTACCCCGCCGGCTTTAGCTTGTCGCGGGAGAGCTTTAGGTTCTCGAAGGCTTCGAGAAACAGAATGTTGACCGAGCTCCCGTTGTCCACAAGGATTCGCCGAGCGTCAAAATTGGCCATGCTGAGGTTGATGACGAGGGCATCACAATGAGGGAGCCGCACCCCCTCCAGGTCTTCCCCCGAGAAGGAGACAGGGAGTTGCTGGATTTGAGGTGGGAGAGGACCTTGGACGGCGTTAACATCCCGGATGAACGCCTTGCGGGAAGTGTTGGACTCCCCTCCCATGGGCCCCCCGTGGACGCAGTGTAATATGGCTTGGCCCTCAGGCTCATCAAGCTCCTTCTCTCGCTCGAGGAGCTGCCGGGGAGCTCGAGGAGGAAGTGGAGTCCTCCTGTTCCTCGTGTCCCTCTGTCCCCGAGCTTCCTCTCGCTTGTACTCCCGGAGGTACTCTCGCTGAATGAGGGCCTCGATCTCGTCTTTCAGGGCACGGCAGTGATCCGTGTCGTGACCGTTGTCCTGGTGGAAGCGGCAGTAGAACTGCTGGTCTCTTTTCTTGCTGGTATTGTTGGACGGACGAGGAAGGTACTGGACAAGGTCCCTGTCCTCGATCGCCAAGAGAATGGAGAACACATTTTGGGTTAGCGGGGTGTACCTCTCGAAGCGAGGGACCGGCGGGACCTTCTTCATGGCGCCCGCGTCCCTTGGAGCCTTCTTTGATGGCTCGACTTCTTCGGCCTTCCGCTTTCCCTTCCCGGGGGCCTCCCTGGACTCTTCTGGGTTTAGGGCCTCTTCCGCCCTGATGTACTTCTCGATCCTTTTGAGGAGGTCGGGAAAGTCGATGGGGGGTTTCTTTGCCAGAGAGGCTTTCAGCTGTCCATGACGAACGTTGTGCCGAAATGCCGCGGAGGTGACGCCAGGATCGAGGGAGGAGACCGACCTCGCCTCTGCGGTGAACCTCCGGACGAACGCTCTGAGCGACTCCCCTTCCTTCTGCCTGAGTCCAAGTAAAGAGGCACTTGTCCTCTCGGCCTTCTGGCTGGTGACAAAGTGGGCAAGGAAATTGCCCTCCAGCTGGTCGAAGGAGTAAATGGAGCCGGGGGTTAGCTTGGAGAACCATTCCCGAGCCGGACCCTCGGCACAGCAGGGGATCCGAAGCGCTGTGAATCATCATCAGGGTTTTGAAACCCTCCATGTGATCAGCAGGATCTCCCTCGCCGTCATAGGTCTCGAACTGAGGTGGTCGGAAATTCTGGGGTATTTCCGCTTGGAGGATGAGGGCGGAGAAAGGAGGTCGGACAGGTCTATACCCCTGAGCCGCTCCAGGACCGCCGTCGCCTATGTGGTCGAGGCGATCCTCCATTTCTTGGAGGCGCCTTAGGAGGTCGCCATCGTACTCTGGTGGGATCGTTGATGGGCGGGACACGCTGGTCTCGGCGTCCGACCTGGTTTGAGAATGGCGGACATCCTCCTTGTTGGGGGCCCCTCAGAGGGCCCCCAGGATTTCCCTCTGGAAGTCCTGGAACTCCTGGTGAGTGACTGGGGCTCCCTCGAACCGGTTCGGTCGAGCCGAAGGTTGCCGTCCGACGCGGCTGAGCGCTGGCCTCCGCCCTTGGGACGGTGGTTTTGGATGGTTTGGGGCCGAGTTGGAAGCGGCCCTTCCCCTGCTGCGGCTAACCTGTCGGTTTACGATTACCGGCTGGGCTGGACGGGAGGCACTCGACTGGGGTCCCTGGCGGGGAGCCCCGTGATTGGAGGCATGCGCTTCGGCGGTGGCACCCGGCGGGGGTAAGTCCTGCCGAGGTGCGGAGGTAGCAGCCTTCTTGGCTTTGGGGGCCATGAGAGTTCGGCTGTCGAGGTACCTTGATGGTCGGGCTCGGGTCAGCTTCTGTAGTAGCGTTTCCACAGACGGTGCCAACCTGATGCGGTTTGTTTCTGGGAGACGTGTGGATGCACCAGGTGTAAGTTCTTACTCGATTTATATTTGAGGGAGGAAGCTCCTAGTCAGACGACCCTCGGCTGGCCGAACGGTACCGATGACAGGCTGGAGTGAGGCAAGGCTAGATGCTCGGCTCGGATCAGGGGGCTCGGATCCGAGGTCTCGTGTACCTGCAGACAGTCTAGAAACACCGGGGTTGGTACCGGTGGCAGACCCTCCGATGATCTAGTTAGTCTCTGAGAGAGAGTAGCGGTAACTAGGGTTTGGTGGAAGAAAGATTGATTACCTGCAGACAGGGGGGAGGGTCTGGTATTTATAGGGGAAGCCAATCGGGTCCAGACCCCTTTGGGGCTGGGTCCCGACCCGGTTACCCGAGTGGCTGAAGCGGTGGAAAGCCGGGCGGTATATGACTGACGTGGCAGACGCCGGAGTGGTTTCCGGGCTGACGTGGCAGAGCTCCGGGCAGTTTTCCGGTGCTGATGTGGCAGATCTGAAGGATCAGAAAGAGCGCGTATTCTGAGGGGATCCAGTGGCGTAGGATGGGCCACGTTATTCCTGACCCATATCATATATATATATATATATATATATATATATATATATATATATATACTAGTTGGAATTTACCGTGCACCAAGTGCACGTAAATTTACCATTTACCGTGCACCAAGTGCACGTAAATTATATATATATATATATATATATATATATATATATATATATATATATATATATATATAGGGAGCCCTTCGGTTGAGAACTAATTTTGGTGAGAACTCCGTGAGAACTCACGAAGTAGATCCCCCCATGAAAAATCCGAACCGACCATCTCATTCTACATGCCTTAGATAGCATAACATAAAGAATTCAAATAATTTGAAGTTCGTTTGCTCATCCATCAAATGGAGTAGAAATTTCAATTTTGTGATGATGTAAATCATGGGAAAATGAACTTCAAATTACGTGATTTTTTTATGTTATGCTATCTAAGGCATGTAGAACGAGATGGTCGGTTCGGATTTTTCATGGGGGGTCTATTTCGTGAGTTCTCACGGAGTTCTCACCAAATTAGTTCTCAACCGAAGGGCCACCTATATATATATATATATATATATATATATATATATATATATATACTGGTTGGAATTTACCGTGCACCAAGTGCACGTAACTTGGAGCACATAAATGTTGAAAAATTTATCTAAACATACTTGCATTTAGCAAATCCATATTCTTCAAACTACAAATTCGATTAAGTCAATCATATTAAAAAGCAAACCATGAATTTCAAAATTACTCCAACGACAACAAGCTCGTCGAAATCATATTTGAAGCAAGTACTAAGAACCCAAGTTTAATCAATTATAGCAAATTTCCAATCAAAATAAAGCACAAATGGATCAAAATTCGAACGATGTAAGAGTAAGCTATATGCGTAATAATTTAATCTAAAACATAAAGATATAATCATTTTATTTTTCATAAGATTAATCATCATTTTGGACTTTAACTTTCTTGAACTTAAAACTGATATTAAAAAAAGTTATTAAAAAAAACAAATTAGTAAATCCTAAACTGGTATTATCGTATTTTTCATAAGATCAATCATCACTTTCGACTTTTAACTTTCTTGAGCTTAAGATATGGTTCTGGTGTTATTCACTGCTCTACTAAGCAGATTTTGCATTGCACCACTATAAGAATTAGCATCTCCGATCTTGAATCTCTTAGGAGTAACTACAATAGGATCCAATGGGTTAGAGTGGAGGCGCTTGACCCATTTATTATGGCTTGGTTCTGGATCTATTTGTTTGCTTCCCATTGAAGGACTTTGATCCAGACGTATTTGTATCATGTACTTCAGAGCTTTTCAAATCCTGTGGAATTTGCAAAAAGTTGAGTGTTTATCAGCCATGTTCTTTGATCAATATTATTAACAATTATGGATGATCCTAAATTACATTAATAATTGCAATTGATCTCAACAGACAGCACAAGCAGATCCTGAATTACAAGGATGAGATTTCCTCATCACAAAGCTAATTAATTTCCATCATACCCCAAAAAATTTAACCCAAAAAATTTCCACCTACTATCTGTATCATGTCATGACATTATGATGACTTGTTATTGTCTGACATGTTAGATAAATGAACAAAACTTCATCCATGTAAAACTCATATAATACAAATTTATTTGCTTTCACTATCCTGAGTGGAAGTCCTTTCGTAGGACCTCCTCTCTTAATCAAATCAGAGATGGCAGTCTCCATGTTCTGAGTTAATAGAAACTATTATTCTATACAATTTTTCTTCTAAGCTACTAATCTTAACGGATTAAAAAAATACAGAACATACATAATTTTGACAGGTGAAATTCTTAACTTGGTAACAAAGAGGTTTGAGGAGGTAGGCGCTCACCTACTATCTATGCAAACCTTTGCATCAACTTTCAAAATTTCAGAATCTTGAATCTGATTTTAATCATCTAATTATCAATCCACAAGAATAAAAAGAAAAAAAAACTAATTATCTAGCTAGTTGGAACGACAGAGAATGTTATCAAGATCCCAACACGAAGATGACATGCACGAATTCAGAAAAGGTTCCAAAAATTCTTACATGTTACGAGCTTAGAGAACCCATCCTGCCATGTGAGTCTGCTTTTCTAATCCTGCTAGATAGTTGCAGTCACATTCAATTCATTAGAATGATATCTGCATGAAGCCTTTGCAATAATAGGGATGCCAGATAAACAAAATCTACACCTTACATGCAACAGAAAAAAAGGTCTTCTTACATTACAAAATGCTTCAAAGTTAGTGTCTCAAGATATAAACATGACTTCCTAAGTTAATTCTCTAACCATAGCATCCTCTGAAATTCTGAATAAGGTTATGAAGAGCTTTTATTTCTACAACAGTGGATTTACAGAGAACAATATAGGCCATCTGCGAAAACCAAATGAGTAATGCTAGAATGCATGATGTAAGAGAGAATTCTAATATTAAAGCTTCAACAGGTTACTCAATGTCAAAATAACATGACAAAAGCCAACAATAAGCATCTACACAAATGAACTTCATGAAGATTATATAATTAAAAAGTTTTTATTGAGCTTTTGACCACCGAGAAGCGCCCATCTCGGGTATACTTACATACATGTTCATATGATCCTCAATAAATTCAAAATTCAAAATTTAAGTGCAATGTGGCAAAACAAATTAATGCACTTTGCAGGGATATCGAGGTAGCTGGTATTCAATCCCTTGTCTCTTAACAACATTGTTAATCCATCTAGGAACCTTAGGGTATGTTAGTTTCTAAAAAAATCATGGACTCACTAAGAATTACAACTGCAATGCATACATGATCTTTCCTAACTAAAAGAGAACTAAATTAGTTAACATTCAAAGATCCAATCCTCCTTTTTTCTCCTAGTTTTGAAGTGTTATTGATCAAAATTTGTTAGAAAGTTTTTATAGACTGAAAAAATTATTGTTCGTTTCAAGATTGTTGATGCCAAAAATCGGACTGGATGTCCTCAGAATCATGAATCATAATGAATCTACCTCACATACTGGGTTTGAAAATATGACACAACTTGTTGGAAGATATAGAAAATCCTATAAATCATAATGTACAAATGTAATACACAAATAATGAAGTTTTGTACAGATCTACCTTACTTGTTTAGTACTCATCACCCCTCATCAACCCTAGCTGCCAGTTTCTTGCTACACACTTTCTTGCCGGAGAGTTTTTGCAAAGAGGAAGAGGATGATGCATCAATTACTTAACAGAAGCAATTCATTTCTAACTTTTCCAAAGTATGTTCAGGTTTGAAACAAATTTCTTTGGTTTCTTCGCCATTTTCTGCTTGTTTTCCTTTCCATAATTTCATATGTGGCTTAGGATAGGGCAAGCTTGCCTGATACTTCACCAAACTTTGGCGATCCTTCAAGTAAATTGCCAGTCCCGATTTTTGAAGGTGATCTCGGATAGCCTATGCTCAATTCCGACCCAATCTATTTCGTCCGAGTTTTAAAACTATGTCAATTACCTCTCCATGGCTATCTAAATATAGAGTATAAAAATTAAGACTGTTTTTACTAAAGTAGACATTATTGAACCACAATAATCATACGGTTGGCAAATACACCTTACATATAGGATACCTCACATGAGATCATTAGTTCTCTTTCATGATATCATGTTCAAAAGAACCCTCCTATACAACTAATTAGTATTTCCCTTTTGCTAATATATAAATGAATTAATAATTGAAACTATCTTGAATTACTTTATCTCTTTACTAATTTGACTTGCTTTATACTTTTATTGGAGCCAAATAGAAAATCTTGTAGAACCCAAAACAGATATCAAATGTTTTCACTAATCATTTCATTACGTCTCTCATGTCTACCAAAACTGTAAAGTGAAAACAATAAAAACATGAAACCAAAGTATATTCCCAATGAGAATGGAATATGCATTTCTTCAATCAACGCTTTAACTCTTTACACTCATTATATTGATTGCAAAAACTATTCACTTTTGTTATACTCTGAAGAAGAAATTTAACCAGACACAATGCATGAAAAAGTTTGTTAAGGGCTATAGTTCAAATGCATGCTTCCATTTTTTAGGTTGTTAGCATATCAGATGAATGACAAATTTCCTAGCGTTTCCTGTCAATTTCATCAATTGAGTCCCACAGTAGATAAAGAGTTTCCTAGCATTTTATGAATCAAACAGTGATATTTTCAAGTAATCACTTTATGTAGTTTCTTTGGAGTTTGAAAGAGGGCTAACTATTAGGTGTTTGGATTCTTAATTCTTTTAGCTTCTACCGAGAACTAATTCTTAATTCTTAAATTTCACAGTTGGTTGATAGAAATCCAGGTGATTAAACCAAACATATCTTACAAGTTACCAGTCAATCTAGAAAGGACCTTAATCCTGTTCTCTGTTGATTCAATTCCTTGTGCGTCGCAATCATCAAATATCTTTCAGGCTGCGTAAATAATGACGCATCAATATAAAAAAATTCAGAAATTTAAAATGAGCAAGAATAACCAACATAATCCAGAAAAGAACAAAAGAAAAAAAAGGTCATATATTAAAACCCATATGTTTAACCATACCATTGTCATAAGACTTGGGGATCGTTTTATTTATTCCCACAGCTTTGTTCATTTACAAAAGAAAGATCGTTCGGTTTTGTTTTTATTGGGAAAAAATGTTTCTTTTTGAGTGATTTTTTGTGAAAGAACAGATTTTGGTGTAAGAATAGGTTTTGTTAAATCAAGACAATATCTTTTTGTGGATTATAAAAGAAAGATAAGGTTTTTAAATAAAGAAAGTTGGTTACTTTTAAAAATCGGTTAATTCGGGTATTTTGGGAAAAGGTTGATCTTTTTGACAAAATATCATATTTTGTTTGTTTGATTTTATTCATTAAAGGGGGTGATTTTTATTAGTAAAAGTTAAGTTCTTTAAGAAAGTTTTGACTATTTTGAGTAAACATCACAAACTGACTTCTAGGCATTCATAAAGAATCATAAAAAGCAAAAAATTAACTATAAATGTAAAATGCGGCAATATGCATTGCAAAAATTACCTTTATACAAAACATTTCTAGAACTTCGTTGATAAATTTTACACCAAGATGACCACTACAAAAATTATATACACCAACCACTACAAGTTTTAAATAATAACAGCACTAATAGAGCCAGATTTTTTTTTAAAAATACAAAGTAGCTTATAAATAATTTCTCTCATCAAAACCAACGGAGGAAGGGCAACAAATGTTTTGAGGATTAACCTCTTTTGTTTGTTTAGTTAGACACTTCTAAGCATCAGGGAGGTTCATGCAAAGTATATCCTTTAAAAAAATGCATACACATAAAAACACGTGCTCTCAAACTTGTACAGAAAAAATTTGAAAGAAGATCACCCACTTTCAATCTCAAGCAATACGTGTTACTTATTCATTATGCATAAAATGGCCTAAAATTCTCAATACAATTAAGCAACCACAACTGCAATCAACACAATGAACGAAAAGTGGTTTTTTTCGGACAATTACATGAAAAGGGGGATAAGAAAGAGAAACATAAAATACTATATTTGCATGATACAATCCCAGATTACATCAAAAAAATAAATACCACCGTATCGGTTGCACTGACACATGGAAACCAACATATATACATACACAAGTGTAGTTCGTCTCTAAAACAAATCTGAATGGATATCATATGTCAATCTATGTATGCATAAACATAAATACACATGCACCTTTTCTCATGTTACATTCAAATCTTTTCATGAAAAAAAAAGTTTACAACAATTGACATCGTATATAAAAGGAAAAAAATGTTGCAGCATACTCTTAAAGGCTACAAAATATTTTCATGCCACCCAAGTGCTTCTACAAAACAACTGAATCCAGCCTCTTTGTCATACTACATGACTTGCAAAACATGAATAATGATAATCTGCAGACAAATTAAAATTAGTTTAAGCAAAACTTGAAGGGGAGATAATCCGACATAAAACCCCACAATTATGTGAAAACTAACAATCTTCCATATTATAATAGCTAATACTTTGGTAACCGCAATTGTTAAAACTTAAATTTCCAATGTCATATAAGCATCTTAATCTATCTGGGCCTAAGGGTCTAAATCTTTTTGCTAGTATATCCATTTACTTCAACAAACATAAGGTCCATGGTTATGGAAACATCTAACTTTTTGGAAAAAAAAGGTCATATGACTATTAGAGAATATATTTTGCATGAAATGGATGTGGAACTTTTGGATTCCTAAAATAGTGTGGCACTCTTATACGATCTTGTTGATTTTCGAGGAGCCCATACGGGAAGCATAGGTCTCAGGGAGATCCAATGAACCTCATACCATTTCATGAGAAAAAAACATATGTTCAATTCTTTTTTAAAATTATGTAATAGAAATCGGCCAAAAATCTTGCAGTCAGAGTACTTGAAATCTCATAAGCACCCTACATTCTCCCTTCCCTACAAAAAAGAAAAGAAAACATTAAAAACCAATCCATTCAGAAACTTCCTCTATTCGGCATCCTCTTCTACCAATACCCAGTGAAAAATGGCACATGCTACTAACTTATTATGCATTCTAAGAACAAGTCTATGCTTGTGAGACCTTTACGAATACATGGCTTGTGTAACCTTAACACTCTTCAACACTATGTGACTACATCAGAATCTACATTCTTTGTTACAAGCCTTTTATTAAATGTTATAATTACTGGATTGTCAAATTAGTACAAACAAATTCTAACATTTCTTTCCTACTTGTGTACTCCTTCTCATTCCATCAATTTAGGCAATAAAAATGGATTTTACCCCTTGCCTTGATGCATCAACCCAATCCTAAACTACTTAAGGGAATTTATATGCAAAGCCAGAGTAAAATGAAATGGGATTATCCACGATAATGTATGAATAAGAATTCTCTCAAGCATAGTAAATTATTATTTGATCTTACCCTTATGTATTGTTTTCTATCTTTGCTCCCCATGTGTACCCTTTCAACACTGTTGGTAATTCAGTGCTGCTAAATATTAGATTACAAATTAATTAGTAAGATAAACAAAAGACTAAATGTATAAGCAACCGATAGTTAAAAAATGTATCTTCGCACTTATCATCAACAAAACGAACTATTTTCCTAGAAAAAATAAATACGACTATCTTAGTAATCAAATGAAGAGCACTATCCCCAATTAATTTTATAATTAACATGAAATTTTAGTCCTGCTACATCTCATGAGTTGATGGAGAAAATAATATTTTGTGTTCATACCAACTATATAGCCAAATCCATAATAAAAAAGATTAAGCAACAAAGATGTTGTAAAACCGATATTCTAAAAGAACAGTAACTTATATTATGTTATGCCAAACGGAGAAAAATATTATGGATACAAATACCTTGAAAAAATGCCTGCTTTTGCCCTACAAGATATGTTCTCTTCCTGTCTTAGTACATTTCAGAATACAAAGTATGACATGACAACAAATAAGCATTGGTAAATAAGGAAATAAAGAATAAAGTAAATTACAAACCGATCCAGTTTCTTGTATTTTTTTATTCTTCTCATTCTTGAGCCATTGATTTTCGAACATGGCCATCATTTTGAACCACATTGTACAAAAAACTTCTTTTAATACTACCAGCTATAATATCTTGTCTTCTGAAGTATCAGTGTGGAACTACAGGTTTAAAAATTGGTCATCTTTTGATTTCTAATCAAACTAAACTATAAGTTTTAAAACCGAATGGATTAGATATATATGCAGCTAACAAATATATAAACATCTACAGTTTTTCATAGATACAATGATAGGAAATCTAATTGTTGTTTAACCAAGTTAATGGACCACCAAATGAAGGAATTGTAATGAGGCGATTTTCTTCAACAAAGAAAAACTCACATTTCCAGACTTATATTACCAGGTTCTTTTTCTTGTGAATCTGAGTCTTTACAACTGGATGAGTAAATTACATCAAGGAGCCATGCCTAACCAGATTCATTCCACAAAAGAAGATGCACTCATTATCTATTTACTGATTCAAGCAAAGGTGCTTAAGTTTATATTCCATTCCATAAGATAATTATACCCCGATATAGACATTCTAGTAGCCCACTTAGATGATATAAAACGAAAAGGAAAAGCAAAGTTGTCCTCAGTCATTAATTTTTGAAGTTTAAATACACACAAGTATACACTAATACACAACTGACTTGACTTGTGAACCTCTTCACAAATTTTATTATGGAAATAAGATCAAATTTTGATTACCTATAGCCAAAACTCAACATCGTGAGAAGTCACCAACTTCACAAAGTAGTCATTTAAAGCAACTCCAGCTTTAGCATAAAAAAAAACTTGACATGTCAATATTAACAATTCAATCAAAAAGTGCCATCAAATTTCTTATCAACTTTGGCGCATTATTGTATTAACCCTCTTTGCTCATTTAGAAAAAAGCAAGCGAACCCCAGCATATATAGTTGTTCAAGATTGTATCACCATCTCATAAATAATGGTTTTGAAAGTAGGACAATGCTTAATTATGAACTTCTAATAGGAATACCATCAATCATTTTATGTTCATGTAATTTCACATAGAAGAAAATTTGTAGAAAAAATTAATGAAAAAAAGATTCAAAAATTTTAATAGGTTTGATCAAAACTACTTACTTTCACAAGTTGACTCTTTTGCACTAAAAGTTGAGAAGGAAAAGAGAAAAAAGATTATCTCTTTAACTCTGATCAACTTTGCTGACTTTCACAGGCTTACTCAATCTGCATATTTCAACTCGCTAGGCTATTCAGATCTCCTTGAGTAGCAAAGAGAGGCTCTTTGATGAAAAAGGACTTATGAGAGGATCGATCGAGATTGAGGTGGTCGGAAAGGGTAAAACGCAAGAAAGGGAAATCATAAGAGATGGGTTGTGAGGAAGAGGGATGATTTGTTTAGGGTTAGGGTTTTAGGGGATCGGAGGGATTGGGGGTTTTGGGGAGGGGCGTCAAGATTGGGAGTGGAATTGGGGGTTAGGGTTATGGTTTTGAGGATTTGAGAGAGGTAGGGATTTTGGGAGAGATTGGAGCGGTGGGTTTTGGGAGAGATCAGAATTTTGGGGGAGCGATCGGGAGAAGTGATAGGAGGGGATGGATAACATTGATTTTAATTAGAAAATTATATAAGGAATTTAGATGGCTGGGATTTAATCTAGGAATACCAGATCTGCAGTCCAGATATGCTCTTGACAGATTTATTGTGGCTTTTATAATAGAACTAGTTGAAATTAACCGTGCACCAAGTGCACGTGACTTGGTGCACATGAATGTTGAATATTTTAACAACATTTTATGTTGTTGAAAAAATTATTCATAGAATAAATTTTATTAAGAACTAAAATGAATATATAGTATAATCACTATATCTTAATATGTACACAAAATACCTAAATTTTTTTAACTAAAGACTCAATATTATCATCTATATAATAAAACACAAAGAAAGCTATCAAGTGGCTCTCCTTCAATCCCCTCAAAATCAAAGGCTCAAATCTAATATCAAGTGGCTCTCCTTCAATCCCCTCAAAATCAAAGGCTCAAATCTAATATCACAAAACACATCCCCCCCTCCCCCCCCACCCCCCCCCCCCCCCCCCCCCCCCCCCCCCAAAAAAAAAAAAAAAAAAAAAAAACTCATTTATTTATTTTATTATTTCTCTCTCTCTCTTTCCCATTCTCTTTCTATTTACTCAGAAATTTAGATTTTCAGATTTCAGGTTTGTAAATTTTCAAATTTTTTATGTTTTTTTTATTGTTCATGTTACATTGAAAATACCAAATATCTCTTCAATAGTTAAATTACATCATTTTCCACTCTTAAAGGTTTAAGAAGTTGGATTTTATGCCCACATTTATAATTATTTTTCAACATATACTAATGGAAACATGAATTTTTATTTACAACTAATTATTGTCATACTATTCAAACATGAGCTACATAATTGTTGTTTTTTCATATGTTGTATCGTTCCGAAGACATGTGCCCACAGGCAAATCTAGTGAGTAAACAAAATAACATGTAAAAGTAAAGCATCATTGCTGAAGCCATCGAAAAAGAATTTAATGAATAATCATTCTTTCGTGCATTCTAAGTACTCTTGTTATTATTCAGCTCTTATTTGGATTATATCCTATAGCCTAAACTTACTGCAGGCTCTTTGCTTTATGTACTAAGACATATTTTGTCTTATTTTAATATAGCCTAAATTCTATGATTGTATTTTTACAAGTGTTGTAATTTTGTGCACATGATGGTGTCGATCGTCCATATAGAGTCCCATAATGTGAGTAAACAACTCTATATAAGGGAAATTTCCTCTTCAAAACATGAGGCTTTGTTTCCTCTTCAAAAATATATATAACATATAAAGTACGCATATCAATAGCATAAACATCATAAGAACCAAAATAATGCAATTTTCAACTCCAAAAGCTAGAAGACTATTCCACCTCCCACAATACTCCAATATCTCCTAATCATTCTTCCAGAAGTAATCAAGTAACTAATAAACACCCATCTAACATCTAATTTTGCAGAGCCAACACTAATAACAAATCAAATCTACTAAAAGATGCAGCTAAATATCCAAAACATGTAACAAAATCCCAACAAAACCCAGCAAATCCAATATTTATTAAAATGTATCAGAATTTCATTTAATACTAAAAATAAAGTAAAAGTAATATTTCAGGTTTCAAAATAAACCATACTGACAGGTAAGGAAGTTTACACAGAGATATTGTTGATCTACATTATAATCTCATATTCCATCTCACTGCTAACCAAATAAATAACACATAATAGAAGTATCTATAGCTTAAAACAACATTTATAGCCCAAAATAACATTAAAAAACACATGATGTAATTAAGACGCATTCAAGCAAAACCCTTAGAAATACACTATGCAGCAAGCTTTTCTAGTTACGTAAGGCACTCTTTTCAACAATATCAAACTATTTAATTCCAAAAAGTATCTAATTTCGCAAATCTAGATAATCATACTGAACCGACAATAGAATCTACTGCTACAACAAATCATCATACCAACTTAAAAAAAACATAATCCAACATTTATATCTCTTCATACCAACTTAAAAAAAACATAATCCAACATTTATATCTCTTCCATATCCCGCAAAATCACATCCCTTTCCCGAATAATCCGCCATCTTCAAACTTGTTATTCTGCAAAGTATCCCCCCAAATCCCCACCGCCTTCCCCATTAATACCTTCACGTTGATAAAATCAAATTCAAACAGATGACACTGACATGTCCAATTTCCCAATAAAGAACCCTACCTCAAACCCTAATAGAACCAATTCAAATCAAAGCAAAGGACGAATTTTTCCCGAGTTTCCTAACGTCTGCGATAAGCCGCGCAGTCTGGAATAGCCTCTCTATTTCCATAGCCACATGTTTCGGTGGTGCCTCCGCCATTAATTTGTTAGCTTCCGATGGATCTTGTGCCGATGATGATGACGGTGGTGGCGGTTGTTGCAGGCGATTGGAGAGGGCGACGGGTTTAGAGAAAGAAAGAGAGCGGCGAAGGGAGAGAAAGGTTTGGGCATGAGTATTAGGAATTATATTTGAGGAATATGTATGGACAATATTAGATCTAAGATACAATAATATAACGGCTGAAATTAAATAGTTCAATTAATCTGTGTATCACACGTGCAATAGTTAACGATTGATCTTGGCCGTTGATTACCTAAACCCCCTAATAAATACCCACTCCGCCTTCTTTTCTCCCTCCACTTACTTTTCTCTCCGGTCCCAACGCTGCTTTTTCTCTGAGCCCTCTATCTCTCCGTTGACACCGTTCGCCACCGTTTTCGATGCCCCCCCAACTCCGATGACCGTAACAGCTACGACCCCAATCATACCATGCTCTCGTCATTTCGTCCCTTCGCATGTCCGACCGTCTTATTCTTTTCCCCATCTCCATGAGTTCTCGAAGATGGACTTGGCTTTATCAAGTTAGTTTCTGCAACTTTTGGCTGTGAATCTGACCATCTCTTATGATTTTGAGTTGCTTTATGTTTATTACAAATTTTGATTTTGGTGGTAATGTTGTAAATGTAATGGCTGAAATGAAAATTTGACGTAGTTAGTACTGCTTTCGCAACTCAAATAATTTCATCAACCAAAAAACTTAACATGGACAAAGTCATTACAGGTTTTTAGGCAAAGACAGATAAATCATAAGCACAGATCAAACAACTCTTGATAACATATGTCTTCCGAGCAATGAGCCTACTCACTAAAAATATTAGATTAGAAATGCACTGTAAGTAAATGACAATAAAACTTTAGTAGTTATTGCTAGCTCCTGACTCAGCCAGATCAGTTACAATCGTAGAGCAAAGAAGCAATATCTAGACAGTAGTAAAGAAGCAACACGGTAAACCATTTGATTCTCTTATTGCTTGCTTCGCGACCACAGAGTACAAGGAAAGTAAAGAAGCTCTTGTTGCACGTGGATAATTCATAACTATATGATTTTTACCCAATTCACACTATCTACATCCCATCTAAACCAATCTTCTTCATGAAACAATCATCAAATTTCTCTGCAAAGGATCTATTCCACCTAGTTCGAAATCTGTCTAGTAATCTAAGCAATTAAACATATAAGAGATAAGTTCGTTGAATCCAGTTTTGGAAATTAAGGTATTCATACTGCTACCTAAACCAATGGCCTAAATTTATAGAGATAGACACATAAGTTCAATAAAAATGATGTAACCAATTAAACATATATACTTGCAGCTAAACAACAAAAGAAAAACTGAAGGTCGTCACTAAAAAGGCAGAGGCAATAACATAGACAAATATAATGAAATATATACATGAAGTTCATGCAGAGTTTTTTTTATACTTTTAGTTTACATTATTACTCCTGTAACATTGAGCCATTAGTTTTAAACATAGATGATACGATAGTGTCTATCAGAACCTTGGTTCCACAAATGCATACGAGGTTAATCAGATTTTGCTCAAAAATTTATGTTAAGCTTCTAGTTCTGTACTACTGTACTTGCCTCAATAAATCACCAAAATGGTGTGTATTATCCACAATGCTTTGCCATGAATACCAGCTTTAAAAGATTCTACACTACTCGTTGTGGTAGTTTCAATCTTGCAAAATGGTCACTATTATGGTAAAACTCATTTGTGAAAGCAACCAAGAAGCATGAGCATTTGTAAACATCATCTTCCTAATCTTTTACAGGGCCTTAAAATAACAACTATTTACAGCCACAAGCTTGCTAATATCTTTAAAAATGACAAAATCTGTATGTTTTTTTATTAGCTTCCCAAATACCTGGTTGCTTTAGAATAATAAGCAAAACTATTTAAAGCATGTGAAAATTTAACTTAAATAACTATTCAGAATAGACTCAAATACACACACGATTGATGCCATATTGGAAAAATCCCAAGAATACTTCAGTCACGGTGTCATCAAAGCTTGCATTCTAAGAATTGATTCCACATTCCTTGCAAACAATTTCTGAAAGAGTATTGGGGTAATTCTATTAGGTTTAGGCATAAAGATGATCCAGTATATATTTGTAAAATACATGTCTAAAATGAGGCATTAGATATATGTGCTTACAAATATCATTCATTTAAGAATACATGAGTTCCAAGAATCCATATTAAAGGTTCATGGATTGGATTAGAAAGTAACTTATATAATCTATATGTTATCTTCTGTTGTTAGACATGTATAAAAAGCCAATGCCAGTTCTAACCACATTCAATTTTGAATTTTCATCATCAGTTAGTTCTGTAACAAGGAAACCTTGCAAACATCATCCTACATTTCTTTGCAAATAAAGATGAGCAATAAATATAGGTTATTGATCTTTAATTAAAAACTTGGAAGACCTAAAGCTGCCATTCACTTTAATTTCAATGACCAACTCATCTTTCACTACTCTAATAACTCATAGCTTCCATTCACCATTATACATATGATTCAACCAACAAAGTAATTATTAGAGCACAATTTAGTGGTACTTTTTTACCAAAACAATTACATAATAGATTAAGGCATCACATTAAATAATAAAAAATAGTTTGACATCTCTTTAGTAAAGGAAATACTTGTATGGCCAGTATTTACATGGAATACTTGTTAGCCATTAACAGCATTTGCATCTATCCTCCACCACTGCCTTCCTAGGTACTTTAGTTTGCTGTAATAAGCCCTTAATGCAAGAAGAAGTATGTATAAACATTCCATCCCCTAGAAAATCATTAGGGAAAACTAATGGAATAAACTTCAAGATTGCAATTTACAATGTAGAAGTGCAAGATATGGAACGTTCATATAATAGGTAAATAACCATATGACACAAACTGAGTTTTCAATAGCAAATAAACAAAAGCATTGAAGCCGCATAGGAAAATAAATAATTAGCAGTCCCGATATCATCTTCTAGAGTAAAAGGAGATTCATTAAAGCATGTAGTACACTATTCATTTCTAGCCAAATAGTCCAATATATTCTGAAAATCATGAGTTTCCAAGCAATAATAAGATTATCTGCTACACCATGACATTCAACATCAAGGATGGAATCAATGGAGATAGGTAAAAACTGAATCCAAAGTATTGAAGTGAAAAGCATCTAAATATTTCTAGCCAGATGGCATTCAAGCCTGTGATATGCACTTGTTAGAAGGTAGAAGGTTCTATAAAAATGAGAATGAAATATATACTCTAGCAATTTAGCAAAAGACATTAAACCTCAATCCTTCCTTGGTAAAAGTTTACGATAATATTTTATACCAAAAAAATAATAATAATCTGAACTATTAAAAAATTAAAAAATTACATCTATAATTCTCTAGCTATATAGTTGTTAGTATTATGGCATGACTTGTGATATTCGATTAATCTTGTAAGTATGTCAACCTTGCATGCTGAGATCAGTCTCCGTAACATACTAAACTTTCAAATAAACATCATCAAAACATATAATTTTATTTGATATAAGAAACTATATTGTACACCATAAATAAACATAACTATACTGAGTGAATAAAGGTCAAGCGAGGAGTGGGTGTAGGTCCGCTCAAGCAAAACATCAAACAGTTTGTGGGCATGTCTTAGTAAGTAACCATATACTACTATTATTCCTATTCTTAACACTTCAATATGCCTATTCGGAATATAATTGTCACATACTCATCATAACATTTCTACACTCATAAAAACACCTATATCGAAAAAATGCAGAACCACCGCAAAACAAACTACAGCATAATTTAACAAAATAATCAAAACTAATACTGCGAGAAATAATGCAAATGCCATCTTACCATCAAATTGCCATCTTCCTGACTACCTGAATGTAGTAGAAGAAAGACATCTTTTATAAGTGCATAAAAAAGATAACAACTTTTCCATAAAAACAAACTCACATTGCTCTTTCATCTTTTCCCCCCAATTTTTACCAAAACATAATTTTAGGGTTTAGTTACAAAATTAGGGTTTCGACTTCGAAAATTGTTTCGAATCGGTCGAAAATACATTGAAATAAAGAAGAAGAAGAAAAAGATTAAGGTTTCCTTTTAAATCGAAATCTAGAAAGAAAATTCAGGGAAAAAAATTAGGGTTTTTTTAGAAAAATCAAAACTATTATTGACAATGCTACAGTTTTCGAGCCATTCAGTTCAGTTGAAAGATAGTAAACTCTAATCGACGAAGTGATCGAGCTTGACTCTGCTGTTGGATGATCTCATTGCGGCTCGGCGGCGCTCATTTTGCTTACCCATGGATTAAATTTGAGGAATTTTGGGATTTTGATTTGGAGATAGAAAGAGCGGAGAAAATTAGGGTTTGCGAAATTGGTGGAGACGCTGGAGAGAGAGATGAGAAGACGGAAGAAGAGAGGGGATGAGGGATGATAAACTTGATATGGGGGGATTAGAGCATCAGTAGTCGTTACCTGCCAAATTTTGGGTATATAGCAATTAGAAATAGGAAAAAAAAATATTGCTGTAGTTGTTTAAAGTTATATTCGATTTGTCTTATATTTTTTGTAAAAAGACGGAAGATTGTCTATTGTCGTAGAGTGTGGGGTTTGAAAAATATTGCGGGACGTTAAATAATGTATCGCCTTTGAATCGAAAAAATATTTAAAAAAATCAAATTGAACTTTGGACGGTGTATGATCCATCGTCTGTTTATTTTATTTTTTTTTTTTTTTTTGAAATATGCAAGGACGGGAGATTTTCTCCCGTCCGATGCATAAAATCGAATGCCGGAAGATCCGGACGATGTATAGTTAGTTGTCGGTGGTTTTGTTTAATTTTTATTTTTATTTTTATTGGTGGAACGGTGGTTTTGTGAATTGGTAATCATACAATACAATTGTGGTTTTGTATAATTCGGATGAGAGATCGGATTGGTGGTTTTAGATGGTGGTTTTGTAAAAAAAAGGATGAGACTCATGAGAGATCGGATTAAAGCAAAGGGTAAATTGGTAATCATACAATGGTTAACAAAAAAAAAAAATAGAACGGACGGTAGTTAATCTACCGTCCTTCTAATTCGGCATTTTCCCAATTTGTTCAGACGGTGTATATTACATCGTTTGTCAACTTTTTTTTTTCTTTTTTCAAACGGTGTATGATCCATCGTCCAATTGCACTTTTTGTACGTCTCACCTACGAGACGAAATTTAATCTTTCGTCTCTACTGACGGACGAAATAAGATAGGTCGTTAGCTATATTTTGGTTATTGCCAAATCGTCTGCTATATTTGGCAAGGAACTGTTCCTCGTACACCCAAATTTTGCAAATTTGGACGACGACTGCAGCTCTTTTTTTGAATTTTTTGCAAAATTTGGGTATTTAGCCCACGACTACAGATGCTCTTAGTAGGGGAATCTGCGCAGTCCATATTAGATCGATAAATAAAATGTGTGGTCCTGATCTAAAATATTTTAAAGATTTTTATGGCTCAGATTAAATCTATATTATAAGATTAAGATGTGTGATTCAGATCTAGTCTGGACATATTTTATTTTCGCTTTTATAGCAGAGGAAGCCATCGAAACGAGTTGTTTGTAAGAAGAGAAGGAAAAGAGTCTAGAAGGTTTTAAATCACACAAGTGTGGATTCATGAGTGAATTGCATTCTTACTTGTAGATCCTGTGGTATGGGAAGCCAACATAAAAAAACATGATAACTCAATGAAATGACTTGAGTTTTTTGTTGTTTTGGGAATTTTGTAGGCTATGAATCTATTGTTGGATTTATGTCTTGCATACTATGTTGGATAAAAAGGCGATGAGACGATGGAGGAATCGAGACGATCGGAGACAGAGTGGAAGCAAGGAAAACAGTCAGCAACTGTAGTAGCAAATAGAGTTGCAGTCGACCGTACTTAGGGTGCGCTCGATCGCCCTACTCAGCAGAAGTTCCTGAGAGGGGGACGATCGACCGACCTTGAGGTGTGGTCGACTGCGCGCGGCACTGATGGATAATTTGGGTCGGGTCTTGGTGATTCGTGAGAAGCTCAACTTGCTCTTCAAGTTAGATCTGACGACTCTTATCGTAGGGTTATCTCTCCAGGAATATCCAAAGGCTATTGTTGTAACACCCCGATTTCCATATACTGGAAAACCGTGACATAAGCCAGAATCTTTCATTCAATTAGCCACAATACACAGAAAAATAGGAAATTTTAAAATTTTTTATTCAACACAAATGTATTACAAGTCCGAATGTTATAAAAACTGCAATACATTAAAATTTAAAATTTTTTATTCAACACAAATGTATTACAAGTCCGAATGTTATAAACTGCAATACATTACATCAGTGTTACAATAATACCTTTACAAACCCAGGTGTTACAACTCTCAACAAATTACATCAGAGTACAATGAATAAAGAACAACACTTAGTACTTCACTTGGATGTTTCCCAACAATTAAATAAATTACAACCATTGTTACAAATGGAACAATAGTAAACAACATATATTACAACGGAAAATAAAATCGACTCTTGCTCCTCTCACCTTGAGTCCTCCTGAATCCTGTACCTGTAGCCTTGCAATCCAGTACCTATTGAAATGGGAACGTCAGTACATATACTGATGCTTTAAGGCTGATGACTAGCAGCGATTCTCCACTTAAGCAAACAGATTGATGAAAAAAGAAATGTGTATATATAATTGATGTGTCAGTGTATGTTATGACTTAGAATCTAATGCAGGATTAACTAATGCAATGATGCTCTTATTCTAATGCAAGTAAGACTCTGGAACAGTATGCATCACATACTACATACGCCTCATATCAAGCCGTTTCTTCATATATATATAGGGATTTGAACCCACGCCATGAATTCTACTCTTGTACTCGACTTGTTTCTGAAGATACGACATGACTGATGAGGTTGCTCTGAAACGGTCTAATCCCGGACCTCACTCAAATATCTGACGAATCTTTGGAGTTTCTACAGTCGCAGGTTATCTCAAGCATCCCCTGTGGTCCCATAGCCAGACCGTAGTCTATGGCTTCTCGCCCTTAGATATAAGACAAGACGGAGTTCCGGGGTCCATCCCCCTAATTTCGACAGGAATCGCTCCCGCTTATCAAGGCACTTCAGACATTAATAGACGAAATACGGATCTCATGCTCCAAACTCGTGAGAAGGCACAGACCGTATCCCTTTGACAAGAAGGATACAACCCAATAACACCGCCTAGTGTCGGCCTATAGGACAGGTCGGATCATAAGGTATCACCCTTAACACCAACTCTTTCCCTTCGGCGAAAATGATAATAAGTAAAGGTTAAGTAGTAATAGCCATAAGTTACTACCCTAACAATGTCACTAAACCCAAACAATCTCACGGGGTTTTTAGTAAACTTTCTTAAGATTATCCCGATCAAACTCATGGCCTATTGATCCAAGACAGTGGTGACGGGATCTGCCTCACTCATCACTACCCCTAACTCGGATCTCGTCAATACTCTCGGCCAGCGATCAACCCACATCAGTTAAGATCCATCGATGCACGATGTGGAATTTATCCATAGTTTCCAAGGTGGTAAGATGCGAGTCTTTGATGGTCAATGACACCTAGGGTAACTATAAGACCCTAGACGAGCTTTTATCGAGCTAACAATACTAGTGATTTTCCCTACCATTATTACCCAAACATTGAAGATGAAGCATGTTCACATTATATGGTCCAATTTCAATTAGAACTGCATACAACTAGAATTAATGGGTTCTTTTTTCCCAAATTTGAACTAGGACAACATGCGACTAGGTTCGTGGGTTCTTTCTTAAGATTGAGCTAGAACCACCTAGAACCTAAATGCATGGGTTCCTCGCCAATTCGAGCTAGAACTATCATGGAATTAGTTTCATGGGTTTCTTCTTAAAAATCGAACTAGAACAACTACGGAACATGGGTTCATTTCAATAGTTCAATTGGATTAGCATGCAAGCTAAACTCATGGGTTCCTTTTAGAATTTAACTAAAACCACTACAACATATAACTTAAACATGTATGGATTCTTTTGAATCTAAAACAACCATACAAGCTCAAGCATGGATTCTTTTAAATCTAGAACAACTACACATCTCAAGCATGGGTTCTTTACTAGAACTACTACAACAACTCAAGCATGGTTCTTTACTAGAAAAACTACAATATCTCAAGTATGGGTTCTTTACTACAACTCTAACATGATGGGTTCTTTACTGCAATAATTAGCAACTCAAGCATGGGTTTCTTACTACAAAAACTCAAGCATGAATTTTTTACTACAACAACCTACAACAACATAAGCATGGTTTCTTTAGCACATACAAATTAAGCATGGGTGTCTTACTACAACAACTCAAGCATGGGTTTATTACTAGAATAACTACAACAACTCAAGCATGAGTTTCTTTACTACAGCAACCTACAACAACTTAAGCATGGATTCTTTACTAGCAACTCAAGCATGGGTTTCTTACTTCAACAGCTCAAGCATGATTTCTTACTAAAACTCAAGCATGATGGGTTTCTTTACTACAACAACTTAAGCATGATTTCTTTACTACATCTCAAGCATGATGGGTTTCTTTACTACAACAACTTAAGCATGGTTTCTTTACTACATCTCAAGCATGATGGGTTTCTTACTACAACAACTCAAGCATGATGGTTTCTTTACTACAACAATTAGCAACTCAAGCATGATGGGTTCTTTACTAGAACAACCTACAACTACTTAAGCATGGGTCTTCTAGCAACCTAGAATAATTTAGAACATGCTACTAAAGACTTTATCTAATTATTACAAAGACTACTCCTTTTATGAATTACAACTATCTACTTATTACAAAAATCTAATTTTATCAAATCTACAAGATCCTACTTATTACAAAACTTACTTTTATTTAATCTACAAGTTCTACATAATACAAAAACTACATATATTGAATCTACAAATTTCTACATATTGCAAACCCACTTTTCTTCAACCTACAAGTTCCTACATACAATAAGATCAACTTTTTATGAACTAGGGTTAGTAAAGATTGATCTTTTACAAAGTAGAGAACAACATACATTGAAAAGACTTATCTTTAAATAGCTAGTTGAGTTCTACAACCCCAAAATGGGTGTGTAAGTATTTTCACTTCACTTAATCTTTATGTGCTCATAGATTTAGGTCCAAGTTGTCATTTGTGTTAACAAAATAACTATAATAACAACAATAATCATAACAAGGTTAAAGGTTCAACCTTTATGTGTTTCATTTAAGTTCCACCATCCATCTTTTTTTCATGGGATCATTTTGATCCCGACAACCATTTTATGCTTAATGATTTAGTCCAAGTTATTTTTAGAATACGCACATAACAAAAGAGGACAAGAATCAACACAAATAAAATAGAGAAACCACATCTTGATTTTCAACCATTCTTATGCACAAATCTTAGTCCAAGTAGTTCAAAATAATTATAATAACAACAATAACCATAGCAAGGTTCAAGATTCTATCTTTATGTAATTTTGTTGAGTTCTACCATTCCGTCTTTCTCATGAGATCATTTTGATCCCTATAATCATGTTTATGCTTAGGATTTAGTTCAAGTGGTTATAGAACATACACATACAACAAAATACACAACCACACATCATAAAGATGAGTTCTTTTTAACCTACAACAAACCCACATCATAAGATGGGTTCTTTTTCACATACAACTATTAGTTAACCCTAAAGATGGTTATTTTCTACATACAAAAATAAAAGGAAAAGAAACACATAAAGAGAAGTAGAGAACCCCCACCTTGGTTTTCTTTATAGGAATAACTAGCTAGCAAATGTTGACTCTTAGTTTGGTGTGCACAAAACGTGCTCACTCATACTAATAAGTTTGAATTTAGTGTGTCAGATTTTCAGGATCATATAACATCAAAAAGAGATCTAAGAGAGATTCACAAATATACAAACAAGGAAAGCAATAAAGAATAATGGCAAAAGAGGAAGATATTCAAAAAGAATTCTTGATTAATTGGTCTACAAGCAAAATAGGAAGATATCAAGAGCTGGATTTTTCTTTCTATTTTTGTGAGAGTATAATTGTATAAGATTGATTTAAGAGGGATTAATCTATGGTAAGAAAACAAGGTGGATTCGGAATAAACAGCATGTGACTGGTCGACCGCACTTCGTGACCGGTCGACCGCATGGCAGTCGGCCGCAACTTAAGTTGTTCGAGGAGCAGTTGACCTTTCACCTCTCTACTTTACGTCAGAGAGCTGAACGGTCAACCCACCAATATGACGGTCGACCACACACTGTGCTGTTATATTCTTGGAAAGTATCGTTTCTATTTTTGGATTGATACTCTTCCCCATCTATTAATATTGACGAATCCATTCTGTCTTCCTCACCTAATTACTTCTGGAAAAAAACTCTTGAGAACTAATCCTTTAGTAAATCAATCCGAGTGTTACCGTTTATTTGGTTGTATTCTTCAGTCAAGATCATTAACGATCTTGAGGTTTTCTTTTCATTTCTTTTCCACTTCTGTGAGATTGACGGGACTTGGATTAGAAGTCCTGTGGGTGTAATAGGTCTCTCGGCCTGAATTTGAGAATCACTGTACAAGGATTTTTAGTATAGTGGAACGCTTGTGATGGAGAATTGCTACAAGTAGGTGGTGTGGACGTAGACCTGGGGGTCGAACCACGTTATATCGCTGCATCATATGTGTTTGCTTTTCTTATCACTCTTGCGTTTACTTTACTTTATTTCTTAATTTTTTTATTTCGCACGATCACCCTATTCACCCCCCCCTTAGGGTGATTGCATTGGTATCAGAGCGATGTGCTTATAAAAAGCTTAAAAGATTAAGCAAAAGGTCCAATGGCCGAAATCCCTCCTCCCCAAAACTTGTACTCATCGGAGCCTTTCGTCTCCAATGGAACAAGTCTTACACGATCAACATTCTTTGATGGAAAATGCTATGACATCTGGAAAGTTTGTATGTCTCATTTTTTACAAATGCTCGGAGAAGAGGTATGGAATGTATGTATCAACAAAACAGAAATCCCAGTTAGCGATGGAAAGAAGGCATTCACACCGGCGGAGTTATCCCTCAAAATAGCAAATTCCAAAGCCATGACGGCTCTTTATGCAAGGTTGAACGATGAAGAGCTAATGCAATGCGGGCGTAACTGCAAAACAGCCTACGAGATCTGGAACAACATGCTGAAGCGGCATGAAGGAACCGCTTCCGAGGTAAAAGCTAAAGTGAATTTGTGTTTTTATAAATTTGATGTGTTCCGCATCTTGCGAGGTGAAAATGTGGACCAAATGCTCGCCCTTTTCGATATCATTGCCCACGAGCTAGAGAGCTTGGGCAAGGGGCTTGATGATGTCCGAAAGGTCGGAAAGCTCATAAGTTGTCTCATGCCAGAGTGGTACGTTAAGGTCGCGGCAATGAGAGAGACTATCAAAGAGAAGAGATTTGAATACTATACATTTCAAGAAAAGCTAAAAACTTACGAGATGGAAATGATGGAGACAAAAAGATACAGGCAAAATATCGGGATTGAACCAAAAACTGAGGAGAAAATCATTGCACCAAAGGCAGAAAGGCCCGACCATCAAAAGCTGATTCAGATCATGAGAAGTCAGACGAGGACATTGCTCTATTAACGAGATAATTTCGTAAGTACCTCAAAAACAAAAAATATGGCAGGTATCAAGAAAAAAGAGAAAATGAGAAGGAGGATGTATGCTACAAGTGCAAGAAGCCCGGACACATCCGTGCAAACTGCCCTAGTCAACAAGACAGGAACAGGGAATACTATCACTCAAAGCCAATTCAAAAAAAGAAGGCGCTAAAAGCAACTTGGCTAGACTCGGACTCAAGTGAGGGAAAGCAAGGCTACGACGACGTCGGCTTCATGGCTCTTGGGAGTGGTGAGGTGCAATCACCCTCTCAAGAAGAGGTAATCAAACAACCAACTTATGATGAACTTGTAGATATGTGTAATTATTTGAAAGACTATGCCAAGAAACTAAGTCATGAACGTAGGCAATATAAACAAAATTCTAATGAAATACATGACGTGTGCATAACAAACAATCACAAACTGAAAAATAAGAATGCCCTAATTTTGGAAAAAAATTGAGTCATGTCAAAAAGATCATGATATTTTGCTAGAAGAAAATGAGATTTTAAAACAACAAATTTGTGAATCAATAGCAGAGCTTGATGATGACTTAAAAGAGATTCAGCAGAAATCTGTTTATATTGCCAAGCTCACAAATGATTTAGATGAGTGTAAAAGAAAATTTGATGAAGTAGTGCAAGGATGTAATGAAGCCCTTGAACAAAATAGGATTCTTGATGGCACACTAGATACTCTTCGTTGGAGCACAAAAAACAATGAGATAACTAGAAAAAAATTGTGCAAAAAGGTAATTGAGCTTGAAAAGATTATTGAAAAACATGAAGGGCCAAGTTACTTTATTACAAAAGATTCAAGATCCTATCATGATAATCGAGGGCTTGGTTACGAAGAGTCAATACATCATCAAAAATGTAAATCATCAAGTCACACACACTTGCATAAAATCCAACTAAAACATAAACCAATCCAAAGCTGTGCAAGTGTGCATGACCCAAGGCATAGTCGAATCACATGTAATTTCTACTGTAGACTAGGGCATATTTCTTATAACTATTCACTAAAAAGGAATACTAACCTTGTGTGGATGAGAAAGGATATAAATGCAAGTTCAAAACAAATTTGGGCACGCAAAATTATACCTACTAATCTTGATGTAGGTACCCCAATGCATCAAGACTAAAGATCGGTGGTATCTTAATAGTGGATGCTCAAATCACATGACTGGTGACAGCAGATATTTTTCTTCACTATCAAGGGAAAAATGGAAGGACATCATCTTTGAAGATAATAGCACTGGTCAAACCATTGATAAAGGTAAAATTAACTTTGGTTCCTCATGCTCCATTGAGGATAGTCTATTGGTATTTGGTAAGAGGTCTAAAGCATAACTTAATTAGTATTAGCCAACTATGTGACAAAGGGTACACTATCACTTTTGATAAAAATACATGCACTGTACTAGATGACAATAAATCTGGTTTATTTCTTGCTAACAGATGCAACAATGTATATGTCATAAATTCATATGAATTAGCACAGGAAAGTATGAGATGCTTTGTCGTACGAAATAAGGATGGATGGCTATGGCATTGAAGGCTTGGTCACACGGCCACAGATAATCTCAACAAACTTGTAAGCAAGGAGCTTGTGAGAGGAATTTCTAAAATCAAATTCGAAAAAGACAAACCATGTGAGTCTTGCCAATTTGGTAAGCAAACGAAAAGCTCTCATAAACCAAAGAAAATGGTATCTACTTCTGGACCCCTTGAACTCATACACATGGATCTTTTTGGTCCATCACGAATACGTAGTAATGGTGGTGCACGATATGCTTTTGTAATTGTTGATGATTATAGTAGATTTACTTGGTTTGCCTTTTTGCCACAAAAAGATGACACAGTGTATGTATTTCAAAAATTTTATCGTAGAGTAGAAAATGAGAAAAGCCTCACCATTGTTACTATTCGTAGTGATCATGGTGGGGAATTTCAAAACGAACTCTTCACATCATTTTGTGACAAAAAAGGGAATAAAATATGAGTTCGCATGTTCTCGCACTCCCCAAAAAAATTGGGTTGTTTAAAGGAAGAATCGATCTCTTCAAGAAATGGCTCGTACCATGCTTAGTGAAAAAGATTTACCCAAATCATTTTGGGCAGAGGCTGTCAATACAGCATGCTATACCATAAACCAAGTAATCATTAGAAAATATCTTGAGAAAATCCTTTTGAACTATATTATGCCAAAACTCCCAACCTAAGCTACTTTCGCGTCTTCGGATGCAAAGTATTCATTTTAAATACCCTTTATAACTTGGGAAAGCTTGATCGTAAAAGTGATGAAGGTGTTTTCCTAGGATATTCTCTTAGTATTAAAGCATATCGCGTATTCAACAAAAGAAGATGCACAATTCAGGAATCTATTGATGTTATTTTTTATGAAACTAATCCCTACTCCAAAGAAATATTGCATGTTGTTGATGATGATGAAGGGGTTCGTGTTGAAAAGAAACAGGTTAATATTGAAAAAAAACCACAAGCAAATGATCAAAATCAAGTGGTGCTTCAAGACAAAGATGAACCAGAAAATCAAATCAATGAGATTCCTACACAACAAATTGATGCCATGGAAGATGAAAATATACAACATCAAGGTTCAACAAGTGAGAGACGTCCCGCATGGAAAATCATGTCTAGTCATCCTCCATCTCTTATACGAAGTGATATGTCCAAAGGGATCCACTAATGAAAATCTTTGCAAGGAGTTTTCAAAGCAAATGCAGGATGAGTTCGAAATGAGTATGATGGGAAAACTAACGTACTTCCTTGGACTTCAAATACAACAAAGAAAGGATGACATATTTATAAACCAATCCAAGTACGCAAAATATCTTGTCAAGAAGTTTGAACTTGATAATGCTAATGCTTACAAAACTCCGATGGCCACTACCACTAAGCTATCCAAAGACGAATCTGGTAACAATGTTGACATTTCTACTTACAGAGGTATGATCAGTAGTTTACTTTATATTACTGCATCTCGTCCGGATATTATGTTTAGTGTCTGTTTATGTGCACGTTTTCATTCGTGTCCCAAACAGTCACATTTGGTTGCTGTTAAGCGTATCATTCGATATCTTAAAGGCACATCGAACACTGGTCTTTGGTACCCAAAAAATAGAAATTTTTTTCTTGTAGGATACTCTGATGCAGATTATGCTGAGAGTTTGACAGATAGAAAGAGCACTAGTGGTACATGTTATTTCTTGGGCGACTGCCTTGTCTCATGGGCATCTAAGAAACAAAATTCTGTTACTCTCTCTACTGCCGAACCTGAGTACATTGCGGCAGGAGCATGTTGTGCACAGGTATTATGGATGAAACATACTCTCGAAGATTATAAGGTATTCTTTAATCATATTCCAATAAAATGTGACAACACTAGCACAGTTCATATGACCAAAAATTCTAACCAACACGGTCGCACGAAACACATTGATATTAGGTATCATTTCATTAAAGGTCACTTTCAAAAGGGGGATATTTTACTTCAGTATATTTCTACTGAATCGCAACTTGCTGATATTTTTACAAAACCTTTAGACGAAAAACGTTTTTACTTCTTAAGAGGCACACTAAATATTATCGATCTTTCTGCCTAATTTTTTTTTTGTCGGTCGACTGTACGGTCGACCGACATGCTCTCGGTTTCTTGATCACTTTTCGTCTCAAATAACTTTTGCTTATTGCGGTCGACCGGTTTGCCCTCTGTGGGTTCTATCGCTTTTGCGGTCGATCGGTATGCTCTCTGGAAATCTTTTGAAACCACACAGTACGGTCGACCGAGCGGTCGACCGGTTCTCTCTCTGGCCTATATTTTCAAAGTCTTCTAAAATTATTGTTCCTCTCTCAATTTTTTATTTTTCGTTTGTTTCTTTTATGTGTATTGGGGAGAATCTTGAATCTATGATATTATGAAGAGCTCTCACTGTATAGTAAAAAGTCTCGCTACCAACGGTATCATGTCAGAAGATTCTCTTCCAATTTTTTAACCAAGAATGTATTCATTATAATATCATAATATGCTTTCTCCTTGGCGCTTGCATTGATGATTTATTCTACGAACTTTCCAAGATTTACTTTTGAGCTTATGTCTCCTCTATTTATCCCCTTTTGGTGTGTTCCAAAAAGGGGAAGAATTATTGAATGTTTTCAATATGCTTTCTTCTTTAAATTATTTATATGAAAATTGTATTACAGGATGTGCTAAATTCAAGGAGAGTATTCATTTGTTGTGCTTTAAATTTTCAAACATTCATGCATGTTTTGTTCACACCAAAAGGGGGAGATTGTTGACTCTTAGTTTGGTCTGCACAAAACGTGCTCACTCATACTAACAAGTTTGAATTTAGTGTGTCAGATTTTCAGGATCATATAACATCAAAAAGCGATCCAAGAGATATTCACAAATATACAAATAAGGAAAGCAATAAAGAATAATGGCAAAAGAGGAAGATATTCAAAAAGAATTCTTAATTAATTGGTCTACAAGCAAAAGAGAAAGATATCAAGAGCTGAATTTTTCTTTCTATTTTAGTGAGATTAGAATTGTATAAGATTGATTTAAGAGGGATTTATGGTAAGAAAATAGGGTGGATTCGGAATAAACAACGTGTGACCGGTCGACCGCATGGCAGTCGACCGCAACTTGAGTTGTTCGAGGATCAGTTGACCTTTCACCTCTCTACTTTACGTCAGAGAGCTGAACGGTCGACCGCACCAATATGACGATCGACCGTACACTGCGCTGTGTATATTCTTGGAAAGTATCATTTCCATTTTTGGATTGATACTCTTCCCCCGTCGATTAATATTGACGAATCCATTCTGTCTTCCTCACCTAATTACTTCTGAAAAAAACTCTTGAGAACTAATCCTTCAGTAAATCAATTCGAGTGTGAACGTTTATTTGGTTGTATTCTTCAGTCAAGATCATTAACGATCTTGAGGTTTTCTTTTCATTTATTTTCCACTTCGGTGAGATTGACAGAACTTGGATTAGAAGTCCTGTGGGTGTAATAGGTCTCTCGGCCTGAATTCGGGAATCACTGTACAAGGGTTTTGAGTATAGTGGAATGCTTGTGGTGGAGAATTGCTACAAGTAGGTGGTGTGGACGTAGACCTGGGGGTCGAACCACGTGATATCGCTGCATCATTTGTGTTTGCTTTTCTTATCACTCTTGCGTTTACTTTACTTTATTTCTTTTCTTTTTTTTTATTCCGCACGATCACCCTATTCAACCCCCCCCCCCCCCCTTAGGGTGATTGACAGCAAACCTTCTTCTTCCTCCTAGCTCCTTTAGAAAAATCTCTTATGGAGAACTCCTAAATGAAGAACACTTAAGGGTTTCTTCTCTTTCTTTTCCTCACTATTTTTTTTTTGTAAATGAAACAAGAGGTGAAGGGGGGGGGGGGGTATTTATAGGATGAAATGAGGGTGGAGAGTGCAAATGCACCAAGGCATTTTTGCACAAAGCCCCTTGGATAGGGTTTGGCCGGCCAAGGGTTGATGAGGTGGAGGGGGTGAGGTGGAGGAGAGACTTCTAGTAGAAGACACTATTTAAACTCTTATGTATCTCTAATTAATCTTAAACCCTATGTTTAAGCCTCCAAACAAATCATAGCCCTCCAATTTTGATTAATCATGACAAAAATAAGATATTTTTGTTCAAAACACATACTACATGATTTGTACAAACGTACGTAATCGGTACAATATGCATACGTATGTATTAATATATATACCGATAATTTTTGTTTGTTAAACCGCACAATCCGCATAAAAATAAATTAATTCCGAAAATAATAATGAAAATAAATTTTATTATCAGCTCAGAAGATTACAGTACCAATTTGATACAATACAGATGTATACAGGCTGATATATATACACAGATAATGTTTACTAACAAAACCAGGTGATATCCACCAAAAATATTTCAATTCTGAAAATAAAAATAAATTAATAATAAAATAATATTTTTTAATATCTGCCCGGGATTTTCCAGATATTTTTCCAAAAACGCATTTTACAGGATTTTGTACAGGTGCACAAAACCGATACAACACATCTATATATTTACTAGTATATATACACAGGTAAGTTTTTATTTAGAAAAACCAAGAAATTTTCATTAAAATATTTTAATTTAAAAAATAATTATTATAAAAATATAATATCTGACCGGGATATTACAATTGTATCAAGATATCAAGCTAGGTTTTCTCTAAATCTCTATATAATGTTGTTATTGGCCTCCATTGAGAGCCAAGAGAGAGAGTACTTCATTGAAGGAGAGATTGAGTGATTCTCTAATTGTAAACAACTAGTACTTGCTGGTGAGGCTTGAGAGAGGGTCGTGGTGAGATTGTAATATTCTTGTATCTTCTCTAGTTGAATAACATATTGGGTTTCTTCTCCCCCGAATTAAGGCGAAAGTCCCAACCGGGACCAATTTGTGTGTGCTTTGGTGTGTTTGGAATGATTTCATATGTGCTTGGTGGTTTGTGTTGAATACACCGAATAACTCAACAAGATCCTAAGGGGGTTTTCGGTTGAAATCCCTAACATCTATCTCATACATTTAGAATCTTGCCGGATATGATCTTTTACCCTTTCTTAATAATTGATAACGATGTTTACCAATATGGTTGTGTTTGGTAAGTGGATTGAAGTATTCCTAGGAATACAATGGGGAAATTGAGTGTTCCTAGTAATACTACATTAATGTATTTGGTTTGATACATTATATATTCGGGAGGCCTTCAATCTCATATAATAATTTTACGAAAAAACCCTACTAATTGTAAGCAAACAATGTAAGAGAAAATGAGAAGGGCAGAGGTGGGAAGCTGTGGAGGTGATGGTGGTGGCGGTGTTGGTAGTAGAGAATCAAATACCACTTATAGTACTAATAGAGGAAGACACACCACAAGAAACTGAAACGCCCAAGAACTAGATGCACTAAGAACAAGACACCACAATAATCGCAAAATCTCACAATCACACGAATACAATAATATGCAGAGATAACCAATAATTCTTATTTCCCAATAAATATAAAGATTACAAAGAGATCATAACTCTCAATCTCTCTCTATCACTCTCTCTCTCTCTCACCTTAGAAGCACTCGACACTCACCTCTCTTGAACTTGTACAATAATAACGGCTCACCAATTCTCTCTTCAGTCCTTAATCCTAGAGTTCACCTTTATTCCTATATATATAGCCCACAAACAAACCCTAAAAGATATACACAAATACAGTTTATTGGATTGGAAATTTGTCAGCCCAAATAATATACAGCGCCGCTGTAGTTGACTGCACAAACACGCGGTTGAATGCAATGAGTCTCACCAAGACCTGAGTGTTGGGCAGTCAACTGCACAGTCAATTACCCACTGCGGTCGACTGTCAACATGACAGTCGACTGTAGTTCTACGTGCTGCTGCTGCCTTTTCTCTACTGTCTTGTCTTCTCCTCTTCTTCTCCAACTTCAACTCCATTGCCTACGTGTATTTAAGGCCACAATCCACAATCTCCCACTTGAACTATACAATGCTTCAAAGTTGTTATATCTTTACCTCACATTATCTCTGTCAGTCTTTCACTATTATGAAGAGCACATCCGCCACCCCACCACGTGGAGTGAAGGATGTGCCTCACCAATCGCATAGGGCATGAATAACGGAGAAACAACATTATGTGTCAGATTTCGTGTTACGAGACTCCTCAATTCCTAGAATCTCCATTAACACCGGACATGGTTCAAAGTCTCTCAATGCACCTTCTGCACTAGAAGTCTCCGTGGACGATACCTCCACAAAATCTGCAGACTGCTCAAATAACATACATCGCCATTGTAGTCGACTGCACAAACACGCGGTCGACTGTCAACATGACAGTTTACTGCAGTTCTGCGTGCTGCTACTGCCTGCTCTCTATTGTCTTGTCTGCTTCTCTTCTTCTCCAACTTCAACTCCATTGCCTACGTGTATTTGAGGCCACAGTCCTAACAATCTCCTACTTGAACTAAGTACACAATGCTTCTAAGTTATTGTATATTTACCTCACATTATCTCTGTCAGTCTCTCACTCTCATGAAGAGCACATCCGACACCCCACCACGTGGAATGCACCAACCACCCCTCATATGCTCACGAAGGATGTGCCTCACCAATTGCATAGAGCACGAATAACAGAGAAACAACATTCTGTGTCGGATTTCGTGTTACAAGACTTCCCAATTCGCTGAATCTCCTTTAACACCGGACATGGTTCAAAGTCTCTCAATACATCTTCTGCACTATAAGTCTCTGTGGACTACACATCCACAAAATCTGCAGGCTGCTCAACCCCCACAGCCTCATTTTAGTTACATTCATCGAGATCACCCCGTATATCGATACTAGTACTCTCTACCTCGCAAGAACAACTTAAAGCTTCTTCTTCTATATCACAAAGAACCCTCACCGTAGCAACGCCTTGCTCTTTAGGATCTCTCTCATGGCAAGCAGCTCCCACTAAATATGCAACCTCCTCTGAATCCGAACAACAACTGAAAGAACTCAGTTGCAACCCCACACATTCTACTACTCGATCCCGATTGAGAGTCAACTACATGAGAAACGTCTTTAAGCACATACAGTGTTCCAACACGCTTACCTCTTGCTATGACCCTTAAACATGCAGCTATACACCACTCCCCACTACCAATTGTAGTTGACAAACCAGCTTTGTCTAACCTTCTTATCGATATAAGATTTTCCTTCAAGCATAGAACATGCCTTGTCTCCCGCAAGACAATACCCTGACCATCACTGGCTTTCACGTGAACAGTACCAACCCCACTTACATGACACCTCTGACTGTTCTCCATGATCACACACCTCTGACTGTTCTCCATGATCACATCTCCGAAAGAACCCTCTTTGTAGTCCTCAAACACCTCCCTCCTCAAAGTGCAATGAAAAGAAGCTCCCGAATCAATACACCAATCTCATGAATACAACTCCACCCTAGCTGATAAGCATAACTCGTCGTTTTCAATAGACACCACATTGGCTTCCTTTGGTTTGACTTTCTTTCGTTTTTCCTGCTTCTTCTTCATATAGGACTTCCAACTGCGCATCAAGTGACCCATCTTGTGATAATACCAACACTCCGGTCCATGTCCCCCGTCACTATCATCAGACCCACTCTCAGACTAACTACTATGTTTCTTTCTTCTTCGACTGCTCTTAAATCTCTCAGGTCTCTTCTCAACTGACATTGCGGAGTCCTTAAAAGATGATGATGAAAATCCTCCATTTATCACCATTCTCACCTCCTCATTCAGAATTCTACTCACCACATCCTACAGAATTGTCGAATCTGTCATAGCACTTGTAATACTCTGTTCCACCGTACCATAACTATCAGGCAAAGTAGAAAGAAGTAACAAAGACTATCCCTTTTCTAAAAACTTCAATCCTGCTGCTTCCATCCGGTTGTAAATTATACAGTAATTGTTTGCATGTTCTGCTACTGAACCCCCTTCCCTTAACTTCATATTAACCAGTTTCTTCAGATGAATAATTTGATTAGATTTTAATGGTTTCTCATATATATTCGTGAGTATCTCCATACCCTCCTTTGTGTTATGTTCCTTCGAGATATGGAAAACCACCTTCCTACTTAGTCCCAACTGAATCTGTCTTAGCACCTTCTGATCCAAACGACTCCAATCTGCCAAGATCTTCGCATCTTTGTCTGCACATTCCGACTTCTCATCAAATAACAGACCATCTAGATGTTTCTGAAAAAGATACTCTATCATCTGAATCTTCTACATCGTGAAATCACTCACATCGAACCTCTCGACTTTCAACTTGCTATCGGCATCGCAAAACCTTTGCTCTGATACTATTTGTAGAGAATCTGATACCACTTGCAATGCTGATAGCGGAACACACACCATATGAGACATAAACACCCAAGAACTAGATGCACCAAGAACAAGCCACCATGATAATCGCAAGATCTCACAATCACACGAACACAATAATATGCAGAAATAACCAATACTTTTTATTCCCTAAGAAATATAAAGATTACAAAGAGATCACAACTCTCAATCTCTCTCTCACCTTTGAAGCACTCGACACTCACCTCTCTTGAACTTATACAATGATAACGGCTAACCAATTCTCTCTTTAGTTCTTAACCCCAGAGTTCACTTCTATTGCTATATATATAGCCCCAAGCAAACCCTAAAAGATATACACAAGTACAACTTATTGGACCCGAAATCTGTCAGCCCAAATAACATACAGCACCACTGCGATCGGCTGCACAAACATGCAGTCGATTGCAATGAGTCTAGCCAAGACCCGAGCATCGGGCAATTGACTGAACAGTCGACTGCAGTTCTGCGTGCTGCTGCTGCTGCCTTCTCTCTGCTCTCTTGTCTTCTCCTCTTCTTCTCCAACTTCAACTCCATTGCCTACGTGTATTTTAGGCCACAATCTTAATAGAAGTGGTGGTGGTATGTCTCTCTTTTCTTCTCCTAATATGCTTTCTCCAGTTAAACTAAGGTACTGTTCTTTTTCTCCTCTTATAAGTGATTCACCTCTTATAAAAGAAGTGGTCCACCTCTTTTTCCATAATTTTTAGTCTTTTTTTACCTCTTATAAGCAATTTCCCTCAAAATCGCTTATAAGCCTAAACGGCTTCTAGTAGCCTCTTTCAAATTCTTATACGCCTTCTATCACTTAAAAAGTCTATATTACCCCAAAGTGTAAATAGAGAAATTATATAATAAGGAGAAAAATGTGTAAAAGTAGAGAAAAAGCTCTTGTAAGAGGTGAAAAAAGAACAGAAATCTCTTATAAGAGGTTCTTATAAGAGGTTATTTTTATATAAAAAGAACACCTCAAAAAGATGCTCTTACAAGAGACTCTTATTGTAAATCTCCTCTTATAAGAGGTAACCTCCTATAAGAGGGAGACAAAAAAAAAGCACAGTACCTAACCTTTCAATAAATAGGTGAATAGAAATTTTGCCTCATTTAAACTGATATGTCTTTTAATGCATATTAAATGAAATATCACAAGTTTCTTATGTAGAATGGGAAGGCAACAACAATCTTAACCAAATTCCCATTTTGGTAGAAAGAAAAAATGAAAAAGGAAATACTCTACTTACAGCTTTGTATTATTACTATTTGATAGCAAAATGCCCAACTCTATTAGAGAACTTAATCGTAAATCAAGCTAATGGGGTTAGCTAAATTGGCGTGCAAGGATTTAACCATACTGAAAGATTAGGGTTGGAAGTCAAACAGAACAAAAAAGAGTGGGCCCAGCAGTAAACTTTGTTTGCTTTTATGGCATTTCGCAATATTCTCACTTCTCACCCAACAAAGAAGATGCGAGATCCCCCACAGCTTGCAGATCAAAGCATTGTGGTTTCCCATGCTTTTTAGCGAAAATTTGAAACAAAATGACATAAGGTTGGTTTTTAATATTTTTTTTTATTTAAGGAAAGTGTGAAATACAGCCATTATTTTTCATTAATGTTGCTGCTGATTTTGGTGTCGGAACAAAAGGATGAATTTCTGGATTCTTGAGAAAACGAATAAGGCAAACCTGTTGACCTGTTGACCTTCACCAACGTGTTGACTTGTTTCTTGCTGCTGCCGCGAACCTGCAAAAGTGCGATATACCAGGGGCGACGCACCCTCCAACGCTCTTGTCAGTAATCAGGAAGATTATGAAAGAGCTTCATGTAGAAAAATATTGATTACCTGGTGACGGTGGGGGGAGAATGATATTTATAGTCGCCTTAGAGATCCGTTTCAAGATAAGAACAAATCTCTACTTCCCGGTGTGGATGGATAGAAGTGGTTAAAACCACCTCTTAGGGATAATTATGAATCTGAATTCTTCTTTACCTTTCTGAACTGGTTTGTAACGGATTGAGACCTGTACCCAGTAGAACAGATTCGTTCATGGGTTATTGGATTTTGAAGAAAGACCCAGTTCCCATTTCAGACCCGTTTGTAGGTGAAATTACTGTTTTACCCCTGTGAGCTTTAAGATTCGTGTCCGATTTGAATGGTCCTAATTTAATCCTATTTTTAGCCATATCACGAGCCCCCCACTCCTGGAGACTGAGTTCTACAGTCTTTGAGGAGTAGTTTTGTTGCCTTAATGGCGTACGGAATTTTATCGAAGTTCATAAGGGAGTTTGGATCTTGCTCGAGGTGTAACGGTGTCAATCTGAGCTTGTAAAATGGCCAAAATTATTCTCAGATTTTTCTGGATTTTTTGTGATTTTTCCAGATTTTTCTGGATTTTCTCGAATTTTTTTATTCAATTTTCGAATTTAAATAATTAATTTTTGAAAATATTAATTAATTATTCTAATTTAATAATTATATTTTCAGAATTTGAAATTATTTTCTGAATTAAAAATTATTTTTAGAATTTTTTAATTATTTTTTCCCGATTTTTAAATATTTTTTCGGATTTTTTAAATAATTAATTCGATTAATTAATTAATACCTGATGACATGGCGCGATCCTGTGCGTCGATCACGATCAAGCAAGTGCGCATCAGGAGGAGGCCATTTTTTTCTCCAATATGAGGGTCGGTAGCAAGAATTGTCAGCATGCGTTGACTAAAGTCAACGCTGACCCCCCCCCCCCCCCAAAAAAAAATTCTTTCTCTTTCTTTTTGATGTGTCTAATTTATATATAAATATTTGTACTCATTTACCTATTAAAATTACTTGTTTTCGTTCATATTGTTTATAATTCATCATATTTCTATAAAATTTCAATTAATTAATTATTTTTGAAGAAATAATATTTTTGATGCAAAAAGTAAAAATTTGTAGAAAAAATCTACAAACAAAGCAAAACTATGGATTTATTAATTTTTATTGTTTTGTTGAGTTAAAAATGCGATAAATAATTTTTAAACGAATTTAATGAGCTAATATGATATTTAGTTAGTTTAATTAATTTTAAACTAATTAATTTTATTTTATTTTTAAATCCTAAATTCTGGTCTTATTTTGCGTATGTAGCAGCACGTGTTTGCAAGAAAAGGAAAGAGAAGAAGAAAGGAGAAAGAAATAAATATCAGAAAGAAAATAAATGAAAAGAGAGAATTTTTCTGCAAAAAGAGCAAACCCTAAATCTTCTTCCCGTTGCTCTATAAATACATGAAGATGTGCACAAAGAAAACTGGAAAAGGTGACGACTAATAATTAATAGAATAAAAAAATTATAAAGTAAGAGAGGGAGAGAGAGACAGGTCTCTCTTGCATGCGGTACAAATCAAAAAAAGAAACAAAGGAGAGAGAGCGGAAGCAGCAGAAGGCGCTGGGTCCCACGCGCTCCTTCTTCTTCTCTCTTGCGTACGGCTCGGAGCAAACGAAAAAGAGAGAAAGAGAAGAAGACGAGACAGCAGCAGCAGGCACCAGCAGTGACGTGGACTTCGGCGTGCAGGAGAAGACGCAACAGCTCGGCTCAAGGACAACGTCAGCGTGCTGACGTCAGCAGTCTATGTAACACCCCGTTTTTTGTACGATACCTGAAGATATGCATATGCGTATGTATATTGTTAGTATGCGTGCAATTGATTGTAGTATTATGGGTCGATTGTGCCATCGTGGTGGATGGTTAGGGTTACGGGATGGTTTTTGGGAGAGTTGCATTCCAAAGATGCACGGGAACGAGACGGACCGATACTAGTATAACTGCTAGTTTTCGGCACGACGCACATGCAAATATAACACGGTATGGTACTACAGTGAATATAGGTTGCGTGCGCTCGTTAAAACATGCGTCTTACACTCGTTGGAGCTCATTAAGAGTTATGTTGGGCAGCCAACACACTTAACACAAAACCAATGGGCTAGCCATGGTTTTGGGGCCTACAAAACCACCTATAGTCTAACCTACCCTCCCCCCTTGTCTAATCCGGCCCACACCCCCCATCACCCTCATTTCCACTTCATTTCTCCCATTTGCTCTGGAATTTTCAGAAGAGAACACCCCAAGAGAAGGAGGAGAGAAAAGAAGAAGGAAGGAAAGGAGAAGGACCAAGAAGGAGATTTCCAAGAGGAGCTTGAAGAGATTTCTTCTACTACTACAACCTAAGGTGGGAAGTTTCTCTAAACTTGAAATTTTTGTCTCTTAATTTAATTTGGTTGCATGCATGTGTGTTAGAATGCATAGGATTGCTTTTCAAAAGTTAGAAGTAGAAATCAGAATGGAACTAGAGAAAGCTGGTTCGGAGTGCCATGTTGTGGATTTTTCCGAGAGCACAATATGTTGAATTAGACCACAAAATTAAAAGGGTTTGTTAATTTATGTTTTAGGATCATCCATGATTTATTTCAGATTTGTTTAAAATCATTTGTTATGCTAATAAAATTGAGAAATGGATATGTGTCGTAAGGCAGACTCAGGAAAAGAAAAACAGAATGGTTGATATTGTAGGAATTTTCGTAATTTATTGAAGCATTATTTTGATCTGAAATTTTTATTCATTATTTCTGAATGCATTTTGATTATCTAAAAAAATCAGTAAATTGTTTGGATGATTTTAGAGGCATGAGAAAAATCTATCTATGATCAGTATCTGAGGTTGAATTAAGAAAACTGGATGGTTTCTGAGATAAATTGCAGTAGCTATTACTCACTGAATAATTAGAATTTTGACATGAGGTCTTTGCATGATGTTTGGTATAATATCTAGTATCACCACCATAAATTTTATGTCAATTGGACAAGTTTGCAATTTACAGTGATTTTGTGATTAAGCATTGTGCTGTTTTCAGCCAGTTTTGATACTCTGTAAAGATTGGGAATTTGAGACCTGTTATAGGCACATTTTGAGGATCGTGACTTAGTAGAGAGTTGCAGTGGACACCTAGACCTTTCCAACAAAACTAATTTGAGGCAAATCCAGTAAACGGTTGAATTATTATAATTTTTGTAAGACTGGACAGAGGACTAGAGTAGAGCTGTGTGCTCTGAATTGGAGAGACCAATTGTGTAATGGGTGTATTGATGATAGATGAGTGTGTTAGGGTGACTTAAGGGTATAATTTGTACCCATGACCAGCTAGAGAGTTGTTGAGGACACCCACACCCTTCTACCGAAATTGAGTTTGTGTCGTTCTGATGAACGAGTATGATTTTGTGTTAATGGTGAGGTGCAGCCCGTGCGCAGGAAGCACGCATGCTGGAGCTCGAGAAGCTATGTTGAGGACTTAGATGGTTGAATCTAAGCTCGTGATCAACTAGGTAGTTGTAGCCTAGGATTGAACCTTTCCAGGTTGGGGACCATACACTCCAGTCGGAGTTGTATCAAGAGAGGGATGACCATTTTTGAGATTCGGGCAGAAACCCGTAGGTTGCTTAGTCTGGGTTAGGACTAAGGATTGTGAAAACATTTTTCCCTTGTGTGTGAGCCGAGTCGGTGACTCGTGTCTAGGGATGGTTGAATCTCTGTTATTGAGGTTGTTGATTTCCCGAGTGGGATGTTTGACTCGAGTTAGTCACTAGGGTAAAGGATACCCTGCACCTATCAAGCTTATATTATTAGACTTCTGCCGAGCGTAGGATGTCCAAGCATGCCAGTGAGTGGAGCTCACGGGGCAATTTTATATTTATAACCGAGGTAGCAGCAGGCGTAGGCCATTTTGCTGGACGAGTCCAAGTCGGGGAAGTGGCGAACCAGACTGGTGTCGCCAGGGGCCAGAGGTTGATAGGCAAGTGTGGAAGCAATAATTCTTACCCGAAATAATTAGAGTAAGGTAGGGGTTAGAATGGTTTATTAGGGGGTTGGGAAATTGCATTAGTCCTAGTAAGCCATAGTCGGTGTTGTATCTTCCAGTCGTAGGGATACGTTCTCGGCCGCTCATGGATTGAGTCCCCGGCTCGTATCTCGATCTGTTGATTCCCAAGTTTGCCGGAGTAAGGTGCGGGAGGCCCGAAGGAGTTGACCTTCTGTGGTGCTCACGTCCCTAAAGCGCGGGTTTGTGTTTTTTGTGTTTGGTATATATTTGTTTATAACCCGGGCTAGGGGTGAACACGCATGCGAGAGTCCATGAGTGGACATGTGGAACCAAGGATCGTAAGGACCAGGTTCAACGCGGTTTCTAAGGAGGTCCGTGCGCGGGTACCAATTGGCGGTGACCACTTGGGCACTGCAGGGTGGAATATGACCGACCGCTGCAGTCTCCTTGGGCGACGAGCAGTCTATTGGGAACTGGATGGGTACATGGGTAGGATGCATGGCGAGGGATTGAACC
Organism: Hemerocallis citrina; assembly: GCA_017893485.1. Classification (NCBI taxonomy): domain Eukaryota; kingdom Viridiplantae; phylum Streptophyta; class Magnoliopsida; order Asparagales; family Asphodelaceae; genus Hemerocallis; species Hemerocallis citrina. Next base: position 351,419,162 of record CM030359.1, on the reverse strand, counting down.
CTACAATTAGGAGAGGTGAACTCGTTGGAAGGTATGTAGTATGGGATGCATACATTTCCATCAAAGTTGATTTTGGGAAAGTATGTAGTATGGGATGCATACGTCCCAACTGAATTGCATTAGAGTAGGTGCATCGTGTGCATTCTTGTTCGTGCATTAGATTAGGCTACGCTTGGGTCTTAGACGCTTGTAGTATGGGATGCATGCGGATCTAGATTTCCGAGTCTTGCTTGCTTTAGAATAGGCTTGTGATTGGTGCATTTAGTGGTTAGGTCATGGCATACACGAGCACCACATAATTTAGGATGCATGTTTCCCTTTTCCATTCAAGATGGGTTGTGACTGAATTTTAGAGGATCGCTGTTATTACCAGCTTTGCGTCAGTCGAAGTACTGATGTTCCCCACATTTTAGGTATCGACTTCTACCTTTCGAGCTGGTGCAGAGATATCAGAGTAGCGCAGCAGAAGACCCAAGCCGAGGAGCAAGTCCCAGGAAAGAAAATTGACTGTTCAGCGGAGCTTCGGCAGTGAGTCGTCGACTGCCATTCAGAGAGAGAGAAGTTGTTAACTTTACAGAAGGAGTGATGTACGTTGTAATAAGATGTACTGAGTTTATGTAATTTGTATTCTTGTCAAGAACAAGACATTGGTTGTAATCAGTGATGTAACAACTCATTTGGTAATAAAATTTTTTTAAATTTCCATGTTATTACTGTGTTGAGATGCATTTGAAGGCAAATATTCTGGAGAGTGTCACGGATATCCGGTAATGGGAATCCGGGGCGCTACAGTCTGTGAGCACAGAGAATAGAGAAGGGAGAGAAAAGGACTTGGGCTCGGTTCTAGGAGTTCGGTTTGCATTAATTTTTATTTCTTTTTGTATCTCTTCTTCTCTATATTTTTCTGATGCAATCCCAAACATTTTTTATTAGTTGCAAATTGAACATGAACTAAATTTATTGTTCTAGAGGCTAAGATGTAGCCTAGTTTTGTAGAACAAAATTTTCAATTCCTTATTATTATTCTATTTTTCCTGGTTGTGTTTTAATTTTTATTATTTATGCGTACAATGGTGGATAGACATTTGTATAATCGTTTAAATCATGAAGAGACCGAATTGGTGATTTGTGGTTAATAAAAATTAAACACCGTTATTGGAGGACGTGACCGTTAAGAAATCCAAATTTTCAATTAATAATTTGATGGATAAACAAATAATTAGTTGAGAATAATTTTTAGACTACGTGGATAGAGTGGTTAATATTTTTCGGATTTTGGTCTACAACTTGGAAAGATAATATCTTTATTCATAAGGAGTTATAATTTGTGTGTGTGATAAACAAGGTGAAATCAAGAGCCCTAAAACTAATTTTACCATTAACAAATCACAAAAGCTTCACAGTTTCACAGCCCTCTCCATCTTCACAAATTTAGTTAGCTTTAATTAGATTAATTTAATTTAGTTGTTTTATCCTTTATAAATTTTGATATTCCAAATAGTGATTAAACTAGTAATATCAGTACTCAATAAAATATCTAGTCCCTGTGGGTTCGACACTCTATTCACTAAACTATACTACTTGTTACGATTTTATACACTTGCAAATATTCATACCAAGTTTTTGGCGCCGTTGCCGGGGACTTGTTATTCTTTTATTGATATTGCAAATTGCTAGATTATTGCTAGTTTGGATTTTTGTAATTATTTTTATTTTATTATTATTTTACATCTTTATTTTCTTTTGACTAACTTTTACTTTTATTTATTTTTCTTATTTTATTTTTTTTATTTTTTCTAATTTTTTCAACACTTACATTTCAGGACATACACGTACATTATCATGGGGAACGATGAAAATATGCCTTTGAGAGACTATGTTATGCCATTAATTTATGAATCAAGCTTAAAGAAGCCGGTTATTGAAGCTAACGATTTTGAGATTAAACCGGCAATGATTCTAATGATTCATCAGACTGTTCAATTTTGGGGACTACCGCACGAGGATCCTTATGCTCACATTGCAAACTTTCTAGAAAGTTGCGACACTTTCAAGTACAACGGAGTATCAGATTATGCAATTAGATTTAGACTCTTTCCTTTTTCACTACAAGATAAGGCGAAGGCTTGGCTACATTATCTACCACCCGGTAGTATTACTACTTGGGAGGGACTTGCACAAAAATTTCTAGCCAAGTATTTTTCGCCAGCAAAGACAGCAAAGCTAAGAAATGGTATTTGCACATTTACTCAATTTCAAACAGAGTCTTTATATAATGCATGGGAAAGGTACAAAGAGTTATTAAGAAAGTGTCATAATCATGAACTACCGAAATGGCTGCAAATGCAAACATTCTATAATGGTTTGGGAGTTACACATCGATCTATGGTTGACGTAGTAGCTGGTGGTGCACTCATGAGCAAAACTTACACAGCAGCCTATGATCTTTTAGAGGAGATGGCATCAAATCATTACCAGTGGTCTTCAGAGAGAACAATGCCAAGAAAAGTGGCTGGAGTTTTTGAACTTGATCCTTTTTCTACTTTAAATGCAAAAAATGATATTTTATCTAAACAAGTAGAAAATAGGAATTTTAATGTTATTCAATCTAATATGATTTGTGATCTTTGTGCAGGGAATCATTCAAGTGCAGATTGTCAAGTGGGGAACCCTTTTGCTCCATCAAATGTCGAACATGAAAAATTTGTGTCAAAATTTCAAATGCAAAACAATCATTATACAAACACATACAATTCAGGATGGAGAAACACCCCCAATTATCTATGGAACAACAATCAAGGAGCAGTTATACCACCTCAAAATTTTCCACAGCAAGAAAAGAAGCCGACACTTGAAGACATGTTTTTGCATTACATGCAAAGGGCAAAACAATACATACAAAAGACAGATTTGACAATTCAAAATGTTGCAAATTCAACTTTGGCTTCCATTCACAATCTTGAGGTACAAATTAGTCAATTTTTAAATATTCTTAACGAAAAAACTGCAGGAACATTACCACGCAACACAGTTGTCAATCCCAAGGAGCATGTCGAGGCTATACCACTAGTCAACGAAAGGACAATTGAGCAACCACAAGAAGAAAATGGCGAACAGAATGTGGTTGAAAACCAAAGTGAGATTGAACAAATTGTGGAGGAACAAATTCAGCATGAGCAAGTAACTTTTGATGTTTTTAATTCCATAAATTTTTCTCCTGAAGAACAGTCATCTATTCAAGTGAGTAACACTGATTTAATTGTGGGCGAAAAACATAAGGCTAAATTTGAAAAATCACCTAGAGAAGTATGTCTAACAAATTCAGCAAATTTTGAACCGGAAAAAGAAAATATCTTTGAACATGTTATGTACTTGGATGCTGCACTTTTTTATTCATTTTTTCAGCATAAATTCAAAGAGGTGGGAGAGTCAAAGGCATCATCATCAAGAAGAAAACGTCTCAAATTAGAGCTTGAACCTGATCCACACAAGAAGTGAAAAATTAGAAAGGATGTTTTAATGTTGTTGGATCTTGGCGTTACATAACCATCTCACCCCCATGTCTGGCTGAAGACTTAAAACTTAGCGCTTCTTGGGAGGCAACCCATGTTTTCTTTTATTGCATTTAGGTTTAATTTATCTTTTAGTTTATTTTATTTTAATTTTTGATTTTATTTTGTAGGATTGCATAAATTTTGAAAGTCGCCGGGCGGAGCTGTTTTGAACACCTTCATTGATGACTGTTTTTGAGCAGTATGGAGTCAGAATCTGGAAAACTGATTCAAAGAGAAATTGTAGCCTATTGTTTTCGCTTTCCAACAAAAAAAAAATCAGCCCATTTGGTCATCTACAGCTCCAGATATCGCCAAAATACTGAACGCTGCGCGTGCAGAAATTTAAAGACGAATCAGGGGAGAAATTCTAAACTTTTTGCATTCTTTTTGTTTTTCTTTTTCTTTCCCATTGAGGACAATGTGATATTCAAGTTTGGGGGGAATATTTACAAATTTATTTATTTATTTATTTATTTATTTATTTATATTTTTGAAAAGAAAAACAAAAAAAAAGATTTCAATTAGGCTCACCATTACACTTTTGAGTTCTTTATGGTGATAAGCATTGAAATAATTTTTTGGGATAAACAATTGCTTATAAAGCAAGAGTAAGCATACTTATTTATGATGTTGAATTTGCAAGTGTACAAAATCGCACAAGTAATATAGATAGATGAGTAGAGTGTCGAACCCACAGGGACTAGATATTTTACTGAGTACCGATATCGCTAGATGAATCACTATTTGGAAGATCGAATTTTATAAGGATAAAATAACTAAATTAAATTAATCTAACTAAAACTAACTAAATTGGTGAACAGGGAGAGGGCTGTGAAACTATGAAGCTCTTGTACTTTGTTTAATGGTAAAGTTAGTTCTAGGGCTCTTGGTTCACCTCGTTCATCACACCCACAAATTATAACTCCTTATGAATTAAAGATTTTATCTTTCCAAATTGTAGACCAAAATCCTAAAGATATTAACCACTCTATCCACGTAGTCTAAAAATTATTCTCAACTAATTCTTCGCCTATCCATCAAATTATTAATTGAGAATTTGGATTTCTTAATGGTCACGTCCTCCAATATACGGTGTTAATTTTTATTAATCACAAATAACCTGTTCGGTTTCTTTATGATTTGAAAAATCATACAAATGTCTATCCACCATGTTGTACGCATAAATAATAAAAATTAAAACACAATCAGGAAAAATAGAATAATAATAAGGATTTAAAAATTGTGTTCTACAAAACTTGGCTACACCTTAGCCTTTAGAACAATAAATTCAGTTCATATTTGTTTGGGATTGCATCAAAAAATTAGAGAAGAAGAGATACAAATAAATATAGAAATAATGCAAACCGAAGTCTTTATCTCCCTTCTGTCTCTATGCCAGTCAGAGTCGCCACATCAGCTTTCAGGCCTGTCACACCCGTGCCTCGTCGCATGGCTTCTCTGGTGTCATGTAGTCCACGTCAGATCGCAGCATGCCAGGTCAGCGTGTCAGGGGCCACGTCAGCACCGTGGGTAGATGCGCCGGTCAGAACGAATAAGACAGCAACCTAGTCAGCCGACAGGCCTGTCACCTCCTGTCAGCATCGGGTGGGTCCCGCACCGCACGTCAGCACCTTGGGAACCCGTGCGCCTGCTCCTTCTCCTTGTTTGATTCGCTGCACACGCCAGCAAAAGCGTGTGGGACCAGCGAATCCCTTCTCTCCCTTTATTTGATCTGAGCACCCAGAGAGAGAGAGAGAGTTGAGTTGCTCTCTCTCTCTCTTATGTTCTGTTTTTTTTTTTATTTCTTTATTTATTATTATTCAATTGGCAGCCGTCACCTCCTAAGTTTCTCCTCTCTCCTTTGGTTTGCATTTATAGAGTACGGGAAGAGAATTAGGGTTTTCACTTTTTGCAGAAAAGTCCACAATCTTTCTTTATTTCCTTCCTTTAATTGATCTGAATTTATTTATTTCTCTTTCTTTCTTTTCTGCCTTTTCTGCCCACCACGTGCTTCTGCATACACAAAATAATACCTGAAATTAGGATTTTAAAATAAAATAAATTTAATTAGTTTAAAATTAATTAAATTAACTATAAATCATATTAGTGTATAAAAATCCTTTTACAAATTATTTGTCGCACTTTTAAGTCAAAAAAACAATAAAAATTGATAAATCTATTATTTTACTCTATTTGTTGATTTTTTTTCCACAATTCTTTACTTTTTGCATCAAAAATATTATTTCTTCAAAAATAATTAATTAAATGAAATCATATAGAAATAAGATGAGTTATAGACAATATCAGCGAAAACAGGCCATTTTAATAGGTAAATGAGTACAAATATTTGTATAAATTAGACACATCAAATGCCCCGAAACTTAAGATTTTGCTTGTCCTCGAGCAAAAAGTAGAATCATGAACAAGGGATTAATAATAGTAGACTCAACCCATCACACCAAGAGATCTTATCATGCAAGCATCAAAATTTCAATTAAAAGTATAAACAATTGCAAATAAAGTAAAACTAAGCATACCCACTTTCTCCAGTGCAATTATTTATTCATAATTCCCAACCCAATCGCATTTGTCATGCAATTAATGTAATTGTAGTATGCAACAACTCAATCTGTGATTATCCCTTCTCTCTACTACAAACCGAGTAGCAAACTAGAGTTTTTTTTTTTTCCAGTCCCTTCTTTAAGTTGTCACTTGTCTTTTTACGCGAATGCAAATCATTTGTGATGAATTCACCCGGTTACTCAACAAGTCACAAACTTAAAGTGTTTTGCATACTCATATTTCAAGTTGCCGTTTTACGTAAAAGTAAACATTTGTGATGAATACCCCTAGTTACTAAGCAACTCAAAACATTGGAGTAGATTGACTTTTTTTTTTCATTATTACTCTATTTACTTAAACTCTGTTTAGGACTAGATCAAAGGGAATAATCACGAGAAAAAGCATCACATTTGTCTTTTATGTATAATAGCATGACCCACACAATTTTGTAAGGAATTTTGAAACTCAATAATCCTAAAGTAAATAAGTATACTTAATATTGCTTTATAAAAAAAATTGTTTATCCCAAAAAAATTGTTTAATGCTCATCTCAATGAAGAACTCAAAAGTGTAAAGGTAAGCCTAATTGTAATCCTTTTGTTTTGTTTTTCTTTTCAAAAATAATAAAAATAAAAATGAATTTTGTAAACCTTCCCCCAAAACTTAAATATCACATTGTCCTCAATGGGAAAGGAAAAGAAAAACAAAAAAATGTAAAAAGTTTAGAATTTCTCCCCTGATTCGTCTTTAAATTTCTGCACGCGCAGTGTTCAGTATTTTGGCAATATCTGGAGCTGTAGATGTCGAAATGGGCTGAATTTTTTTTTGCTGGAAAGCTAAGACAATTGTGTACAACTTCTCTTTGAATCAGTTTTCCAGATTCTGGCTCCATACTGCTCAAAAATAGCCATCAATGAAGGTGTTCAAAACAGCTCCGCCTGGCGACTTTCAAAATTTGTGCAATCCTACAAGATAAAATCAAAAATCAAAATAAAATAAACTAAAAGATAAATCAAAACTAAATGCAATAAAATAAAACATGGGTTGCCTCCCAAGAATCGCTAAGTTTTAAGTCTTCAGCCAGACATGGGGGTAAGATGGTTAAGTAACGCCAAGATCCAACAACATTAACACATCCTTTCTAATTTTTCTTTTCTTGTGTGGATCAGGTTCAAGCTCCAATTTGAGGCGTTTCCTTCTTGATGATGACGTCTTTGATTCCCCCACCTCTTTGAATTTATGCTGCAAACATGAATAAATAGAACGTTCAGCATCCAAGTACATAACATGTTCAAAAATATTTTCTTTTTGAGTTTCAAGACTTGTTAACTTGTTGGACATACTTCAATTGGTGATTTTTCAATTTCAGCCTTATGTTTCTTGCCCACAATTAAACCAGTTTCACTTACTTGAATAGATGGCTGTTCTTCAGGAGGAAAATTTGTGGAATTAAAAACATTACACATTACTTGCTCACGCTGAATTTGTTCCTCCCGCTTCCTAGTGCTATTGCTTTGCATGCTCCTTTGGGTTTACAACTGTGTTGCTTGGTAAAGTTCCTGCAGCTCTTTCATTAAGAATATTAGAAATTTGACTAATTTGTACCTCAAGATTGTGGATGGAAGCCGAAGTTGAATTTGCAACATTTTGAATTGCTTGATCCGTCTTTTGCATGTATTGCTTGAACATTTCTTCTAATGTCGGCTTCATTTCTTGTTGTTGAAAATATTGTTGTGGTCTAGCTCCTTCTTGATTATTGTTCCAAGAAAAAATGGGGTGATTTCTCCATCCTGGATTGTATGTGTTTGCATAAGGGTTGTTTTGCCTTTGAAAATTTGACACATAATTCGCTTGTTCTGCAATTGATGGAGCAAAAGGATTCCCCACTTGGCAATCTGCATTAGAATGATTTCCTGCACAATAGTCACAAATGATATGAGATTGAATAGCATTAACATTCATATTACCTATTTTCTTAGATAAAAAATCAATTTTTGCATTTAAATTAGAAATAAGGTCAAGTTCAAAAACTCCCGCCACTTTTCTTTGCACTGTTCTTTCTGAGGACCACTGATAATTATTAGATGCCATTTCTTCTAAAAGGTCATAAGCTGCTTCATGAGTCTTGCTCATTAAGGCACCTCCAGCTGCTGCATCTACCATGGATCGATTTGTAGCCCCCAAACCGTTATAGAATGTTTGCACTTGTAGCCATTTTGGAAGTTCATGATGAGGAAACTTCCTTAGTAGATCTTTGTACCTCTCCCATGCATCATATAATGACTCTGTCTCATGTTGAGTGAATGTTGTGATGTCATTTCTTAACTTTGCTGTTTTTGCTGGGGGAAAATACTTTGTCAAAAATTTCTGTGCTAAACCTTCCCAAGTAGTAATAGCTCCATGTGGTAAAGAATTCAACCAATACTTTGCCCTATCTCTAAGTGAGAAAGGGAAAAGTCTAAGGCGAATGGCTTCATTAGAAACTCCATTGAATTTGAAGGTATTGCATATCTCAAGAAAGTTTGTGATGTGAGTGTTTGGGTCATCATGTGGTAGTCCTCCAAATTGAAGGTTCTGCTGAACCATCTGAATGATTGATGGTTTTATTTCAAAATTATTTGCTTCAACTGCAGGCCTTGTTATGCTTGATAAGGTTCCATTAACTGAGGGCATTGCATAATCCCTCAAGGCTTTGTTCTCTTCGTTCGCCATGGATAAAGAGAATGCGGTGTTTTCTTTCTTCTTCTTTCTAATCTGTCGTAAAGTCCTTTCGATCTCTGGATCAAAGAGTATAGGCTCCAATGGTAAAGATCTGGGCATACACACCTAAACCCTGAAAAACCAGTAAATAAAAAGAAAAATAAAAAAAATAAAAATAAATCAAAAGAATAAAGAAGTAAGAAAAATAAAACAATAAAAATAAAAATCCTAAGTCCTGAAATATAAAAATGGAAAACTAAATATAAATAAAATAAATAAATAAATAAAAGTAAAGTTAGTAAAGGAAAGATGTAAAATAATAAAAAAATAAAAATAAAAAAATAAAAATAATTACAAAGAATCCAAATTAGCAATAATCTAGCAATTTTTCAATATCAATAAAAGAATAACTAATCCCCGGCAACGGCGCCAAAAACTTGATGTTGAATTTGCAAGTGTACAAAATCGCACAAGTAATATAGATAGATGAGTAGAGTGTCGAACCCGCAGGAACTAGATATTTTACTGAGTACCGATATCGCTAGATGAATCACTATTTGGAAGATCGAATTTTATAAATAACTAAATTAAATTAATCTAACTAAAACTAACTAAATTGGTGAAGAGGGAGAGGGCTGTGAAACTATGAAGCTCTTGTACTTTGTTTAATGGTAAAGTTAGTTCTAGGGCTCTTGGTTCACCTCGTTTATCACACGCACAAATTATAACTCCTTATGAATTAAAGATTTTATCTTTCCAAATTGTAGACCAAAATCCTAAAGATATTAACCACTCTATCCACGTAGTCTAAAAATTATTCTCAACTAATTCTTCGCCTATCCATCAAATTATTAATTGAGAATTTGGATTTCTTAATGGTCACGTCCTCCAATATACGGTGTTAATTTTTATTAATCACAAATAACCTGTTCGGTCTCTTTATGATTTGAAAAATTATACAAATGTCTATCCACCATGTTGTACGCATAAATAATAAAAATTAAAACACAATCAGGAAAAATAGAATAATAATAAGGATTTAAAAATTGTGTTCTACAAAACTTGGCTACACCTTAGCCTTTAGAACAATAAATTCAGTTCATATTTGTTTGGGATTGCATCAAAAAATTAGAGAAGAAGAGATACAAATAAATATAGAAATAATGCAAACCGAAGTCTTTATCTCCCTTCTGTCTCTATGCCAGTCAGAGTCGCCACATCAGCTTTCAGGCCTGTCACACCCGTGCCTCGTCGCATGGCTTCTCTGGTGTCGTGTAGTCCACGTCAGATCGCAGCATGCCAGGTCAGCGCGTCAGGGGCCACGTCAGCACCGTGGGTAGATGCGCCGGTCAGAACGAAGAAGACAGCAGCCTAGTCAGCCGACAGGCCTGTCACCTCCTGTCAGCATCGGGTGGGTCCCGCACCGCACGTCAGCACCTTGGGAACCCGTGCGCCTGCTCCTTCTCCTTGTTTGATTCGCTGCACACGCCAGCAAAAGCGTGTGGGACCAGCGAATCCCTTCTCTCCCTTTATTTGATCTGAGCACCCAGAGAGAGAGTTGAGTTGCTCTCTCTCTCTCTTATGTTCTGTTTTTTTTTTTTTATTTCTTTATTTATTATTATTCAATTGGCAGTCGTCACCTCCTAAGTTTCTCCTCTCTCCTTTGGTTTGCATTTATAGAGTACGGGAAGAGAATTAGGGTTTTCACTTTTTTGCAGAAAAGTCCACAATCTTTCTTTATTTCCTTCCTTTAATTGATCTGAATTTATTTATTTCTCTTTCTTTCTTTTCTGCCTTTTCTGCCCACCACGTGCTTCTGCATACACAAAATAATACCTGAAATTAGGATTTTAAAATAAAATAAATTTAATTAGTTTAAAATTAATTAAACTAACTATAAATCATATTAGCGTATAAAAATCTTTTTACAAATTATTTGTCGCACTTTTAAGTCAACAAAACAATAAAAATTGATAAATCTATTATTTTACTCTGTTTGTTGATTTTTTTTCCACAATTCTTTACTTTTTGCATCAAAAATATTATTTCTTCAAAAATAATTAATTAAATGAAATCATATAGAAATAAGATGAGTTATAGACAATATCAGTGAAAACAGGCCATTTTAATAGGTAAATGAGTACAAATATTTGTATATAAATTAGACACATCAATTTACTTTAGGATTATTGACTTTCAAAATTCCTTACAAAGTTGTGTGAGTCATGCTATTATACATTAAAGAAAAATGTGATGCTTTTTCTTGTAATTATCCCTTTGGATCTAGTCCTAAACAGAGTTTAAGTAAATAGAGTAATAATAAGAAGAATTTTTTTTTTTTGAATAAAGTCAATCTACTCCAATGTTTTGAGTTGCTTAGTAACTAGGGGTATTCATCACCAATGTGTACGTTTACATCAAACGGCAACTTGAAATATGAGTATGCAAAGCACTTTAAGTTTGTGACTTGTTGAGTAACCAGGTGAATTCATCACAAATGTTTTGCATTCGCGTCAAAAGGCAAGTGACAACTTAGAGAACAGACTAAAAAAAAAACTCTAGTTTGCTACTCGGTTTGTAGTAGAGAGAAGGGATAATCACAGATTAAATTGTTACATACTACAATTACATTAATTGAATGATAAATATGATTGGGTTGGATATTATGAATAAATAATTGCACTGGAGAAAGTGGGTATGCTTAGGTTTACTTTATTTGCTATTGTTTATATTGTTAATTGATATTTTGATGCTTGCATGATAAGATCTCTTAGTGTGATGGGTTGAGCTTATTATTCCCTATTTTTTTATTTTACTTTTTGCTCGAGGACAAGCAAAATCTTAAGTTTGTGGGTATTTGATGTGTCTAATTTATATATAAATAATTGTACTCATTTACCCATTAAAATTACTTGTTTTCGTTGATATTGTTTATAATTCATCATAATTCTATAAGATTTCAATTAATTAATTATTTTTGATGCAAAAAGTAAAAATTCGTGGAAAAAATCAACAAACAAAGCAAAACTATGGATTTATTAATTTTTATTGTTTTGTTGAGTTAAAAATGCGATAAATAATTTTTAAACGATTTTAATGAGCTAATATGATTTTTAGTTAGTTAATTTTAAACTAATTTATTTTATTTTATTTTTAAATCCTAAATTCTGGTCTTATTTTGCGTATGCAGCAGCACGTGTTTGCAAGAAAAGGAAGGAGAAGAAGAAAGGAAAAAGAAATAAATATCAGAAAGAAAATAACTGAAAAGAGAGGATTTTTCTGCAAAAAGAGCAAACCCTAAATCTTCTTCCCGTTGCTCTATAAATACATGAAGATGTGCACAAAGAAAATTGGAAAAGGTGACGGCTAATAATTAATAGAAAAAAAAATAAAAAGTAAGAGAGAGAGAGAGAGACAGGTCTCTCTTGCATGCGGTACAAATCGAAAAAAGAAACAAAGGAGAGAGAGCGGAAGCAGCAGAAGGCGTTGGGTCCCACGCGCTCCTTCTTCTTCTCTCTTGCGTACGGCTCGGAGCAAACGAAAAAAAGAGAAAGAGAAGAAGACGAGACAGCAGCAGCAGGCGCCAGCGGTGACGTGGACTTCGGCGTGCAGGAGAAGACGCGACAGCTCGACGCAGACAGCTCCACGCAGCTCGAGGACGACGTCAGAGTGCTCACGTCAGCAGTCTGTGAGCACAGAGAATAGAGAAGGGAGAGAAAAGGACTTGGGCTCGGTTCTAGGAGTTCGGTTTGCATTAATTTTTATTTCTTTTTGTATCTCTTCTTCTCTATATTTTTCTGATGCAATCCCAAACATTTTTTATTAGTTGCAAATTGAACATGAACTAAATTTATTGTTCTAGAGGCTAAGATGTAGCCTAGTTTTGTAGAACAAAATTTTAATTCCTTATTATTATTCTATTTTTCCTAGTTGTGTTTTAATTTTTATTATTTATGCGTACAATGGTGGATAGACATTTGTATAATCATTTAAATCATGAAGAGACCGAACTGGTGATTTGTGGTTAATAAAAATTAAACACCGTTATTGGAGGACGTGACCGTTAAGAAATCCAAATTCTCAATTAATAATTTGATGGATAGACAAATAATTAGTTGAGAATAATTTTTAGACTACGTGGATAGAGTAGTTAATATTTTTAGGATTTTGGTCTACAACTTGGAAAGATAATATCTTTATTCATAAGGAGTTATAATTTGTGTGTGATAAATGAGGTGAAATCAAGAGCCCTAGAACTAATTTTACCATTAACAAATCACAAAAGCTTCACAGTTTCACAGCCCTCTCCCTCTTCACAAATTTAGTTAGCTTTAATTAGATTAATTTAATTTAGTTGTTTTATCCTTTATAAATTTCGATCTTCCAAATAGTGATTAATCTAGTAATATCAGTACTCAATAAAATATCTAGTTCCTGTGGGTTCGACACTCTATTCACTAAACTATACTACTTGTTGCGATTTTATACACTTGCAAATATTTTGGTGGGACAAATGGTGTGGTGCACATACCTTGAAGGAAACTTTCCCCGAACTCTATGACAAAACAAATCGGCCCAATATTTCTGTGGCCGAGACTTGGAGGAGGGGAAGTTGGAAGCCGCCATTCCGAGAAGCTCTTACCCCAAGATTACATCAGCAACTACTCGAACTACAAACACACATCACACGGACCGGGACGAGATGCGCCCAAGGCCCAGATCAGATGCGATGGGGACTCGATCCCAAGGGAGCGTTCTCGGTCAGTTCCCTGTACCATCGGATTCACTATCGTGGATGCAGACCCAGTTGGGCACATGTATTGTGGAAGGCGAAAACACCACTTAAAGTCAGAGTCTTCCTGTGGCTAGTGCTCAATAACGCAATTCTCACCAGAGAGAACCTGGCCAAAAGACAACCCCAAATTGCGGCCAACTGTGGTTTCTGCAACATGCACTCGGAGAATTTGAACCACCTTTTTATCCACTGCCCAAGGAGTAAGGCGACGATGGTAGAGGTTTTACGAGCCCTAGGAACAAGTGAGTACCCCTGCGAATATGAGGATCTGTGGGTTGGCCCCAAATTCGCAAACGTTCGCCATGAAATGAAGGATGCGTGGTATATTGCCATTGCGGCAACTACATGGGTGTTATGGCTAGACAGAAATAACTTTTATTTTCGTGCTTCATGTAGTAGTACTTCTGGTAACCTTACTCATATCATGCATCTTATTTCTTTTTAGGCTACAGCTACCGCCACAGGAGCGAGAGGGAGGATTGCCAGAGTCTTCCAGGTGGAGGATTTTGATGATGAGGAGGTGGAGTTTGGGCCGACACTAGACTGAGGGGCGGAGCCGTCTCAATTGCAGCACGCTATGCTAGTTTGGTCTTGACCTACTGTACTTTTGGTTTTTTGTTTGGAGGTTTCGACCCACCCCCCAGAATTTTGTTGGGGGTTTATGTTTTATTTCCCGCACTGTTTTGTCTTTCCTGTTTTGTACTTTTGTATCCTTCCCGATACACCGGAGTTGTTTTATTAACCACTTATTAATGAAACAGGGTGGCTTTATTCCACCTTTTACCTCAAAAAAATAATAATAATAATTTGCATAGTCTTGCATGCTCATACAACCCCCATATCCAATTGTTGATGAATATATGGGTATATTCTCTATATATAAATATTGCACGTGCATATGAGTAACACGTGTATTGAATGTACAATTGATTACATATTGGAATGCGGATTTGTGGGCTTATAACCCGATACCCAAACCGGCTTGTGATAGCAGTCTAGGTATTCCAATCTTGATACCTAAGGTAACAGGGGCGGATCTAGGATTTAAAAACTGGGGGTGCCTTTATCTATTAAATAATTATATAACTCGACAGAAGAAAAAAATTAAAAATAAAGTAATAATATCTCATATAGTTAAAATGGCATAATGAAGTATGCTGCAACTTGAATCAAATATATAATTCTATTTCAAGTTTAGTTGAACTCTCCTCTTCTTCATAGCCTGAAAACGCTTAATTATATCTAAATTATCGACTGTGCTAAACACTTCCTTCTCCACAAAAGTGATTAGACAATCATTAAGCCAAGGATTAGACATCCTGTTTCTCAACTCATCCTTCACATATTTCATTCCTGAAAAAACTCTCTCAACAGTTGCGGTTGCCACCGGAAGAGACAAAGCTAATTTCATAAGCCTATACACATAGTTATATGTCTTGTTCTTCTTTGTTTGCACAAGAGTCTTAGAAAGATCTGAAAGCCCCTTCAAATTGGAAAATCTATCATCAGCTTTAACACTTCTAATATAGTTCTCAAGTTGGCTAGACAACTCCACATCATCGACATCAAGAAAGTCGTTAGGATACAATCTCGCTAATCTCACAAGCGATTTAATGTCAAAAGCCTTAAATGACTCGCAAGGACTTAAACATGAAACGCAATGCAGCAACTCAATATTCTCAGGAGTAAAACGGTCTTCCAATTCATTCAACACCAAATCTATGATACGCAAGAAACAATCATTTCTGAAATAATGCAAATTTGTCACAATAGGAGCCTTGCGCTTCGACTTATTAATTTTCACATACCTTGCATCCATATCGGGCACATCAATCTCAAGGTTACCACAAGATCCTACAACTTTTTCATAAAACAATTCCCATCCACCTTCTCGCATTTCTATAAACCTTTCCTTGTTGATTCGGACAAGTTCCATAGCATTCACAATATCTTGCTCACTCTTTTGTAATGCTTGAGACAAATCATTTGTAACAGATAAAACATCAATCATTAAATGGAGCATGAAAATGAATCCAAAAGTTTGCATCACCACCAACAAACTTTGTGGTTCACCTTTACACGTTCTATCACTTTGAAGATCTTCCAACACTTCAAGAATGGGAGTAAACAAGTCATGTAACCGATTCAAAGTCCGAAAGTGAGATCCCCAACGTGTGTCACCCGCTCTTGCAATAGACATTTCTTGATTCAACCCCGTACCAGTTTCAATCAAGTCATTATCAATTAATTCTGCAAAATAAGCAACTTGCTTTTTACAAAGAAGAGCTTGACATTTGTTAGATGCACGAAGGAAAGTCACCACACAACTAACTTCACAAAAAAACCAATCAACATCATCATGATGCCTAAGAATTGAAATAAGAACTGGAGTTGATGTGCAAAACAATGGACGTAATAGGCTTGCGGATTCTCATTCTGAATCAAAGTTTTCAAACCTCCAAGATGACCTCGCATATTACTTGCTCCATCATATCCTTGACCTCGAATTTTAGATATGCACAATCCTAATCCGGACAACAAAGTTTCAAGAGCCTCCTTAAGTGCTTTTGCACTTGTATCTGCGACGTGAACAATGCCAACAAATCTTTCAACAATAAAACCTCTTTCATCAACAAAACGCACAACCACTGCCATTTGTTCTTTGCCTGAACAATCTCCAGATTCGTCGACAAGGACACAAAAGATGTCATCTCCAATTTCTTCAACGATTTTTTTAATTGTTTCAACAACACATGCATTTGCAAGATCTTTTTGAATAAGTGGAGCTGTCATCTTATGATTTTCTCCACCACTTTTTATCGCTGCAGCTATGTGATCACAATTTCTTGCCAAAAGATCTACTAATTCAAGAAAATGACCCTTATATATAGAGTCTTTCCCTTCATTGTGTGCCCTAAAGGCTAATCCACCTCTAAGAAGAAATTTGACTGCTTCAAGAGATGCTTTTAAACGAACCAGATAATCAGATTTCTCTTTTGCAGAATGTTTTGTATAAGAAGACTCGATACTCTGTTTTTGGTTCATGAGAGCTTCACATAATTGCACACAATTCTTGTGATGACTTGTTTCTTGGTGGTCAGTTAACTTGCTCTTTTTATTCCAAATCTTAAAACCATCAATCACAAATGCAGTTCTACTGTTTCCTAACCCCGTATAAAACAAATAGCAATTCAAACAATATGCAGCCATTTCTTTAATACTATATTCCAACCAACTATATTTATCAAACCAATTAGCCTTAAAACTACGATTCTTCCCATAAATTGTTTCAACATGATAACTCTCCAAACGGGGTTGAGTAGGGCCATGTAAAAGATAAGCTCTTCTTACCTCATCACGCTCATTTGGATGATAATCAAGAATAGGTTTTCTTTTTCCGGGATCCAACTCCAAATATGCCCATTTTTCACTAACATCATTTGGTAGCTTGGGAACTTGTGAATTTGGATTTATATCTACTTCATCATCCAATGGTTCACTTTCTTGTTGAATTGGTGGTAGCTTGGGAACTTGTGGATTTGGATTTATATCTACTTCATCATCCAATGGTTCACTTTCTTGTTGAATTGGTGGTGCACTTGTAGATTCCTTGGATTTTGATACCAATTTATAATACTTTAACATCCTATTTCATAAACCAAACATCAAATATATAATTAGAAAAAATTTAATGAGACAAATTGCTAACAATTCGGGGCCAAAAATATAATTAAAAAATAATAGCAATACTTAGCATCCTATTTCATAATCAAATATATCAAATATATAATTAACATAAATTAATTGAGGCAAATTGCTAGAATTTTGGGGCCAAAACATAATTAAAAAAAGCAATAGATTTGTGCTAGAATTACTTGAAGATTTGTGCTGTTTCGGTCCCGGCATCGGCAGAGGAGGGTGGCGCACTGGCGGCGAGTAGCTGAGCGATCACCGGGGCGGCGGGGCTGGCGTCGGCACCGGCAGAGGAGGGTGGCAGGGCTGGCGTCGGGCTGGTGGGGGAGGGTGTCGCGAGTCAGCGAGTGGTGGAGAGAAGCGGGAGAGGAGGAATGGGTTCCGTTCGAGACCTTCGGGTGAGAGAGAGATGGGAAGAGGAAGAGGAAGAGGAAGATGAATATTGAATAGTAGAAGTAGGGGTTGGTTAATGGCGGCTGGGAATATGAAAAGTAAATAGGGTTAGGTTACTGTGGGTTAAAAAAAATAAAAAAAAGGCCCAGATTTGTTATTTTGTTGGCTAAAAAATCACCTCTGGCCAGGATTCGATCCCTGGACCAGGGAGAAGATAACCAATCTACTTACCATCAGTACTAGGAGACTTTTTGTAATTCTGGGTGGTCCTGGGACTACTTGGACCCATGCCAAATCCGCCCCTGTAGGGTAAGTATCTCAAGCAACTTAGATCTAGATATTAACCCTAATTCTCAATTATTAATTTCTCACAAAACCTAACAATTGTATACTGAGCAAATGCAAGAACCAAATATTTCTACTTCCAACGCCTCAGATCTACAGCCATTTACCAGAAACAATAACAAATACTGATAGTAAAGATGAAGAACCACTGGAAGTAGAGCCAGACAGGAAGAAACTATAATGAAACTATAATGAATACAACAGACCGCAAGAGTCTGAAATGCACATATTTTGAGCATGCACGTAGTCTGAAATGCGCATATTTTGAGCATTCCACGGTCCACGCCAAAATTGTACCCAAAAAAACAAACGTCAAACCTGACATTGCAACAGGAAATGAGTGCAATTTGCATTCTGGTTTTTGTTTTAAATAGAAGAAACAAGGGACATGTATGGATACACATATACACAGCGAATACAATTTTGGTACCCCAAATAAATCTACCAAACTTGCCACATCCAGAAGATCAGCACCATTCCCTCCTTTTTTTCCTGTCCTTCCCTTTTCTTTACCCTTGTTCTCCATCTAATCTGACATTCATGAACTAGTGTGATGTCTTTTTCCCAACATCAAAGAACAACATTCCACCACGTATGCTCATGGCTGGGGTGATGTTCTTTACAACGGATTGAACACTATTTTGAACAACTTATTTATCGACGATGTTCGCACATTTGGCATATGTTTCTGGACCTCGGGTTGGCAAACGTGCAATGCTCACACGACCAGAGGTCACCATCGTCAGAGTTGCGACTAGTACCACCACCGGATCTTGAGCTGATCCCAGCTGACTTGAGCTTTCCGCTCTTTCCCTTGAAGACGCTCTTGGAACTTGTGCTCTTACTGCTCGTGGCCTGACTGTTGGATGAGCCGACATCCTTCAATCCAGTCTCCAGAGCCCTCACCAAGTTCTCAAAATAGTTCCTAGTCACACTGTACAAAGCAGATTCGCAAGATAAATAAAAGTGGAAATACAATATTTCATGGTAGTCAAAAGAAAAGTAGAGCTCATGGGTTTTTCAAGAAAAAGTGTTGAAAAATAACCGTTTACAATAAATTATTGGTGAGCTGGGGAACCATAGGTTTTTCCATCCATATGTACACTAGTGCATCTTCTTATGAGCTCTTTGGTCGTATGAGAAAGTGAGAGGGCATGCCTAGAGGGAAGGGACTGTACGAGTTCTGAGAGTGCTTGTTAGTGTGTGTGTGCATGACTCTACGTGGAAGAATACTAGTCAAAATCTAAACAATTAGGTTGTTCAAAAGAGATAAGTAAAATTGCAAAAAATGGCCAGAAACTACTTACCCATCTAAGCGTACAATAGAAAGTAGAAAAAAAATAGAAGTATGGGTGAGCGAAAATTTTCAAGTTCATCCAAAGGTAAATTAGTTCTGTGGGAATTCATCTAGACAATTAGACAAATATTCTACCACAAGAAGAATTTGTCAAATTTCCTTTACTCATAAATTTTTAATGCTCAAATCATACTACTTAAATACCTAATAAACAACTGATTAGGTTGCATGGCGTTGTTAGATTTGACTCGAACAATAGAAAGGCAACCAGAATTCCAGTTGTTTAAAGTAAGTCAAAGTGAAAACAATTGACACCCAATTCACCAGACAAAATGTATAAATAAAAACCAAAGCTAAACGATAGTACGGTTCACATATGAAGACTGTATAAGATTCTCAACCACCATCCAAAATGGAGCCAAGAATAATGGGCCGGTTCATGTCAGTAATCAGGTGAATAAGTTCAATCTAGCCTGCTTGCAAACTTTGCAGGCATCACTACTGTAACATATGTCGCGGATCACATGTTGGGTGCCATTAGGGGGCTTTTGGTATGCAGATTGAAGGATTGCAAGGATTAACAGGATTAGTGGGAATGTGAGAGTGGGAATCATGATACCCTGGAATGTTAAATTACTATGTTTGGTGTGCCAGATTGCATTCCTAATATTTTTACAATTATTGATTACACTTTTAGCATGTATTCACTTCCAACTCTGTTTGATTTCATGAGGGAAATCCACAAATACCACTTTGGTTTTTTGTTTTTTGTTTTGTTTTGTTTTTTTTTTTTTTTGGGGGGGGGGGGGGGGGGGGGGGGATTAGTGACATATGTACAACGAAAACAAATGCAGGTTTATTATCATACCATGTGAAGGGTTGGAAAAAAGATACCTGGTCAACCCTGCTAGTTTTGTACGGAAATCATTGAAGTCTTTCATGGGAATTTCTGCATCAAGATAGACTTGGAGTTCCTTCTCCGTACATTGATGAAGCCGTTCTAGCCCAGACTCAGCTTCACCTACAGAACAAATACAGATATTATAAAATCAAGCCAGAATAATTTGTTATCAAATCAAGAAAAGAAACAAACCTTGCAAATATTCGAAGAACTGCCTTTTGGCATGTTCATGCTCAGGTAGGTAATACCCATAAGCATATGTCCATTTCAATACTCGCCTACACTCTACTATCTGCAATTGAAATATTGAATATTCAAGAGAATGGTTTCAATACTGTGAAAAACAACACACCAGGTACCAGATTAAATAAAATGTGAAATCTACCTGTAACCAGGCTTCAATGATGAACTTAAGCTGGGACTCAGGTTGGCTCTGTTTATCACTTAACTTCTCAACCTGCAATAAATTAGAAAGAACAGTTAATCCTAATAGTCGTAGTTGCAGAAAGACTGATTATAGAAATCATTAAACTGCCAAATGTTCCTACACTAAAGAGACTAATTAGTAACCAGAACTGGTGTTAGAATGGGCACTGAGATTGGCTATTGAATAAGCACTTAACCAAAGGGGCTTAGGGTTCTCTTCTCTTTTTGAGACTAATTTCAACTTCAGTATGGAACAAGGAAAAAAATTGGAGCACTTCCTCATTGAATTTACAGTGACTAACAGTAAGATATCACTCATCCATCTGCACAAAAATGCAGCATCAAAACAATAACACTTCTCATTTGAAGTTTCTCAGTCACTGAAAAGCTGTGTTAATGCGGTTCAAGGATAGTGAAAGGACCCAATCCGTATAGCATGAATCTTGTGATTATCATTTCTCTTATGATTAAATAGGCAGAATGACAGATGAAGACTGCCAATTCAAGTTCCTGATACACATGTATGAAGGATCTATACTATTTAATCCACAGATACAATTTGGAACTCTCTCTCTTAAAACCTACTAGAAATGTAACTTCAGCAAAAGGATAAAATTAGTCATTACTATACCGACATGAAGAGAAAAAAATGCCCAAGAATGCAAGAAAATACCTTTTCAGTTTGCATGCTATGTAGATCAGCAAGTGCTTTCTGCCTCGACTGCCAATGATAACAAGTTTGTAATCAAGTCAAAAATTCCAATCATTAAATTAACTACAAAAATAACCAAAAAAATTGCGCAAAACTTAAATGAGCTTATTTAAGAGAAATCTTATGCACAAATATTGTTGGAAGTAACAGACAAGCAAATAGTAGATGTAGCCAAAACATCTTATAATCCACAGACATTTGAAATTTTGAATAACGAAGTGTCTTAGCAAAGAAACAGTGAGGGTTCAGAAAAATAAGAGAACAGATACAATAGTCCTTTTTAAGTGAATAAAATTATTTAAGTAGGGAGCAAGGAAACCATGCATCAGGTTAGTTACATATTTCATTATGCACTCAATCACTAATAAATGAAACTGAAAATTATATCAGAAAGAAAAATGTATAAATAAACAAGATTCCTTGAAATGACTTGATAGAATGATACCATTATCAAATATGCTTACTCAAACTCTTCTAGCATCAGTCTCCAACTAACCAAATTACAATAAAATAAAATAAATATTAAACTGAATAACAAAAATCTGAAAAGCCAGAAAAAAAAAGTAAACTAAATAAAGATAACAGGATCTACCAACAGTGGAAACAAAATTTCATAAGTATAGAAGAAGCCTCACATGTGTCGTCTTCAGCATTTAATATGTGTGTTCTAGAATTTTCACATGTCCCGTAATATGTGGATCCACTACTTCAAAACTTGATATTTTAGGTAGAAGTGATTACTAATAACTGTAATGCATAAGAAAAAGGTACCATTATCCACAATTTTCTAATAATCCATCAGACTCTGAATGGGAAAATTAGAAGCTGGCAACAGTGAGGCGGCTGATCCATCAGATCCATTATAAGAGTATAATTAATAAGGACATCACACGGACAAAGGCAGTTCCCTGCTGATTCTGAATTTCTGATGCACATGTTACACATTTAAAACTCTAAAGAAGAAAAACCCATAACGAGAAATCCGCAGGTTGATTCGCAACAGGTTCAATGTCTTGAGAGAGCAAGGAAGTTATTTCGGCAATTTTAACTGGTGTATTATATCATAAGATTAAGTAAGAATTTCCCCTAACATACAAACCAGTTCATACGAAGAGGTTTGAGGAAGATAGGCCAAAATCATGTGGATACAATATCAGTCACCCAGTCTGCCAGCTTGGAATATTTGAAACTAAATCGGCTTTTTAATCCAGTAAACTTATCACAGATTTCTGTCTTTTAATTAAAAGTTTCTGTTTAAAGTGTTGCTCCCAGACTGCAGTCTATCATGTAGACCCTCTATGGACCATGTTTGGCATGTGGAAAGTTGCATAAGTGGGAGAAGCATAAATGTAAGTACTCATTTGAGTTTTTCCTCTTCCCACCTCAAAACCCAAATTCCAAACAGGAATTATGTATAACACAATGTAGACCCTAATTGCTTAGGAGATTTTACTTAATTTTTAAGAAGTTTAACAATTTTCTTATGTCTCCATTAAATATTGATTTAGATTTGCTGATGATTTGCAACCAAATTAAACTCCTTTCTAGCTTCCAGACACCCCTAAATAGACATTCAAAAATGAGCTAATCAAGTCTTAGGCATCTCAAAGCAGTGAACAATCCCAAGATAATATCTAAACTCACAACACAGTCCAAAATGGTACTTCAGATGGATATAACAACTCAAGATACTAGTTTAGCTGATAGCTACACCAGATACAGATAGTTCAGGAACTGACATGGCACTGTGCTTCTAAATCTTGATTGGAGAACAGTGTCCACTAGAGAGCAAAAAATGACAAAAATAAGATGGCCCAGGGAAATTTCTTCAAGAGATAGCTAGTATTAAAAACACTGAAAAATGCAAAATAAAAAGTTACAGAATGACAAATCATAGGATAATACAGAATATAGCTCTGAGATAGTTACTGACTGACTGATTTGTTGCCCATCTTTCATAGTAGTGTGTGTATCGCTCCAGTGAATTTTTAGCCATTTCTCTCCTCCTTTCAGATTCATCATACTGGATCATTTAAAATAGAAGTAAACATGAATGATCACTCAAGATTGCACAGCAATGCTTAAGATATAAAAAGAAGTAAATAATGGAAAAGGTTTAAACATACTGCGCCCTCCTGCTTCGCTGCTTCATATCGATTACAGGCATAGAAACCACCAGTCCTCTCCCCATGTTCTGACCAGGCACCGAGACATAACCTGATTCAAATTAATAATTTAAAATATAAGGTAGAGCAAGTAGACTTTGGATCACTTGTAAGAATAAAGCTAAGGATATGAAAACTTCCTACCAGCAAAATTCAAATTTACAAGGAGGTGTGCACGTGATATGCATACAACCCTGGTTCTTCTCAATTGGTCTCTTGCACTTTGGGCAAGGCTTGGAATTAGCTAAGATCCTGAAACAAAGTCCAAAGACAAATGAAAACGATGCATGTTATCTTGTAGATGAATGGAAGGAACCAGAACAGGCAGTTGACAGAAGTTCCAACAGAGAAAACAAAACTTGCAACATTTCTAGCATAACACCACACCGTAAAAGACATTAACAAAGTTTTGCATTGAGTTACCAGATAAACAGAACAGGTCAACAAAAAAGGGTCCATTTGATGATAGCTGTTCTACAAAAAGCTTAGTGACTAGTGTGCTTGTTTGCACAGCTCTGGAAAGAGTTAAATGAAAATGTTGCACCTCCAGAACTTTTTTGTGTTCGAAATGGTAAAAATGGGTTTAGAGGATTGACATAGTGAAGCCCTCAACGTTGGCTCATGATGGATATCTTGCAAATGATTACTGTGTAAGAAACAAATAATAATTTTGTCGATGTCAGCAGTGATAATGTGTTTAAATATTCCTTTGAATTCAAACCTGAAAAGGAGTCAACCATATCCAAATAGATGTGAGACAGGAGTACCGATAATATCCAAATTGACGTGGAACAAATTGACGTGGAACAGGAGTCCTGATTGGAGTCCCGATTAGATCCAAATTGATGTCGCGGTGGAGTCCCGATCATATCCAAACTGATGCAGATAGGAGTCCCAATTAAATCCGAGTCCCGATTAGATCCAAATTGATATGGTTGCGGGGTTTGGACCAAAAAACCCCACTGTTTTAAATTTCCTCCGATACGGCCGAAATTTCGTTTCGGCTAGCTTGTCGATACGAAATCACATTTTATACTTTATATCGTTTTGGACTGAAATGTGTAGATTTCAGCCGAAATTACCGAAATATCGGCCGAAATATTACCGAAATTGGCAAAATATCAGCCGAAATAGACACAAATGTTATTGTGAATATATTAAAAAAATTTGTTTTACTTTTTGCATATATGTCTTTCAATATAGGACCTTAAGCTAAAATAATGTGAGGATTTCGTATCGCAATTGTTTGTATATATGCAAAGTCAAGTAAATTTATTAACTAATACATTTTTTCTAATCAATGCAAATTCAGTTTAGTTATATACTTATATTATATTCTCTTTTATATTATTGTTAAATTATGCGCAGATTTACTGTAATTGATTCATGTCATTAGTTACATTATACAGTATTTTATATGATAAATAACATGTAGGACATGTAATATCTTATTTAGTAACAAAAAAATAATTATTGAGTATAGGAAATGAACATCCATTTTATACTTTATATCGTTTTGGACCGAAATGTGTAGATTTCAGCCGAAATTACCGAAATATCGGCCGAAATATTACCGAAATTGGCAAAATATCAGCCGAAATAGACACAAATGTTATTGTGAATATATTAAAAAAATTTGTTTTACTTTTTGCATATATGTCTTTCAATATAGGACCTTAAGCTAAAATAATGTGAGGATTTCGTATCGCAATTGTTTGTATATATGCAAAGTCAAGTAAATTTATTAACTAATACATTTTTTCTAATCAATGCAAATTCAGTTTAGTTATATACTTATATTATATTCTCTTTTATATTATTGTTAAATTATGCGCAGATTTACTGTAATTGATTCATGTCATTAGTTACATTATACAGTATTTTATATAATAAATAACATGTAGGACATGTAATATCTTATTTAGTAACAAAAAAATAATTATTGAGTATAGGAAATGAACATCCGATATGATCACATTTCCCCGAAATCTTCTCCGATATCTCCGATCCGAGACGAAACACCCCTTGCCGAGACGAGTCCGAAATCCGAGATTTAAAACCATGAAAAACCCATACTCAACCCGAATTGATATAGGTAGGTTCAGGGGCTATAAATAGAGATGTAGGGCTTCTCTAGGGTTATAAAATAGAGTAAGATTGCTTGGGAATTTCTAGGGTTTTGAATAGGGCATTGATAAACAAGTAAACCGCTTTGTGGCTTTATGGGGAGAGATCGGTGAGTCTTGGGTTGTAGGAATTGTTATCCTCCATAGTTAAAGCAAACAATTATTCCTCAATTTGTACTCTTCTCCATGATAGTAGATTTCCTTTAGTTGTCTTCCCAAATTTTTTTTTGATATTTATTTGTTTGATTTCTCATCTTTATTCGTTGTTCCAAAAATTATAGTTGCTAGATCGTCTCCACTAGTTCTGTTGCGCATCAAATGATAAATTGCTACTTTTCCCAACAAGTCATGTCAGAGCCCTCGTTAAGGTTTATTCTCTTCGTGTGATCCTTAAGATAACAAGCAACAGTTCCATGGTAAAGTATGAGAATGGAGAAGTTCAATGGAAGGATCAACTTCAGTTTATGGCAAGTCAACATGAAAGATCAGTTGGTGCAAAAAGGTCTACAAAAGCGTTGTTCGGGAAAGGAAAGAAACCGACGTCTATGTCTGATGAGGTGTGGATGGATTATGTTAGATCCATCTTTGTTTAGATAATGAGGTGAAGTATAATATTCTCGGGGAGAAGACCGCGACAGAGCTTTGGGAAAAGTTAAAGAGCTTATATATGACGAAATTCCTAACGAATCGACTATATTTGAAATGACAACTCTACAAGATATTGATGAAAGAAGGTACTTCTATTCATGATCACTTGAACGAATTCCACAAAATTATTTCTCAGTTGATGGCGATGGAAGTGATGATCGATGAAGATAAGGCCATGATTCTACTATCATCTCTGCCTCTATCATATGAGCACTTGGTTACTACTCTGCTTTATGGGAAAGATTCCATCGATTTTGAGGCGATGATTGTGCTTGAGAATGATGAAATTATTAAAAAATCAGTTGAAACCGATTCTGTTGATGAGAGCAGTGGTAAGAAGGGTGGTATGAATAATAGGAGTAGGGTTCGATCCCACTATTGTAAGAAGGGACATCAGAAAAATGATTGTTGGCAGTTGCAGAAGAAAGATGCAGAGGATAGTTCGAAAGATCCTGCCGGTGTTGCTATTTCACAAAATATTCGGCAATATGATGTACTTATTTCAAGGAAGATCATGCTGAGATGCCTTGGATCTTGGATTCAGGGACTTCTTATCATGTTTGTCCCTATAGAAATTTGTTTACTACCTACAGAGCTACAAAGGGTCATTCGGTCGAAACAGGTGCAAGTGTGGTCAGTGAGGCGGTGGGTGAAGGAACGGTCAAATTCAAATACACTATCCGTATTTTGCCAGATGTTCAGTTTGTCCTAGAATTGATGTCCTTAGGCACTCCCGACTTTAAGGGCTCTAGGTACTCGGCTCGAGGTGGAGTCTCAAGGGTGTTTAAAGGTGTTTCTATAGTCATCATGGAAAAGGTTGATCACTTAAGCTCCGAGGGAGCGTAGTTCAAAGTTGGCCAATTAGGAAAAAGCCCAACATTCGTGACGCTAACGTGTTGCCGCTTGGATGCAAAGTGCGACATCATTATGACCAATTGTCGTCTATGCTTCAATTAGAAGACTCAGATGTATGTGGGGGTCAACCAGAGATTGAAAATCATGTTAAGACACTTGTAGAAGATGAAAATTATGTTGGCAAGGTGGAGGCATTAGAACTTCATATTGACTAACCCGCTTTAAAGTGCTCTTCGAGGGCATTGTCAAGAAATCAAAAGGCAAAGAGAAATTTGTAGAAGACTTGATTGATGTCATGGTTCATCTCAGTTCATGAAGCCAAAAGATCTTAAGTGCATGGTGACGACTCTACTTATAGACGTTGTGTTGTTTTGAATGCAAAGTCAATGTGGAGATTGTTGAAATAAGCCTTTGAATTGAAACCTGAAAAGGAGTCCCGATCAGATCTAAATTGATGTGGAACATGTCAGGGCCTGCGGTGCAGGGAACTTTTGGTTTGGCCATGGCGAAATTGAGTAAGGGTTTGGAAAAGGAATCAGAGATTTGGGGAAGAAAAAGACCAGCTAATACTTGACTTTTATTCATCATCGTCATCGCCTATTTATAGGCAGTTATAGGGAAGAGAATCAGTTAGAGCTCACATGATGGTCACGTGCGCTCTACCCGCCTTTTACAACATTCAAACAAAACTAAAAAGTGCGCACAGCGCGTGAAATACAGAAACGTGCACAATCACAAAATAGGAAAACAAACAACTAATCCAACGGACGAATCCTAGCTCTCGTCCATCTTCATCCCTGACAGAACAGGAGTTCCAATCAGATACAAACTGATGAGGTTGCGGGTTTGGGCCAAAAAACCCATACTCAACCCGAATTGATAAAGGTCGGTTTATGGGATATAATAGAGATATATGGCTTCTCTAGGGTTGTGAAAAGAGTAAGATTACTTGAGGATTTCTTGGGTTTTGAGAGAGCTTATGTAAACAAGGAAACCACTTTGTGGCCTTATGAAGTGAGATCGGCAAATCTTGGGTTGAGGAAATTGTTATTCTCCATACTTAGAGGGAATGATTGTTTTGTACTCTTCTCCTTGATAGTGGATTTCCTCAAGTTGCTTTTAGATCTATTTATTTATTTGATTTCTCATCTTTATTTGTTGTTCGGAAACTATAGTCGTTAGATCGTCTCCACTCATTCCGTTGTGCATCAAAGGAAAAATCTCTACTCCCAACATAATGTGCGCTACAAAGAAACAATAATTAATAAAAGACTGGATGCACATGATTCACTTCCATTGATTAAACACCAATGTCCGGCGCTACTAGTATGCAGTTTGATTTGAGGTAATATGCCCCCAATTAGATCCCTAATTAGAAAAAACAAAAATCCAACCCTAATATTATGTTTCAGGTTTTTATTAACCATCAGTGATAAACAAAATTGGTTCCCTATATCTCTCTATGTATTCTTTGGCATTTTAACGATTCCAAAATTTATTAGGGGTTTGTGCTTCAAGAATGCAATGCCTGCAATTAATTTTTTCTCTTCTTTTCTCCCTGTGTGTAGACTTCTTCAAACCTGATGTAATACTCATTTCAAGGTTTAATCGTTATTTGTTCATCTTGGCAGCTAATATTGGCAGTCTACAGGAATTCTTTCCACTTGATTAATCCTCATTTGGAATATTAGTCTACTATTGTAATCTTATTGTCAATGCATGCTGACTGGTACCAAAAATGGAATTGAGCACTGCCTCATTGTCATCTACATTAATTAATTAAAATTTATAAGTTATTCTTGTTAGTTCGGAGGGAGATCAGGACATGTAATAGTTTCCTTAACGAAATAGATTTAAGGATTTTCATTAAAATATAAGATAACAAAATAAAATAGCCCTTGAAAGCAAAGAATAGTAAAGAGAAAGAGAAATGTAGAAAACCTGTTATTGTCAATGAGAGAAAGAAAGTTAGGAAATGTGCAGAGTATTACATACTTAAGGCAGCTAGGAGCAAATGAAGAACTAGAACGTAATGTTCTGCTTATACCTACCAATTCATATTTTCAGACTCAGCACTATTTTTTAAGATCCACTTTGCCACTGTTTCACAATCAACCGGTCGGTGAGCTTCCTCAGTACACTGCATGTTTTGTTTCAATATTCAGACACTTCAAGTGTAAGGAGAGGGACCAAATAAAATCAACAAAGAAATTTCAAACCAATTTTCTGGAAGGAAAAAAAAAAACTCACATTCCAGCAAAAGCTGTATGAACAACTGCAGTTAACATCATAGCTTCCGCTGCCCATTACAAACTCTACAGCAAACTCGCAGCCAGGAGAAGGACACCATTTTGTCTACAAAGAAAACAAGATGAAAATATAATGTAAATTATATGTCATACTCAAGAATGAGGCAGATGAGATCTCCTGATGAAAAAATAATAGTCAAGAAGAGGTAGATGATATGTCTGTATTGAATCGTGCAAAGCTTCCTAATCTAAAGCATCTGGCACAAATATATTTGGTTAGGTTGTCATCAAACAGGCCTCAAAGAGTTTATTTTGAACTGAGTTCACAGTTGATCGAAACAATTAATATACTTTCAACTTAACAAAGATACTAACTTGTGAAAATGCTTTTACCATTCAAATCAACAACTGATTTTTACCATGTGATCCAAGTAATGTCTTCAAATCACTGACAAAGCTATGAAAAAGGTAAAATTGAAACAAATTCTAGATTCCATACAGTATATTCTTGGTTTCTTCCTTCAATCTCAATATTACCAATATTAATCATCTATCTTGGAGTGGAACACCCAGAAAGGTGAAAGCAAATTCCAGTGGAATTTTAGCAAACATTGAAAAAGAGAGGTATAGCTTAGCTTCAACATGTCTGCCAAAAAGTGTATGTATCCTTCATTTTGCTTTAAATCATTTAACCAACAAAAACAAGGGCAAAAAGGCACTCCAATTCGTACACCCACATTTCGAAAAATACCTTTCTATTATCTTCAATATAAGACCTCACAAGATAGCGCGAATACTTCTCTTTATCCTCCTGAACAGCTAATTTGTTAATCATATCTTCACCAACAGCAGCACTACAAGATGGATCAGGGCATTGGAGCATTAAGCACCCAGGGCCATCATTTATCGATGTGCCAATATAACCTACCAATAAATATTCAGATCAATCTACATGGAATATATGACACTGAACAAAGAAAAAACAAAGATCCCAGTGGGAAAAATACATGGAGGAGATCTACCCCCTCAAAACTGTTAATTGTAGTTGGTAAACCAATTTATCTAAAGCTAGACCATGTTCAAGAGAAAATGGGAAATATTCCCAGGTGAAACAGAATAATGAGAAGATCGACCCTAAAAATAAGAGGAAAATTGAATCATATTTTGAGGTAGCAAATACACCACTAGTATTAGTTCAACCCTGCACATTAACATGAACAAGAGAAGCACGGTTGGTTAGAGGGATAGATGTAAGTTCGGTTACTTAAGAACTGATTGGTGCACAAGATGATTATTTTTTTCAATTGAAAGCTATGAAGCACATATACTTCACGGAGGGTGCCGTCCCCATGTCCTGTACGTATCCGATATGGGATACGCCCGGATACATACAGGATACGGCTGAAACGTGTCCTGCATTTTTTATTAAATGGATACGGCAGGGATATGCGGCGGCAGACATGGTGGGGATACGTCGGACACGGTGGGGATATGGCTCGAGGTTAAAATTGTTAGAATGAAATAATGGAGGAGCATTTGCTATATTTTCATATTTGTCCCACTATTTGATTTGTCTACTTATGTTATATTACTTATGAACTTGCTTTATTTACTTATGTTATTGTTTATACTTATAAACAATTATTGTAGTCTTTATGAATTATCTTATGTATATTTGATGAATGATATTTATTATTTCCTTATTAACAAGATATATTATTTAGTTGTGTAATTATATATATATATATATATATATATAAATCCCCTTCCATTGTGCACTAGGCCTCTGTGTGCAGTCGTGTGCACTCGGCCTTCCCGACTTCGTATTGACGATCCGAACCGTTCAAATTGATCTACACATCTAAATTAGTCTAAATATAAACAATCAAATCATTTAAAATTCATTTGCCCATCCATTGAAGTGTTACAAAATTGTATGGTTGAAAATCGTTGTTTTTTATAGTTACATGATGTATGGACAAATGAATTTCAAATGATTTGATTTTATATATTTAGACCAATTTAGATGTGTAGATCAATGTGAACGGTTCAGATCGTCAATATGAAGGTGGGAAGGCCGAGTGCACACAGAGGCCTAGTGCATAACGGAAGGGGACTCTCTCTCTCTCTCTCTCTCTCTCTCTCTCTCTCTCTATATATATATATATATATATATATATATATATAAAAGGAATGCTCTATTGCAAACCACCTAAGCCTTTGCTGGAGAAAACGGCTTAGGTTATATTAACACTGACACTAAAGCCATTGTTGGAAACAACAGCTTCAGTCAACGCTGTTCCCAACGCCTTCAGTGGTTTGCATACCCATTTGCACGGAACTCGTTTGCAATGGAGCATTCATATATATATATATATATATAATAAAACACAAAGAAAGCTATCAAGTGGCTCTCCTTCAATCCCCCCAAAATTAAAGGCCCAGATCTAACCTTACAAAACACATTTTTCTCCCAAAAGTTTCCCCCAAAACTCAAATTCAAATCCCCCCAAAACAACTCATTTATTTATTTAATTATTTCCATATATATATATATATATATATATATATGGGGAAAAGGGGTATGAGCAACTTGCTCATTTAGTAAATAAGCAATTGATGATGTGGCATACATGTGATTGGAAAAGCCTTAAATGGGTTAGTTGTCCAATGTATCACATGCATGCCACATAAACAATTGCTCATTTACTAAATGAGCAAGTTGCTCATTTCCCTTTTACCCTATATATATATATATATATATATATATATATATATATATATATATATATATATATATATATATTTATGGAAATATGGATTTTTATACCCCAATTCATAATTATTTTTTAACATATACTAATGAAAATATAGACTTTTATTTACAACTAATTATTGTCATACTATTCAAACTTGAGCTATATAATTGTTGATTTACACTTTACAAGGTTTTTCATATGTTGTATCGTTCTGAAGACGTGCCGTAGGCACATGCCCACGGGCAAATCTAGTATATATATAGCCGTATCCCCGCAATCGTATCCTACTTTCTTGAAAAATTGTCGTATCCCCTGTACGCGTATCGCCGTACCCGTATCGGTGCTTCATATACCGAAAGTATAGGAGAATGCAGTTCCAAGTCAATCAAGAAGTAAAACAGTGCAGTTAATATAGCCATATTAGAAATCAACTTTATCATCAACAAATTTGACATAGTGGAAGTAACTAATCCACAAAATTCATGATTGTAACTGTAGAAAGATGCAAATGTTACACCAAGAACTAATACAAGTACCACAGTGACAAACAGCTTCTGTTTCTCACAATTGGGAAACAAAATGAAATCCGCTTTGAGCTAAGATAAAGCAAACCTCTCCAGCATGCACTGCAAAATGGATGGCCGCAAGCAGCAGAACTCATCATATCACCAGGATAATTTTCAAAGCAAATTCCACAAGTCAGCTGCCCAACAAAGAAGACAATTCTAAGAAAACTTTGAAAGTCATTCACAACTTAATATCATATGAGTTGTAACTATTTGTTTAATGCATATACATCACTAAAATGTACCACATACCTCCTTGTATTTTGGCAATTCTACGGTCTTCTCTAACAAGCCAACAACCTTCCGAACTCTTTCTTCATCTGCAAACCATTCATCATGCACCTTACTGACGCTCCTGTGATCCGGGGGGGGGGGGGGGGGGGGGGGGGGGGGTGCGGATGAGATATATGGATTAAACTTTAAATAGTATAAAATGATTCAAGAATGTATGACCAGCATATGTTTTAGACACCCATGCTTTATCCAAATGCTGCATTCTCAATATACTGGATATCTAAATTTAGAACAACCAGACTGACAGTAATATTTTCCCATTTTAGCCATCATCCATATTCACATAAAACTTTACTATAGTAAAAATAATGGATATCTCAAGGACTGCTACAGTGCAAGAAAATACACAGGATAAATAATCATATATTTTTTGTGGATATGTCATAAATGCATTGAAGTTAAACGTTAAAACATGACAAATTAGCTACCTGTTAGCACTGTGAGAGCAATAATAAGTGCATATCTATAACCAAGGTTCAAAATCTCGGTAGTGGCACGGCATTGGGTTGCCAAAATTTTGGGTATCGGGATTAGTATCGACCAAATCGGTAGTGACGAATCAGAATTTTGGATCTTTGGAATAGGCAATTTTTTAATTAGAATTATATATAAATCTTTTTTTTCTAAAATAGATTATTTATAATTTTTAAAAAGTTAATTGGTCAATTAAATTTTACAAATTTAAAATCTAACTTAAATGACTGTACACGTTATGCACGTATAATATGTACTATTATAACCTAAGAAGGTGTGAAGTCAATCAATTCCAAATGTATGTCAAACCGATCTGCATGTACAATATAAACAATCTACCACCACATTTACTTGTGTGTGTGTCATGAGGACATCAATTTTATTTAGTTTAGGATTTTATTTCAGTACCATATTTGTTTTTGGCAATTATAGCCATATATAATCTTTTCTTATGCATTAGAATATTTCTGAGATTTTGAAAATATTCTGAGATTTGTATCTTGATTTGTTTTGAGTCTATATATAGGCCTTGAGATTAATGAGAAAGATATGCTATTCCTGATTAAAAATTATTGTGTTGAGTTTTGCTCTTCTCCTCTATTTTGTGTGATACAATTGAGATCCAACTCATTAGGGTTTGTGATAAATCCTAATACAATTTTAGGGTTTGTGATAAACTCTAATATCTATCCCCTAATCAATTAACCTAAACCCTAA
The DNA here is from genome assembly GCA_017893485.1 of Hemerocallis citrina. Taxonomy (NCBI): domain Eukaryota; kingdom Viridiplantae; phylum Streptophyta; class Magnoliopsida; order Asparagales; family Asphodelaceae; genus Hemerocallis; species Hemerocallis citrina. The sequence continues at coordinate 351,384,931 of CM030359.1, read as the reverse complement.
TCCCCAAATATATTACCCAAATCAAAAAAAAAAACCTAATCCTTCATCCCCGAAATCTCCATCGTCTCCTTCCTCCATCCCGACCGAAACTCGTCGCCCACCTCGTCGACGTCGACCCCGTTGCGCCTCCCACCGCCGCATCGACCTCCCGACGCCGCCCCCATCGGAACCCAAGCACTGTTCTCCCCCTTGCTCCATTGATAACTCCCCCACATCCGTTTCCCCTCCTGTCGTCCTCCGCAGCACCCCAGCACAACTCGACCACCCCTGGTCCCGTCTTCATGTCACGCCTCCGCGACGCAACCAGCGCCGTCGTTCGCGCCGCCCACCGCCGTCGTCGACGTCAGCCAGTGACGCCGTGACCCTCCTCTGCCATTGCTCTTGAAGTGTTGCTGTCATTGTTCTCTCTTTGATTGCTGTGCTCTTCCGAGATCTACGCTGCGTTCTTCGAATCCTCGGTATACTCTTTCCACTTTTAAATATTTGTGCTCTACTGCTCTATTATCTATTATATTATCTGATTTGCCTGTCGTCCACAAAAATAATTTAGATTGAGTATTCCACTTGCTTGATTAGGATACGAATCAATATTGAATCTTTTACTTGCTAAGAACGCTTAGAAATTTAATTATTGATTGTTAGAGTTGAATTATTAATTGGGATTGTTAAACGTGATTCAATTCTTGAAAATCCATCAAACCGGTTAACTGTTAAAATTTCTAACTTTGATCCGCACTACGTGTTAGTAAAATTAATCCATTAAGAATCTTGAAAATTCTTTGTTTAGGGTTAGTTTTACATCAGTGTGTGTGCCTATATATATATATAGTGTGCTACCTTGCAAATACTCAAAAAAATTAATAGATTTATGCAAAAAAAACTTGTTGCAACAACTATCTTGCAATAAAGTCATGCAAGTTACAACTTTCTTGGGGTTGTTTTTTCATTTGATTTATTTGTTTTCTCTGATTTTAAGTTTGTTGGATCAGTCTCTAGGGTTGGATCGGAGTGACTCACTTAACCATATTGCATCTTGGTTGAACCCCACTTTGGATCGTTGATCCCGATATTTTGAAGGAGAATCGGATCACCCCCTCCCATACCAACTCGGATTGGCCGGATCGGATCGGGCTCTGCCGATCCTTTAAACTATGCTTAAAACATCCAATATAAACAAAATGTGCTTGCAACCATAATAGTAAACTAACTTACCAATTATAGTAGCGCAGAAGGATGCACGCTGAAACTCTTGATATGGAAAGAACGGTAGATACCCTACTTATATCGTCCTCTTGACGTTGTCGTATATCAGCATCATTTAAAATGCTATAATTCTGCTGACATGATGAAAATGAAGGGTATCATTTGCAATAACAAGAATATGTGCAGAAACAATGACATACAATATTCAGTAGACCGAGTAACTTTTACAGAAAACAAGACATCTCACTGACCGAAGTTTTTGGCCTGTTCGAGGAGGCTTTGTACACAAATCCAAATAGATTAATAAGATATTGCTTCAATTCAGAATACACAGATGTGGTTCAGAACCTTGCCTCTATTCTCCATTCTCGACAACTACTAGGGAAAGTCATTTGCAGGCAAATAAAATCCCTATTACATAGTACAAAATTAAAAAAATAGATTCGAACACATGTTTCCAAGCAAAAAAGGCATGGCAAAACGCATATATATCCGGATCTCAAATTCTCCATCCCTGGCAACTCTGCAATTTAACCTCAAACCATAATGCACAGCGAAACTCCTGATACTAAAAAGTCTATCCCTTTGCCCCTATAAAAAGGGGTTTGCTGTAAGCACCAAGAAAAACAAATCGACCAAAATTTATATCTTGTTTGGCTTGTGGGTTTTGAAGTGGAAAGCAGGGGAAGTGGGTGAACTCAAGTTCCAAAACACATTAGAGTTTCTCCCACTTCCCCCTCTTACTACTTCAAAACCCATGTGGCAAACAGGGCTTAACCCGTGATATAGAGTCCAATCTCTAGCAGATAATAAACCCAATTTATTCTTAATTGTTGCATTATCATCTCCAACCCCATATACCATAAATGAGGCACACTGCTATCATATGAAAAACTGCATTTTTATAAAATGAATAAGAAGTCAAAGTCTATAACTACTAGCTCTAGCCACAAATCAAATAAAACGCAAACCAATCCTACAATTTTAAGTACTAACCTACTCACAAAACCACTTCCAATCAAGATCAAACCCAGTCCACTTCGATTCCACCCCCAAGGCCTAATCTTTCGACTCCGACCAAATCCAAAACAAGCTCAAATCCACAGAAATGAATATCAAATGTCAGGATATCCGGCCAATCTATGAGCTCGTCGGCATCGGAGCATGGAGTGCTGGGGATAAAGAGGAATATAGAAGCAATGTAGCAATGTATCAGTTAGCACAGTAAATGTATCAGTCGACTGAGAATGTATCAGTCGACTGTAATCCCTATACTGTCTCTGTTTTACGTGCTTAGAGCACCTTTGTTTGTTTTACGTGCTTAGAGCACCGTTGTTTGTAAGAGCCTTTGGGCGGGAAAATTGGAATTTGGTGAAAATATCCCACCCCGACTCTAACGGCCTATAAAAGATCTGTATTGTTCAATTTGAGAAATTAATAAAGAAATTTTAGTTCCTTCTCAGATCTTCTTTCTCTTTCTCTTCTCTTCTCTCCATCTTCTCCACCTAAATCCTTCTTGAGCTGCAACAATGGCGAGGTCTAGATCTGGTAGAAATCCTAATGCTGACAATCTGGTATCAGAGCTAGTGCATCTCGATGATGAAGTACGAGATGAAGGAAGCACGATGCTGGAGGGTGTGATCGCTGACATGAGGAGTCAGGTGATGGCGGGGCAAATACAGACTAATTACCTCACTGAAAGAATCGAGACCATTGCCGCTAGTGTTGGCGACAGATTCTCAGCAATTGAGACAAGGATGGAGATGATGATGGCTTTGATGCAACAGCCTCATGCTCAACAGCAGAATCCATCACATCATAGCTCACCTCTGCTTCCCAATCCACCGCAACCACCATTCCAAAGAGAGGTACATGTATCCAACTCCAACTTCATTTCACACTCAGCTAATAGCGATGGTAGTACTGTGTTTAGAGCTCCGTTTAAGGTTGAGTTTCCGATCTTCCATGAAAGGGATCCGACGGAGTGGATCTATGGAATTGAGCAGTTCTTGGATTTCTATGAAGTCCCTGAGAACCAGAGGCTGAAGTATGCGACACTTAACCTCAGAGGAAGGGCGGCGCAGTGGTTCCGACGTCACTTGAAGTCCAGAATTCATGAAATCACGTGGCCGAAGTTCTTGGAGGAGCTGATAACCAGGTTTGGGCCAACTGAGTTCCAGGATTATGAAGGAATTTTATCAAAACTCCAACAGAAGGGAGATCTTGAGATCTATGTCCAAGAATTCGATAGGATTTCCAACTTTGTAGAAGGTTGGTCGGAATCACACTATCTGAGTACATTTATAAGTGGATTGAGAGACGAAATCAGGTGGGATGTGAAATCTAAATGTTAACGAAGCTATTGGACTGGCTAGAGGCTATGAAGAGAAATTAACATGCTTAAGGAAAAACTTTAGAACCACCTTCCCTGCTAGAAATGCTCCACTACCTCCAAAACCCCCTCCACAAACCAGTAATTATCCCAATCATCAACCATTGCCATATACTCCACCTCTCCATCAGAACACTTCCAATTCACTCCCATCATCCACTCCTACTACCTCCAATTGGGTGCCTAGGCGGTTGAGTATCCAAGAAATGCGAGATCGAAAAGCTAGAGGCCTATGTTTCAATTGTGAAGAGAAGTATACACAGGACCACATATGTAAAACGCAGAAATTTTATTTCATAGAGGGGCTAGAAGAGGAAGATGATATTGACGCAGTAGTTGAGGGAGTTGTAGAGGAATGCAACGGCACAATTGTTGAACAGTCATTTTTTCCAAATATTATACATCCTGAAATCTCTTTTCATGCTTTAGTGGGAAACCAGGCCTATCCGCAGACGATGCGAGTCAAGGGAAGAATAGGTGGTAGCGAAGTGAACATTCTGATCGACTCTGGATCCACACACAATTATCTTGATCCTTCAACAGCTCTCAAAGCAAATTTGTCCATAATGCAAGAACCAAGGTATAAGGTAACGATCGCCAATGGACAGAGTATGTTCAGTGAAGGGAAAGTTCAATGTGCTAACTTCGTGGTGCAAGGTGTGGAACTTCAAGCAGAGTTGTTACTCCTATCTCTAGGTCCAGCTCAGATGGTGTTGGGTGCACATTGGTTGAGATCCCTCGGCCCAGTAACAATGGATTTCTCTAAGATGACCATGGAATTTGTTGTCGCAGGAAGTCGAAGAACTTTGCAAGGGCTTCTGAGTTCGCAGTTGCAATTGGTGGATGCTCAGGAAATTATGAAGATGAGCCATCACATTTGCCAAGCATTTATGATACAAGTTCAAGAGACTGTAGAAGAAGAAAATCATGAATTACTCCAGGCTCAGTCGGAACATGATGATCTGCAGCGCATTTTACACAGTTTTCCTGAGGTATTTTCCGAACATCTCACACTCCCACCAAACAGATCCATAGACCACCAAATTCCCATTGTTGCTGGCGCAAAGCCAGTTTGCTTGAGACCTTACCGCCATCCCCATTCAGGGGCGGATCTAGGATTTAAAAACTGGGGGTGCCTTTATCTATTAAATAATTATATAACTCGACAGAAAAAAAAATTAAAAATAAAGTAATAATATCTCATATAGTTAAAATGGCATAATGAAGTACGCTGCAACTTGAATCAAATATATAATTCTATTTCAAGTTTAGTTGAACTCTCCTCTTCTTCATAGCCTGAAAACGCTTAATTATATCTAAATTATCGACTGTGCTAAACACTTCCTTCTCCACAAAAGTGATTAGACAATCATTAAGCCAAGGATTAGACATCCTGTTTCTCAACTCATCCTTCACATATTTCATTCCTGAAAAAACTCTCTCAACAGTTGCGGTTGCCACCGGAAGAGACAAAGCTAATTTCATAAGCCTATACACATAGTTATATGTCTTGTTCTTCTTTGTTTGCACAAGAGTCTTAGAAAGATCTGAAAGCCCCTTCAAATTGGAAAATCTATCATCAGCTTTAACACTTCTAATATAGTTCTCAAGTTGGCTAGACAACTCCACATCATCGACATCAAGAAAGTCGTTAGGATACAATCTCGCTAATCTCACAAGCGATTTAATGTCAAAAGCCTTAAATGACTCGCAAGGACTTAAACATGAAACGCAATGCAGCAACTCAATATTCTCAGGAGTAAAACGGTCTTCCAATTCATTCAACACCAAATCTATGATACGCAAGAAACAATCATTTCTGAAATAATGCAAATTTGTCACAATAGGAGCCTTGCGCTTCGACTTATTAATTTTCACATACCTTGCATCCATGTCGGGCACATCAATCTCAAGGTTACCACAAGATCCTACAACTTTTTCATAAAACAATTCCCATCCACCTTCTCGCATTTCTATAAACCTTTCCTTGTTGATTCGGACAAGTTCCATAGCATTCACAATATCTTGCTCACTCTTTTGTAATGCTTGAGACAAATCATTTGTAACAGATAAAACATCAATCATTAAATGGAGCATGAAAATGAATCCAAAAGTTTGCATCACCACCAACAAACTTTGTGGTTCACCTTTACACGTTCTATCACTTTGAAGATCTTCCAACACTTCAAGAATGGGAGTAAACAAGTCATGTAACCGATTCAAAGTCCGAAAGTGAGATCCCCAACGTGTGTCACCCGCTCTTGCAATAGACATTTCTTGATTCAACCCCGTACCAGTTTCAATCAAGTCATTATCAATTAATTCTGCAAAATAAGCAACTTGCTTTTTACAAAGAAGAGCTTGACATTTGTTAGATGCACGAAGGAAAGTCACCACACAACTAACTTCACAAAAAAACCAATCAACATCATCATGATGCCTAAGAATTGAAATAAGAACTGGAGTTGATGTGCAAAACAATGGACATAATAGGCTTGCGGATTCTCATTCTGAATCAAAGTTTTCAAACCTCCAAGATGACCTCGCATATTACTTGCTCCATCATATCCTTGACCTCGAATTTTAGATATGCACAATCCTAACCCGGACAACAAAGTTTCAAGAGCCTCCTTAAGTGCTTTTGCACTTGTATCTGCGACGTGAACAATGCCAACAAATCTTTCAACAATAAAACCTCTTTCATCAACAAAACGCACAACCACTGCCATTTGTTCTTTGCCTGAACAATCTCCAGATTCGTCGACAAGGACACAAAAGATGTCATCTCCAATTTCTTCAACGATTTTTTTAATTGTTTCAACAGCACATGCATTTGCAAGATCTTTTTGAATAAGTGGAGCTGTCATCTTATGATTTTCTCCACCACTTTTTATCGCTGCAGCTATGTGAGCACAATTTCTTGCCAAAAGATCTACTAATTCAAGAAAATGACCCTTATATATAGAGTCTTTCCCTTCATTGTGTGCCCTAAAGGCTAATCCACCTCTAAGAAGAAATTTGACTGCTTCAAGGGATGCTTTTAAACGAACCAGATAATCAGATTTCTCTTTTGCAGAATGTTTTGTATAAGAAGACTCGATACTCTGTTTTTGGTTCATGAGAGCTTCACATAATTGCACACAATTCTTGTGATGACTTGTTTCTTGGTGGTCAGTTAACTTGCTCTTTTTATTCCAAATCTTAAAACCATCAATCACAAATGCAGTTCTACTGTTTCCTAACCCCGTATAAAACAAATAGCAATTCAAACAATATGCAGCCATTTCTTTAATACTATATTCCAACCAACTATATTTATCAAACCAATTAGCCTTAAAACTACGATTCTTCCCATAAATTGTTTCAACATGATAACTCTCCAAACGGGGTTGAGTAGGGCCATGTAAAAGATAAGCTCTTCTTACCTCATCACGCTCATTTGGATGATAATCAAGAATAGGTTTTCTTTTTCCGGGATCCAACTCCAAATATGCCCATTTTTCACTAACATCATTTGGTAGCTTGGGAACTTGTGAATTTGGATTTATATCTACTTCATCATCCAATGGTTCACTTTCTTGTTGAATTGGTGGTAGCTTGGGAACTTGTGGATTTGGATTTATATCTACTTCATCATCCAATGGTTCACTTTCTTGTTGAATTGGTGGTGCACTTGTAGATTCCTTGGATTTTGATACCAATTTATAATACTTTAACATCCTATTTCATAAACCAAACATCAAATATATAATTAGAAAAAATTTAATGAGACAAATTGCTAACAATTCGGGGCCAAAAATATAATTAAAAAATAATAGCAATACTTAGCATCCTATTTCATAATCAAATATATCAAATATATAATTAACATAAATTAATTGAGGCAAATTGCTAGAATTTTGGGGCCAAAACATAATTAAAAAAAGCAATAGATTTGTGCTAGAATTACTTGAAGATTTGTGCTGTTTCGGTCCCGGCATCGGCAGAGGAGGGTGGCGCACTGGCGGCGAGTAGCTGAGCGATCACCGGGGCGGCGGGGCTGGCGTCGGCACCGGCAGAGGAGGGTGGCAGGGCTGGCGTCGGGCTGGTGGGGGAGGGTGTCGCGAGTCAGCGAGTGGTGGAGAGAAGCGGGAGAGGAGGAATGGGTTCCGTTCGGGACCTTCGGGTGAGAGAGAGATGGGAAGAGGAAGAGGAAGAGGAAGATGAATATTGAATAGTAGAAGTAGGGGTTGGTTAATGGCGGCTGGGAATATGAAAAGTAAATAGGGTTAGGTTACTGTGGGTTAAAAAAAATAAAAAAAAGGCCCAGATTTGTTATTTTGTTGGCTAAAAAATCACCTCTGGCCAGGATTCGATCCCTGGACCAGGGAGAAGATAACCAATCTACTTACCATCAGTACTAGGAGACTTTTTGTAATTCTGGGTGGTCCTGGGACTACTTGGACCCATGCCAAATCCGCCCCTGTCCCCATTACCACAAAGGAGAGATAGAGAAGCAAGTAGAAGAAATGCTCACATCGGGGTTCATCAGACCAAGCCAAAGTCCATATGCTTCTTCAGTTATTTTGGTCAAGAAATCAGATGGTAGCTGGAGGTTATGTGTCGATTATAGAGCACTCAACAACCAAACTATCAAAGCTAAGTTTCCAATTCCACTCATAGATGATCTTTTAGATGAGCTAAATGGATCGGCATTCTTCTCCAAAATCGACTTGAGATCGGGTTACCATCAGATAAGAGTAAGTGATTGTGATATTCCCAAAACAGCTTTCTGCACACATCACGGCCATTTTGAATTTGTAGTCATGCCTTTCGGCCTCACCAATGCACCCGCAACCTTCCAATGTCTCATGAATGATATATTCAAAGAACACTTACGCAAGTTTGTACTAGTGTTCTTCGATGACATACTTGTTTACAGCCCATGTTGGGAGAGCCATCTGCAGCATGTGTCGGCAGTCCTAGCCATTCTGAGCAAGCATCAACTAGTAGCCTAAGTGAGTAAATGTACATTTGGGCAAAGAGAAGTGGGTTTTCTTGGGCATATCATCAGCAAGGAAGGAATCGCAGTTGATCAAGCTAAGATTAAGGCAGTAATGGAATGGCCAGAGCCAAGAACCATAAAAGAACTTCGAGGATTCCTTGGATTAACTGGGTATTATCGAAGGTTTGTGAAGAATTACGGGGGAATTGTCGCACCACTAACTCAGCTCCTTAAGAAGAACTCTTTTAAATGGAGTGCCATGGCTTCGAAGTCATTCCAAGAGCTCAAAAGTGCGATGACAACTACTCCCGTTTTGAAATCCCCTGATTTCACAAAGCCCTTCGTTATTGAGACAGATGCTTCACAAAATGGGATTGGTGCGGTTTTGATGCAAGAGTTCCAACCCATTGCCTTTATGAGTAAAGGTCTGAAGGGGAGGTTATTGGTGCTATCGACCTATGAGAAGGAAGTATTCGCCATTCTCCAAGCAGTGAAACTGTGGAGGCAATATCTGTTAGGGGGTACTTTTGTGATACGAACAGATCAAAAGAGTATTAAGTATATCCTAGATCAAAGAATTAATACGGAGATGCAAGAGAAATGGTTGTGGAAGCTATTGGGCTATACCTTCACCGTTGAGTACAAAAAGGGAATTGAAAATACGGCAGCTGATGGGTTATCAAGGCGAGAGGGAGGAAGTGAAACTTGCTGTGAGGTTACGTTCGTTGTGCCAGAATGGTTAGAAGATGTCAAAAAGATGGTTGCCGAAGACCCCTACTTCACAAATCTTCAAGAGAAGATTCAAGCTCAACCCGATCTCCAGAAATACTTCAAATTGCTGGGAGGAGTTTGGTACTATAAAGGCAAGTTGTTGATTAGTCCGCAATCAGAAGTGAGGCATTTAATATTCTTCGATATGCATACTTCAAGCACAGGAGGTCACTCTGGTTTTGTAAAAACTTTACAACGAATCAAAAGAGATTTCAAATGGGAAGGAATTAGCAAAGAGATCAAATTGTGGGTGAGAGATTGTTTGGTTTGTCAGAAAAACAAAAATGAGACACTCCATCCTGCAGGGTTATTAAACCCATTACCAATTCCTGATCGTGTTTGGGAAGATGTCTCGATGGATTTCATTGAAGGCCTTCCAAAGAGTAATGGTAAGAGTGTGATTATGGTTGTGGTTGATCGACTCACTAAATACTCTCATTTTATTGGGGTATCTCATCCGTATACTGCCCAAATGATAGCCCAAACTTTCATTGATAACATCTATAAGCTCCATGGAATGCCAAGGAGCATTTTGAGTGATAGGGATCCAGTTTTCATTAGCCGGTTCTGGAGAGCGTTCTTTAAGCTGCAAAATTGCAAACTCAACCATACGACAGCCTATCATCCACAAGGAGATGGTCAGACGGAGATAGTAAATAAGGCCTTGGAATTGTATCTGCGCTGCTTTTGTGGTCAGAAGCCTAGTGATTGGATGAGATGGTTGGCGTGGGCGGAATTCTGGTTCAATACAAATTGGCACACTACGATTGGGGTTACTCCTTTCGAAGGTGTTTATGGAAGGTCACCACCATCTCTAACTCAGTATGTGAGAGGGACAGCTGAAATGCAAGCAGTAGAGGAAGAGTTCATCTCTAGGGATGCTATACTAAAGTTGCTGAAGGATAATATGGCTCAAGCCCAACAGCGTATGAAGTTCTATACTGATAAGAAACGCACTGAGCGGGAATTCAATGTTGGAGATTTAGTTCTCCTCAAGATTCAGCCATATAAGCAACAATCAGTTAGAAGCCAGACTCCTCAGAAGCTATCGACCAAGTTCTTTGGTCCCTACAGGGTGCTTGAGAAGATTGGATCTGTTGCATACCGCTTGCAATTACCAGAGAATGCTTTAATTCATCCCATCTTTCATGTCTCCAAACTTAAAAGATGTCATGGCAATCATCTACCTAATATCTCTTCAGAAATTCCTTCATGGTGGGAGGAAGAAGACCATTCGGAGAAGCCAAAAGCTATACTGGACAGGAGAGTTTATAAAAAAAAATAATCAGATGGGTATTGATTTGTTGATCAAGTGGAAAAATTCTGGAATAGAGGATGCTTCTTGGGTGGATATTGACTCTTTCAGAAGGAAATTTCCCGACTTCGAACTTGGGGCAAGTTCGTTCTTGAGCGGGGAGGAGTTGTCAGGATATCCGGCCAATCTATGAGCTCGTCGGTATCGGAGCATGGAGTGCTGGGGATATAGAGGAATATAGAAGCAATGTAGCAATGTATCAGTTAGCACAGTAAATGTATCAGTCGACTGAGAATGTATCAGTCGACTGTAATCCCTATACTGTCTCTGTTTTGCGTGCTTAGAGCACCTTTGTTTGTTTTACGTGCTTAGAGCACCTTTGTTTGTAAGAGCCTTTGGGCGGGAAAATTGGGATTTGGTGAAAACATCCCACCCCGACTCTAACGGCCTATAAAAGATCTGTATTGTTCAATTTGAGAAATTAATAAAGAAATTCTAGTTCCTTCTCAGATCTTCTTTCTCTTTCTCTTCTCTTCTCTCCATCTTCTCCACCTAAATCCTTCTTGAGCTGCAACAATGGCGAGGTCTAGATCTGGTAGGAATCCTAATGCTAAACCATCAAAAGGTGAACAAATAAACAGCTTTCTTTGTTCAAATCCAACTACCTGCTGGCGATGGGAAGTGATATCCACCGAATCATCGGAATCGTTGTCGACGAAGTCGAAGTCGCCATTATCGGCATCGTCGCTTTCCCCAATCGCCGTCTCGCCGCTGTAGAAGTCGTCGTCCATCGACTCGACCTCGTGGGCATCGTGCATGTCGTCCTCCGAATCCATGAGATCCGAAACCGTAAGAATCTGAGTTAGGGTTTGGGCGATCGAAGCTCGGATTCAGTGGATTTGGTGAGTAAAATCGGAATTAATCGGAATTAGGGCTTGATGTGAGAGAGAGATTTAGCGATGGTGTTGGGTTGGGTGTCGGAATTTAACTTGAGAGAGAGAAGAATCTACGGAGTTTCCTGATACGTTTATACGGATAGATAGATACGGAAGTTGAGGGTGAATTGACTCCGTATTTTCGGTAGGTGGGATTTGGGTGGTCTGCTTGTGTTGCTATCTGACCCGGTCGGACTGTGGGTACGGATGACCGAACTCGGCGTCGTGCTCTCCATACATTTATACTAGTATTTAACACGTGTTGTGATGCACATTTTAATTAATATATAATTTTTAAAATAATATAGCAAGGGTTAATAAATACATATTTTTTAAAGTAATATAAATATTAGTAATTTACACGTGCGATGCACGTTTTAGATTGCGTTTGGTTTATTCTGAAAATGAGAATGTAAAAGCTGCTTGGTAATAATTTTTTATGAAAACAAATTTTTGAAAATGAAAGTATAATGTATGTACAGGTTTGGTTGTGTGTATATACTGTATACAGTATATATACTCTGATACATACATGTTGTATACATATACATACATACTGATATATAATAATATAAAATATTTTATTATAATAAATATATTTAATAATATACATATATATAATAATATATAATAATTATAATAATATATATGTAATAATAATATATTCAAATTATATATTAAACAATTTATTTTTTTTGATGAACCGGATAGGGTCCTAAGAACCCCAGCCATTAGATTATCATAATAATATCTCAAAAAAGTTAGATACAAACTAATTTTACAAGCTGTAAAACGAGCACAACAACACAGAAAGAGCTAACAATAAGATCAGAAGTAAACAACAACATAGAATAGCAAAGCTACAGAAGACCGGTCGAGCAGGCACCGGGTCAGACTCTCGAAATGAGCCAAACGAGCCGACCTGTCAAAGACGGAGATGGGGAAGGCAGCGACAACAGCTACAACCCATCCACTCTGAGACAGTCCACCATCCCCAGACTTGAAGCAGCAATCCGCGAGCCAAAAAGAGGGGAAGCAGCGCGCTGAATAGGGACGAGCGACAATGATAGAGACCTGAACAAGCTAACCAAAACGCAAGCAAATAGAGCAGCCGACGATAAAGCACAAACATCAGATAACAAGTGAGCTCAGGAGAGCTGCAGCGACAGCAGCGAACTACCGAGATAACTCAACCTAAGAAGACTAGGTCCAACTAAAGCAAAGGCCGCAAAGGGCAAACAGAAGCCCTCTCATCAAGAGAGGAACAAAACAATCATATAGCTCTCACACCATTATAAAAGAAGGGATGCTAAGGGGACTAGCAGCCCCAGTGTAAACCGCAGCACACAAGCAAAAAAACCAAGAGAGGAAAGAGACCTCTTAACAAAACATAAACCTATAAAAGGCAATACCACAAAGTAGAGAGGCCATATGAGCATAAACATAAACTGATGTTAGTGAGCATCAGTAACAAAAAATGAAGTTCATAATATAAACATAAGCAGAACAGGGGTAAATTGCTGGAAGAGCAAGCCAAAATCTAAAAGCTACCGCTCGGAAAGGCAGACCCAAAAAGGCATCAAGAACCACTGGAAAAGCACAAAACCTGGTCATGCGAGCGGTAAAGATAGCAGAGTTTAAGTCTGCAATAGAGAGAATAATAAAATGTGAGCTAAAAACATAAACAACGTTGAATATAAACAAACGAGTTATAAGCTATGAAGATTACGAAGACAAGTAAAAGCATCTATTAATTTCTGATTAGCAAGAGCAATGTGATCCGAAGGTTTCCAGCTTGACGACCAAAGATTGAAAAGGAAAAGAAAATCATCAATCATAGTGACTCTAGAGTGCTTGCGGTGCTGGAATAATATTGCATTCCTCTCTTTCCAAATAATCCAAATAATGATATGAATCGACATAATCCAAACCTTACCGAACATGGAGTTCGAGGGTTTAAAGCTCCAACAAGAAGATAAATCAGGTGGAATAGCACCTGTGCCCCAGGCCAGGGCGCAAATCTTCCACAACGAGATAACACTGGCGCATTGAGTAAAAAGATGATTCGCATCTTCAGAATGCTCAGTGCATAGAGCACAAAGCTGACCTAACGCTAAGTTCCTTTTGTTAAGAATATCGACCGTGGGCAACTTAAAATTGAAGGCCAGCCAAGAGTTGATAATAACTTTAAGAGGCGCTGAAATATACCAGAAAAATTTAGCAACAGGGGATCTAACTCCTTTAGAATTAAGGAATTTGTAAAAGGATCTAACGGAAAACGTTCCCGAAGAAGACCATCGCCAACCTATGCCTTCAGAAGATTTCCATTCGAAATTGTTGAGCAAGGAGATGAGGTCATTAAAGACCTCAGCCAAAGATGGAGGAAGATCAATAGTGAAAGGAATAACCCAGAAACGAACATTGTCGAAAAGTATAAATGAATCCTCGATGGTCGCCAGAGGATAAACCGCCAAATTAAAGAGAGAGGGGAAAGCCGTGGATAGAGAAGTGTTACCGATCCAAAGGTCAGACCAGAATTTAGCTCTTGATCCGTCATGACAAATACGATAAATCCCACAATGAAAAGCGGGAGCAGCCTTCCAAATACCCTTCCAGAAGGGGGAAGCAGTGCGACAAGAGGACTCTGGAAATTCCCAGCATTGGTTGGTGAAAGAGCGATAATCCTTAATAATCTTAATCCACGGTAAGTGATCATGGTTGTGGAATTTCCACAACCATTTACCCAAGAACGCGATGTTATGAGCACGAAGGTCCAAAACCCCGAGTCCCCCTTCCTCTTTGGGAGAGCAAATCAGTTTCCACTGACACAGGTGGGACCCTGGTTTAAAGGAAGAAGCACCGTTCCAAAAAAAATTACTACGAATTTGATCTATCCTTTTGATAACCCAGGAGGGTAAATAGTAGAAAGACATAAAATAAAGGGGCATGGAAGAAATCACCGAGTTAATAAGAGTAAGCCTACCAGCTCTTGAAAGAAGTTTACTAGACCAAACGTTAAGCCTAGACTCAACTTTATCAACAAGAGGGAGCCAATCCGATCTATGCAGTTTGCCCCACCGAAGTGGGATGCCCAGATAAGTGATCGGGAAGGACGCTACTGGGCAATTAAAAAAGTTGGAAACTTCCACCTGGCGATTGGGAGTTCCACCTAACCAGAGAACGGAGGATTTTTGAAAATTAATCGATAAACCTGAAGCCATCTCAAAGCAGTAGAGGAGAAGCTTGAGATTACAGAGAGAGTGAGAGATAGGTTTGGTGAAAATGATTGTGTCGTCCGCATATTGAAGGTTGAGCACTCCCTCAAAATAGGGGGAGCTGCCCAGCCCTTCAACCATGTTGACATTCCAAGCATTCCTGAGTAGCCTGCTGAAAACGTCAGCTACAAGAGAGAAGAGGAGCGAAGATTGGGGGTCTCCTTGGCGAAGACCGCATTTGAGTTTAATTTTGCGACCTTCTGCCCCATTGATGAAAATGGAAGATGTGCCTGAAAATAAGCTAGATTTGATCCACGCTATCCATTTTGGACCAAATCCACGAAATGTAAGAATGTCAAACAAGAAATCCCAATTAACATTGTCGTAGGCTTTTTGAAAATCAAGCTTAAGGAGGATGCCCTCCGATTGGGTTCTATGACAATGGGAAATAATCTCCTGAGCCGAGGCTACACTATCGAGGATAAAACGATCTTTGATAAAACCGGACTGAACCGAATCGATCAACGGAGAAATGATAGCACTCAATCTGGAAGAAAGAACTTTCATAATAATTTTGAAAGAAGTGTTGATGAGACTGATCGGTCTGAATTCAGAGACAAGGTGAGCCCCAGTGAACTTAGGAATAAGCACTATATGAGCATAATTGATACGGTCGAATGAGAAGGTTCCCTGATGAAGATCCTGAAACATTTTGAGAAGATCTGCTTTAAGCAGATCCCAAAATTTTTGGAAAAAGAAAGCAGGAAAACCGTCGGGTCCGGGAGCCGAATCACTTTTTAAAGCAAAAACGGCCAATTTGATCTCCTCCAGGGAGAAAGGAGCTTCGAGGGAAGAAAGGTCATGCTGATGGGTACCATAAAGTTGAATCCAATCAAGCTCTAACATACGGCGCTTATTGGAACCAACCAAATTTTTATAGAAGGAAAAAAATTCCCGATGAATGGATTCATCAGATGAAAGTTCGACACCCTGAGCAGTGATGGAAGAAATGCGGTTGCAGCGTTGTCTATGGGAAGCAAAGTTATGAAAGAACGCTGTATTAGCATCACCCTCTTTGATCCACTTAAGACGAGCTCTCTGAGCCCATTTAAGATGATCCTGGTGAAGAATGTCCTCATATTCAAGCTTGCAAGATCGGCGTTCCGATCTACAAGACTCGGATATGGGCCCATCCTCTTCCATCCTATCGATGGAAGCTATGGCCTGTAAAAGAAATTTTTTTAGGAAATTGGTGTTGCTCTGTCTCTCCGATCTCCAAATTTTGCAACCAAATTTAATAACATGGAGCTTGAGCAGTATATTGCCTAAGCCGGAGGAACCTGAAATCGAAGCAAGGCATTCCGAGACAAGATTAACAAACAGTTGATCTTGAAGCCAAAACTTTTCAAAACGGAATTTATGCTTGATGTTGAAACAGAAATTAGAATGGAGCAAGATCGGAGTATGATCCGATGAAGGGTTGGGGAGAGCCTGGACAAAAGTTTGATGAAATTTCATCAACCAAGAGTGCGAGACCAAAAAACGATCAAGTTTGGCAAGGATAGGTAGATCCCGTTGATTGGACC
Organism: Hemerocallis citrina; assembly: GCA_017893485.1. Classification (NCBI taxonomy): domain Eukaryota; kingdom Viridiplantae; phylum Streptophyta; class Magnoliopsida; order Asparagales; family Asphodelaceae; genus Hemerocallis; species Hemerocallis citrina. Next base: position 351,368,590 of record CM030359.1, on the reverse strand, counting down.
AAGTGAATGACCTACCAGAAATAGGAAGGTCAGATAATTGAAGATTACGGATACAATCATTAAAAAGAGCCGATTGAGATATGGAAAAAGCCTGATTAGATCTTTCTGATGCAAAACGGGTCACATTAAAATCCCCGCAAAAGAAACAAAGGTCAGAGGAGAATTGCTGTAATGAAGAGAACTCATTCCAAAATACTGGTCGTCTATCGGGGGAGGAGGGACCGTAAACCGAAATGACGGTAAGCGGGCAGTTGAAAGCGGACCAGTGGAGTTTGACGATTAAGAAAAAGTTCAAACGCTGAACCGAAATAAGGGAGAAATGGGCCTCCTTGAACCCAAAGAGAATGCCCCCTCTGGATCCATTAGCATCCAAGGAGATCCATTTAGATATAATGGATCCGCCTAAGGAGCGAAAGATCGCAGGGGAGGGCGATTCCAACTTGGATTCTTGGATGGAAATAAGATCGCAGTGAGAGGATGAGATTAAATCAAAAACCGCCCTACGTTTGGTAGGGCAGTGCAAGCCACGGATATTCCATGAGACACTAATCATTGGAAGAACGGAACTCTTTAACTCTAGAATATTCTTTTTTCCTAATAGAATGAATACGAGGTGAGTCCATAGGATCTATAATAAACCCAAGATCTTGGGCAGAAGAGGCAAGCTCCAGATTGGAGAGGGAGTCGAAGATGGGAATATAAATGGAACCTAAACGTTGGGAAGGGATAAGAGATGAGGGTGTTGACTGACACAGTGCAGCACGGGAAGAATACTCCTTCTCAGGCAATCCCGAAAAAAAGGTAGTAGAGAAATTTTAGCCTGAATGCGCGCACTCGCTCTAATATAGCGAGGAGAAGGAAGAGTAGAGGGGGATTGAAAAGATGAAGAGGTCTCGTCCTCCTGAGAGGAAGAGGGCCTCTCGGGACACTCCTCCAAAACGATGGACGAGGGAGAGTGAGCTGAAACAATAACCTTACTAACAGGGAAAGAGGAAAAATGCTCAACCGACCGAGCTAGACAGAAAGGAGAGAAAGTCAATAATTCTCGGGCTTTCGCCGCAAGAAAAACTAAAGTCCATTTAAGGGAAACAATAACCGAAGTAGTGAATTCGCAAGTGGGAAGTGAACACCGGAAAAACGAGTAGTCTAAACTCAAAAATACCAACTGATATAAATTGAAAACAGAAACAGCAGCAAGATAAACATCATCAAAAGAGAGCTGAAAAATAAATACATCGAATACCTTATGGGAAGGACCACTAGCCAGCTCCGCCTCTTCCTCCGATAAGAGGGAGTCCTGCTCAATCCAAGCCGAAGCTTTGGAATGCACGGAAGAAGAAGGTTTGGATGGGGAGAAAGCAGGGTCCGACTTCTTCGGAGTTGGAAAGTGCGCGAGCTGCTGGAAAAGATCCCAATCAGACTTAAAATTCGGGTTAACTTCCCAAGCTGGCCACGAAGAAGAAGATTTCTTGTCCTTATTACTTAGAGAAGGCGCCTCCGACTTAGGTGCGGCAGGAGTAAAGATAGGCTGAGGAGCAGCAGAGAGGGAGGGAGCGGGAGGTACTGAAGTAGCAGTGTTAGAACCAGTCTTAGCAGTAAGACGATCAGGGTTGATCCAGACTAAATTGGGGGATTTCGTCGGTGAAACTTTGGGGATGGAGGGAAGGGCAGAAGGCTTAAAAGGCGAGGGACGTTTGCTGCGTGAAACTCCAGAACCGCTAGATTTTGCAATGAGAGCTTTAGGCTTAGAAGACGAAGAAGCACCAGGGTGGAACGATGAAGTGGGATCCACTTCCAGAGGCAAGGAAATAGAACTGGGAAGAGGAATAGTAGGTCCCAAACTACTAGACTTGGCGTCTTGATAAAGAATTGATACCGGAAAAGAAGAAACACCATCCGTGAGGACAAACGCTTCAATACGCTCCGGAGAGGGGGAGCAACGAAACACAGCCTCAATTTGAAGACTACCAGAGGCCAATCTGGATTTAGAAGAAATGCTGACGATCTCTTCCACACACTTGGCCATCTCTCCAACCAGACGGAGAGAATCACAGAATGGGGAAGACCCACCAGAGATACTTTGGTATCCGGATACTGAATATCTTTAGAAGAAGAGGGGGGAATCTTAACCCATTTCCGCACTGTTAAAGAGATGGAACCAATAGTAAGCGATTGATTGGCAATAAGATCCTCCAGAATTTTAGAAGAAGGGCAGTGAATGACCAAGTCACCGTTAGAACAATTATAGAGCACCCAATCCCAGTCTGAAACATTACAATAGTTGCTAAGGAACGAGTTGACAGTGTAGAAAGGAACCGTACCACCCAAGAATGCAATCGCACCAAAGCAACCAAAATAAACAAGGTGATCAGATAACTCAGTTTTGGGGATGAAAACCTGAGTAATGGGGAGTTTGGCAGAACGTGAAAGCTGAGGCTCAGAAACCGAAGGCGGAGGGGGACTGGTAGTCTTGCGCAACTCCGATGAGGGAGTGGGAAGAAAGGGGGGATTGGAAGGAAGTGGTTGATTCTGGGGGATGGCCGGTTTGGAAACAGGCAGTTGACTACGGAGAGATGAGAGATCCAAGGCATTGACCACATGCTCTGCAATGGGCACTCCTCTGGGAAGTCCCAGGATCTTTTGGAGGGCAAAACAACGCTGTTTAGCATAGCCAGACTTATTACAGAATAGACACCTCATCTTGTTGGGGCAATCTAGCTTAATATGACCTCTCTGAAGACACCGATAGCAAACCGGTAAGGGAAACCTATGCTGAGAGGGAGAAAAGGGAGGACAAGATGATGAGTATAGGGAGGATGAGCGGGAAAAAGAAGATGAGAAGGTGGGAGGAAGCTTCGAGCGATAGGGCTTAATACAGTCCAGCTTCGAAGGCCCAAGAAGATGGGCTGACGGGAGAATATGTTGAAGGGGAGTAGAATTGATTTTTTTCTTTTTTTTAATTACTTGAACCCAAGAGAGGGCCATGGGCTTCAAATAATACGGCCCAACTAACAAACAAAACAGAGAAGGAAGAACACGAATAGGAGAAACAAACCTGGAGATGAAAAGAAGCAAAAGCTTTCCAACGCCGAGAGAAATCGATGGAAAGCACAAGAAAAGAAGGGGGGAAGATACAGTCTACCAACAACGCTGATGGAGATCAAAATCAAAATAGAAAGGATAATTTCGATCTCAACCGAGTTGATAAGAGTACTAATCAGAGAGGATATATGCAAAGGAACAAAAGCGCAAGAAGGAAAGCGCAATAATGGGAGATCGAAATGGTGCAGTTAGAGAGTCTGCACACAAAAACTCAATCAGCAAAGCACAAACCAACACAATAATAAGAATCCAGCAAACGGGATAAAGAAAAGCACAAACCAGCAAACAAACCACAACCGCGAAATAAAGCAAAGAAGCTCAACACAGGGAACACTATACAAGCCACCGAACACCCAAAAGATGAAATAAAAGTAACGAGGGACAATAGGAGGGAGAGGGGACTTATAGTGCTTGGCGACCGTTACCTGGAGACTGAACTACCGGTGCTTACTGCCGAAGAGGAAAAAATCCGGGAAGACCAGAGGGGAAAAGTGAGCAGAGGAAGCAACCACCGTAAGCAGCGTCGAAACAGCCTCAGAACAACAAGCGGAGTGAAGCTAAAACACCGCTGGAAACACTCCGCAGCGCCGAGAGGAAGAAAGAAGGAGCCCTCGACCGAAGAATGACAAAAACAAAAATCGCAAAAAGGGTATGGAGAGAAGCGAGAGGGGAACAGATTTAATGAAGAGAAGAGAGGGATTGGAAGGCCCAAAAACGCGGATCTGATCGAAGAAGGGAGGAGGAAGAAAGGAGTTTTTTGTTTTTTGATTTGTTTTTTAGGTTAATGTTGTATATTAAACAATTTATTAAAATAATAATAAATTATATAATAATATATAACAGTAATATATAATAATAATAATAATAATAATAATATATATTATAATAATAATAGATTATTATAGTAGTATATATAAAATAGTATATATGAAATAATAGTATATATAAAATAGTATATATAAAATAATAATATAATATAATATCATATATATATAATAATAATATAATATAATAATAGTATATATAATAATAATATAATATAATAACAGTATATAAAAAATAGTATATATAAAATAGTATATATAAAATAATAATATAATATAATAATAGTATATACAAAATAGTATATATAAAATAATAATATAATATAATAATTATGTATTATATAATAATATAAAATAATTTATTATGATAAACATATGTAATAATATACAAATATATAATAACATATAATAATTATAATAATATATATGTAATAATAATCTATTATAATTATATATTAAACAATTTATTACAATAATAATAAATTATATAATAATATATATAATAATAATATATATTATAATAATAATAGATTATTATAATAGTATATATAAAATAGTATATATGAAAAAATAATATATATTATAATAATAGTGTGTATTATATATATATATATATATATATATATATATATATATATATATGGGTTTTGCTTCGTTTTCAATGGGTTGGAAAACAGCCATCTCCACCGTCCGATCGATCTTGATCTTGATCAGCGGATCAGATCATGATCTACTTAAGTCTCCTACTAACGATCCAAAAAGCGGAGAGATATTTTCGTCACTTCACACCAAAAAACGTTTGGGACTTAGCGTTTTTTGGCGTGGAGTTTTTTTTTGTCGAAAAATTCACTTAGGCAGTTGTTGGAAACAACGGCCTAGGTTGTTTTTTTTTTAAAAAAACATACCTTGGCCGTTGTTGGAAATAACGGCCTAGGTATGTACAAGTGTTTTTCCAAACACTTGTACATACCCAAATCTACCTTACTCTGTCTTCGTCACACACACTCTCTCTCTTTCTCTTGAGCTCCCGAAACCCATCCCCAAACCCTAGTTTACTCTCCCAACTCCTTGGCATCGATTTCTTTGCCTTCTCGAACTCCCCATCTTGTGGAAAGCTCTCTATCTCTCTCTCCATCTCCCAGATACAGCAAACCCTAATTTAACATCCAAACTCCCAAATCATCTTAACCCTAGCACAAATTCCCTTCCTTTCTGTAGAACAGCACGAAGCGGCTTCTAACATCTTCGCCAACTTTCTCTCTCTCTCTTTCGACCAGGTATTGACTTAATCCCAATTTACTATAATAAACTATGTTAATTTATTGAATTTTTTTCCAATTTTGGAGTTGGGTTTTTTTGTATTATGCGTAGAAATCTAGTATATAATTTTGAGAGTATATAATTAGCTCTGATCATGTATGTTGTATATATGTTGTTGACATTTTCGTAGATGTAGTGTTAGTTGTAGTGGTGGAATATAGTAGAAGCAAATAAACGAGATCCAAAAATTCAATTTGTACGTGTTGGTCGGACTCGCCGCGTAGAAGGTAACGGAACTTGTAGTGGCGATTTCCGTCTCACGATTTGTGAGATACGTCTGTTTATCAGTTTTATTCAACACAACGGATATAAAGTGATACACGACCGTATCTTTCAAACCGAGAGTCAGAACTCACCTCTGCAAGTTCCGCTGTCTTGTGTTTGGTGTGCCAGACTTGACGCCCAAATTTAGGAAATTTTCCTTCTCGTTTTTGTTGTTTTGACGCGTATATAAAAAACCTTTAATCCACCTCGGAATTTGTGGAATACGTTATGAATAGAAAATTGCTTAAACGAAGTCCAAATAATACGACACTGTGCTAGTAGGTTGGTCTCGCCACTCACAAGTCATACCAACCTGTACATGCGAGTTCCGACCCGCGGTTTGCAAGATACGTCAATGTATCGCTTCCGGCTCTTTTTTAAAGATTGAAAGTGATACATGGCCGTATATTTCAAACCGTGGGTCAGAACTCACTTCTACAAGTTGCGTTGGCTTGTGTTTGGTGTGCCCTAGTTGACGGCGAAATTAAGGAATTTTTGCATCTTGTTTGTGTTGTTTTGACGCTTATATGAAAAAACTTCAATCTACCTCGAAACTTTTTAGTACGGTCTCAATACAAAAATGCTTAAACGAAGTCCAAAAAATACGAAACGGTGCACGTAGGTTGGGCTAACCATTCACAACGCAACGCAACTTGTATTTGCGAGTTCTCATCCACGGTTTGCGAGATACGTCAATGTATCGCTTCCGACTCTTTTTTAAAGATTGAAAGTGATACACGGCCGTATATTTCAAACCGTGGGTCGGAACTCACTTCTACAAGTTGCGTTGGCTTGTATTTGGTGTGCCCTAGTTGACGGCGAAATTAAGGAATTTTTGCATCTTGTTTGTATTGTTTTGATGCTTATATGAAAAAACTTCAATCTACCTCGAAACTTTTTTAGTACGGTCTCAATACAAAAATGCTTAAACGAAGTCCAAAAAATACGAAACGGTGCACGAAGGTTGGTCTAACCATTCACAACGCAATGCAACTTATATTTGCGAGTTCCCACCTACGGTTCACAGGATTTTTTTTGAATAACTCAGGCATACTGCACAAAAAAATGTACACAACATCAGAAATTTGAAAAATCAAATTACTAGAGTTGCATGTTGCATTTTAAAACAGACATAGCATATATATTGGCACACATAATGCTTATTTCTTGTTTACTATAATGTGCATGAAGGAGTGGACTATCCAAACGGTCTAGTAACAGGCATCAGATTATTCTAGAATTCACACCTAGAAAAGCATCAAAACAATTAAGCTATGAAGAACGTCAGATGATAAGGGAGAGCAAAAGACGGAGTTACAAATTGTACTTAGGCCGTTGTCCAGAACAACGGCCTAGGTTGTTTTTTTAATATAAAAAATTCAACTTAGGCAGTTGTTGGGAACAACGGCTTAACTATGTACAAGTGTTTTTCCAAACACTTGTACATACTCAGATCTTCATCTCCCTCATAACTCTCTCTCGCTAGTGGAGTTCGATAAACTCAATTCCCCAAACCGTAGCTGTCTCTCTATCGAACTGAAAACCCTACCTCTCTCTTGATCGTTGCTTTTCACCGAATCTCTCCCTATTCTCAGTCTCTAGCCTTCTTCCTTTGAAGATCCCAATTACAAAAAAACCCTAACCCATACGAAATCTATTCAACCCTAAAACCCTAATCCCCCTAAATTAGCCAAACTCTACTCCCCTTCCTTTCTTTACAGCAGAAACTTTGCGGCCTCCCGAACACCCTCATTATTGAAGGTACTAATTTGTTCCCACTTGAGTAGTTCTAACTAGGCTAATTGATTGGAAATTTTTCACCCATGTTTGAGTGTACAATTGCTATATTATGCGTAGGTTTTTATAGAGTAGGTAATTCTAGTTTAATTGGGGAAGTAGATGTAGTATTAGTTGTTGTTGTTTGTTGCTCAATGTTAGTAATAGCGCACAAAGTGGAAAAAAAATAATGCAACTTTGTGAGTACGTCGGACACGCCATACACAACCCAACGCAATTCGTAGAAGTGTGTTTGGATTCACGGTTTGAAGTGTACGGCCATGTATCGCTTTCAATTGATTCCCGTGAGTGAAAACGATACATTAGCGTATTTTGTAATCCGTGAGTCGAAACTGGCCTCTACAAATTTAGTTGGCTCATGTGTTTTACCGCCGTCCCACTCCCAAAGTTTAGGAATTTTTTGAGCTTGTTTGCGCGGATTTGTACCGTATATCAAACAACAACCTCAGTTCAAGAATGAGGGGAATGCGAGCAAGACACGACCTTATCTTGCAAACCGTGGATCGGAACTTACTTGTAGAAGTTCCGTTACCTTGTGCGTGGCAATCCGGACCCAATAGAAGAGTTTTGTGTTTATATGATGTCGTTTTCGACGTATCGTCACTTATTTTTTTTCGTATGTATATATATCTCAATCGTTTGTTAATAAGCTGTTTTATATATAATGTGTTATTAATTGACCAATAATATATTTTTATCCCAGATGAACAACGATACGGAAAGTTCTGTTGCCGGCGATAATTTTGTGCGGGTTGAACCAATCACTGATTCCATGTCGATAGTCGAAGACCATCTGAAACCAAAGTTAGGTATGACATTCCCCACTTTAGTTGAGTCCGAGAATTTTTATTCTTCATATGCCTGTTGTGGGGGTTTTGCAATGCGTAAGGGTGGAAATAAATTAAAGGGGGGAATGGAAGTAGATAAGTCATATCTTTGTAATAAAGCTGGGTCGTCGCCGAGTCAACATAGTGATGGTAGACGGGGAACAACCTGTAGAACGGGTTGCAAGGCTTGCGTTCATGTAAAATTGAACGAAGCAAGTAATACGTGGGTGGTGCATTCATTTCACGAAGAACACAATCACGAATTCACCTCACCCGGTAGAAGACACCTTTTGCCCCGAAACAGGTCCGTGTCAAATACGGACAAAAAGATAATAGATCAAATGAACCAAGCTAATATCCAAACATGTCGACAAATGCTCTTCTTCGAAAGTGCTAGTGGTGGTCACGATCAAGTAGGATTCACAGAAAAAAATGTTAGAGATTTACTTAGAGATTCGTAAGAAGCATTGAAAGGACACAATTCTACAATGCTAATTGATTTTTTGGAATCTAAGAAACAGACGGATCCTTCATTTTTTTATGACATTCAAGTCGATCCCGAAGGGCGGTTGTCATATTGTATGTGGGTAGATGGTATTTGTAGGATGAATTATGAAGAATTTGGCGATGTAGTTTGCTTTGATGCCACGTACAATACGAACCGTTACGGAATGTTATTTGTTCCGTTTGTTGGAGTGAATCAACATTGGCAATCGACTTTCTTAGGAGGCTGGTTCATTCCAAATGAGACGGCCTCTTCGTTTGAATGGTTCTTTGAAAACTGGTCAGCGGTTATGAATCGTGCTCCATCCGGTATAGTCACCGATCAAGACCGTGGGATCGCCGCCGCAGTTAAGAAAGTTTTCCCCCAGACTCGGCATCGTTTTTGTATTTGGCACATTCTGGATAAGTTACCCCAGGAGGTTCGTCTTTCGACCGATGTCGACAAATTTAGGGAGTCCTTGAAGAATGTAATCTACAATTCCGAATATGTATACGAATTTGTAGAAAAATGGAATTTGTTGATTTCGCAATATGGATTGGAGAGTAACAAATGGTTGAACGATATATTTGATATCCATGAAAATTGGGCACCCATCTACGCTAAAGATTCTTTTTTGTCCGGCATGTTGACTAGCCAACGGGTTGAGTCCGCACATTCTGCCCTGAAGCATCATACAGAAAAAAAATATTCTCTGCATGAATTTGCCGTCATCTACGACCGTTTTTTGGGAAAGCAAAGACACGATGAATTGAAAGAAAATCATCGTAACCGTGAGAAGAGACCGAAGTTGAAGAGCGAATGGGCTTTGGAGGCACAAATGGCAAAAACATATACTTTGAAAATATTTTACAAATTCCAAGATGAAGTCACAAAAAGCTTCATGTACAATGTAACATTTGTTGCCGATCTTGAGACACCGGATAGTTCAACCTTCCATGTGATACTCTGTGGAGAATTAGAACCGGCTCGCCTTCTTCAATTATACAAAATCAATGGAATTATTACATGTGCATGTCACTTGTTCGAATTTGTTGCCATTCCTTGCAGGCATATTTTAGCTGCACTTCGTTTCTGCCATCACACTTCCCTTCCGAATGTATATATTAAAAGAAGATGGACCAGGGATGTGATGAGAAGAAGTTATACATCAGTTCCAACTGAACCCAATACCGAGAATTTTGCTTCTCGATATTGTAAGTTGAGCTACCACACAAAGCAAATTATCGATCTCGGTTGTTCCTCCAATGAGAGTTACAAATACACGTTGAAGAATTTGCAGAAGATCATTGACGGGGTTTCTCGGCTACAACCCGGATTAGGTGAACAACCGGAACAGGCCTCAAAACCACATGATATTGTCGAACCCAGAGGTAGTTCACAACTGCATGGTAGTGCACAACCTCATGATCAAGGGAGTGGACACATACCTACACGCATTAGTGACCCACAGCAGTGCACGACAAAGGAAAGGCCTCGCGCCAAAAGATTGAGGCCGATTAGAGAGCAACTCCGTATAAAAAAACCGAGAAGGTGCCGAAGATGCGGCATTGTCCAAATGAATAATGATTCAAGAAATTGTCCAACTTTATTTGAGGGGTAAGACTCGTACTTTATTTGTTTATCCCTCGTTTAAATTTATTATACTTTATTTGTGGCAAATGAGTTTGTTACTAACTAAACCTAATCTTTCAATGAAGGCAAGAAGTAATTCCTTCCAAAGAAGACAGTTCTGAGTCCAGATATGACGATCCACTGTGAATTTTAATTTTTAAAATGTAATTGTTCGGTATATTTTTAACTCTTTGTGCAACTTGGTTAATTACCTTTGATTGGTAACTGTAAATGTTCTTGAGACTTAAGTTTCGTTTGTTTGTGTCGTTTGTTAATAATGTTGTTGTACGCAAATGTTGGTTTGTAACTCAATTGTATCAGCTGTAGCTGTACTTGTAGTTGTAAATTTTTTTTTTTAAACCAAGACCGTTGTTTGGTATTCAATATAACTAGTTAAAAAGATCAACAAGTCACAAAGCAAAACAATATGTTTTTGATAACCTAGGCCGTTGTTGGACAGTTGTCTCCAACAACGGCCTAAGTTATAGTCAAAAAAGTGTTATTTTGGGGTGCTCTCTGACTTGTTGAAGACAAAAGGAGCAACAAGTCAGAGAGCAACCCCAGTTCTTATAAATACCTTAGGCCGTTGTCTCCAACAACGGCCTTGGTTATAGTCAAAAAGTTGTGATTTTGGGGGTGCTCTCTGACTTGTTGAAGACAAAAGGAGCAACAAGTCAGAGAGCAATCCCAGTTCTTATAAAAACCTTGGGCCGTTGTCTCCAACAACGGCCTAAGTTATAGTCAAAAAATTGTTATTTTGGGGGTGCTCTCTGACTTGTTGAAGACAAAAGGAGCAACAAGTCAGAGAGCAACCCCAATTCTTATAAATACCTTAGGTCATTGTCTCCGACAACGGCTTAGGTTATAGTCAAAAAGTTGTGATTTTGGGGGTGCTCTCTGACTTGTTGGAGACAAAAGGAGCAACAAGTCAGAGAGCAACCCCATTTCTTATAAAAATCTTAGGTCATTGTCTCCAACAACGGCCTAGGTTATAGTCAAAAAGTTGTGATTTTGGGGATGCTCTCTGACTTGTTGAAGACCAAAGGAGCATCAAGTCAGAGAGCAACCACATTTCTTATAAATACCTTAGGTCGTTGTCTCCAACAACGGCTGTCTCCAACAATGGCCTAGGTTATAGTCAAAAAGTTGTGATTTTGGGGGTGCTCTCTGACTTGGAGAAGACAAAAGGAGCAACAAGTCAGAGAGCAACCCCATTTCTTATAAATACCTTAGGTCGTTGCCTCCAACAACGGCCTAGGTTATAATCAAAAAGTTGTGATTTTGAGGGTGCTCTCTGACTTGGAGAAGACCAAAGGAGCAACAAGTCAGAGAGCAACCCCATTAACCCTAAACCTAACCCATAACCCTACTCTTTTAACCCTACAATAACCCTAACCCTAACCTACATATCGTATTTTATTGATTTTTATGAAACAAAATACCAATTATATACTGTTTTTCTTCTAATTTTCAGTAATTCTGAATGCTCTGAGTGGTACATAACTGAAAAGAGTTTAATGCTCCATTCATAACACAAACAAGTGGTTATATATTAGTCACAAAGAGAATTGATAGAACTTAAATATCTATAAACTTTTTACTAGAAACTTATGACCTATCAACTCCCAACTACAAATATTAACGTAATTAATGATAGACCAAAACAAGCTCTTACCGCAAATGTCTTCCTTGCAATAACCCTAACCCTACAATAATCCTAACCAAACCCCTAACCCCCGCTAACCCTAGTCCTACCCTTTACCCCCGTTAACACTAACCCAGCTTAATACACTAACCCTAACCCTAACGAATGATAAATTTTTCTTATATTTTCTGGGGTGTTCTGTAGATATTAAAACATCGTGATTATATAGTGGTTAGTTAGGTATAGTCAAATTAAAAAATAAAAAAACATATAAATGATATACAAGCCAAGTTATCATCTATCTTTTGTATAAAGTTTCACAGAGATTGTTCGTAAAGAGTGAAGAGAAAATTAAAAAAACTAAACAATGTATAACATTTGGCCTACTTCCTAGACATTATTTTGGGGTGCTCTCTGACTTGTTGCTATTTTTAACTCCAATAAACCAGAGAACAAGATCAAATTGACCATCTTTTTGTCCCACTTCCTAGGCCGTTGTTGGAGACAACGACCTAGGGTATAAACAAGAACATGATATTGCTCTCTGACTTGTTGCTATTTTTAACACCAACAAGTCGAGAACACCCCAAATTGTCTATCTTTTTGGCTTACTACCCAGGCCGTTGTTGGAGACAACGGCCTAGGGTATACACAATATAGGGGAGCTGCTCTCTGACTTGTTGCTATTTTTAACTCCAACAAGACAGAGAGCAAGACAAATTGTCTATCATCGCTAGTCAAGTACTTGGAGACAACGGCCTATGGTGTTTTGACAAGAATATGGTCTTGTTCTCTGACTTGTTGCTATTATTAACTCCAACAAGTCAGAGAGCACCCCAAAATTGAGTAACATTTGGCATACTACCTAGGGCGTTGTTGGAGACAACGGCCTAGGGTATACACAATATAGGGGTGTTGCTCTCTGACTTGTTGCTATTTTTAACTCCAACAAGTCAGAGAGCACCCCAAAATTGAGTAACATTTGGCATACTACCTAGGCCGTAGGGGTGTTGCTCTCTGACTTATTGCTATTTTTAACTCCAACAAGTCAGAGAGTACCCCAAAATTGAGTAACATTTGGCATACTACCTAAGACGTTGTTGGGGTATACACAATATAGGGTTGTTGCTCTCTGACTTGTTGCTATTTTTAACTCCAACAAGTCAGAGAGCAACCCAAATTGAGTAACATTTGGCATACTACCTAGGTTGTTGTTGGAGACAACGACCTAGGGTATACACAATATAGGGGTGTTGCTCTCTGACTTGTTGCTATTTTTAACTCCAACAAGTCAGAGAGCAGCCAAAATTGTACAACCTTTGTTCTACTACCTCCAACAACGGCCTAGGTTTAAAAAAAATAATTATTTATTTACAATTCAACACAGCAGCTACAGCTGCTACACTTGAAAATTTTCCCAAATTCCAAACACTTTCCCATCACCTACACTCTCCAAATAAAATTATATGTACAGCCGCCAAAATCACCAACCATAATTGACTATTTGCAATTAATAACAACAACACCAACTATACTTAAACTTCGAAACAACAATTTCCACATTTTAAGTTACAACATGGATAAAACCCGAAAGAAAAAAAACAAAAACACAAAACTACAACAAACAAATTGTTTACGGTATTGGCTAAGAACCGGACGTGTATGGTTGTGGTGCTCGCCTCTTCCGAGGAGGATTTCGACGCCGGAACGGGGTTGACGACTTGTGGATTTCTTCTTCTCCTCCCTCCTCTTGTACGTCTCCGACCACCCTCTCCTTACTCTCTTCTTCTTCCTCTTGTTCTTGCGACGGATGTGAAGTTGAAGCTTATTGTTCTCTCACCTCACGCTCCCGTTGTTGCCCCATCAATGTAGCTGGCCTACCCCTCACGCTTTTACGTCGATTCCTCGGTGACCGTATTGCTCGATCCATACGTTCAGCCTCTCCCAAAACATCCAAATTGGTATGGCATCAAGCGAGCATCCTCGAAGCGAACCTCTTTATAGGTGTGCCCACATTACTTTTTAGTACATCGGCGCATTCTTTTGCCATGTCCATTGTATTATCAATCTAAAACAAAAAACAACAAAAAAAACAATTATACAGATTGGGAAAAGTAAATAATTCAATAATTTTATAATTAACAAACATTAAAAGAAATTTGAAGATTATACTTACCACTGTACGTATAGCTGATGCCTTCGGTTGGAACATGGGTTGTAAACTAGAATAGGCCGGTGGTGGTTCAATCTCCCTATCCTCAATTTCTCATTGAACACCAGCAGGTAGTACTGTATCGGGAGAGATGTACAAATGTGTATATAATCTGAACCAAGTTATGTACTTCCCTTGCACTCTTCCATCGTACTCTGGAACATTAACGAGTACAAGTTCAAACCGTCGCTTGTTCCATTCTGCAACGTGAACACGATGGAAATCTGCCCCATCATGAGTAGGCATATGGCCGGTACCCCTCACGGCATGTAACTCATGATCGTATAGGTTTGCGCAGCTTGGGGGACTATCTTGTTGAAGACCGAACTGACGAAGGACTCTCTCCGGTCGCGGATGCTCCACTATACGGAAGTTGATGAGTGGAGTCGTCGTCAGCCACAACTGTGACCCTGTAACATCTGTCTTTTTTTTTAATTCCTTAATTATTTGTTTTAAATCATTTTTAAATATGTTTCTGAGTATATTTACCCCAATTAATTAATTTTATTAGTATTAGAATGATTAAATTGATATTCTGGGGTAAACGGGAAAAATTGAAAATATAGGAGTTTTGAGATGAGTTTTCTGAGAGGAGACGAATTCGATTTGACCCGAAATTTTTCTGGGGCATTTGTTGATGATAGGGGGTTTAAATTTTCGAGTTATTAAATTATAGTTTGAAATTGAAAGTAGTTTTCAAAAATATTGCGATATTCGTATGTACACATATTTATATGTATTGCTATTGTGCATAACTATTGATTTTGATTATAACTATGCATAAAAATACATTTCTAATTTTATTTTATGTTTAGGATGAATCTAAGTACATTATGGAGTGATTTTTGCAAGAAAAACCTTAGAAGAGTTAACTAGAAGGGTATAGATATAAACCTATGGTCAAATATGGGCTTATATGAAATTTTGCCCTTTTATTTCTTTCTCCCTACCCTTCTCCCCTTCCCACCTCAGATTCGGCCAGACAAAAGGAAACCCCCCCCATTTGGCCATGAATTAGGGTTCAAAGCCCTAGCCAATTTCTATGGGGTTCTTCACAAAATTTTGAGGGTTTAAGCTAATTTGGAGGTGCTCTACTCATTTCCGGAGTCCGTTTGTAAAGATAAGGCTTGTAAGGTAAGAAATTATGAAGTTTAGTTTATG
This sequence comes from Hemerocallis citrina, assembly GCA_017893485.1. Lineage (NCBI taxonomy): Eukaryota > Viridiplantae > Streptophyta > Magnoliopsida > Asparagales > Asphodelaceae > Hemerocallis > Hemerocallis citrina. The sequence continues at coordinate 351,353,322 of CM030359.1, read as the reverse complement.
GGAAAATATGATTTTGAGTTTTAGTGCTAGAAAATGATAGAGTAGGGTAATTAGGTGATGCTAGAAATTATAGAGAAGAAAGATTGGTGAGAAATTGAGTGGTTTGTGAGTTATAAATTAATTAGTGTGCTGGCTTTAGAATTTGGTTAATAAATAGGATAATTGATAAGTATGGATTATAGAAATTGTTGTGTATTAAGGGGAAATAATTTAGAATGGGTTTAGTGAGAATTTTATGGAGTTAGAAACCCGTCGGAATCTCAAAAAAAAAAATACGGGTACACTATCTATGCACGCCGGGTGTTCGGTGAAATGCCCGAGCGAGGTTTAGGTGAAAATTTGATGGGTTCGGAGGTATAATTGAGTTCTATTATTATTATTAACCCTAATTTGAGAAACTAAGAAGAAGGGATTAAAGAAAGTAGGAGATAGGAAATTTTCCTAATAGGAAGCCTCCGATCTATAAGTGAGTTTTTGTATTGGGACCCGAATTCGAAATCTATCGATGTAGCTCACCTACATATGTCATTTGTGACGCGTGGGTGAAGACGGATTTGAATTTGGAGGTTTGTAGGTCATGGTTTGAGTTTTAAACTAATCGGTTCTATAATTTTTCAATTAGGGGAAAAAAGTCGAACTTCGACTGGCTATCGGGCGGACGTGGGACTTCGTTTGCTCGATCCGTCAGGTGAGTTTGTTGTATTTATGTATATTTTATGTTGTGGCCAAATTTCGTGGCTTTTTGATGTATTTTGTAGAAGTTATGCTAAAAGTCGATTTTGAAAGAAAATACGGATTTTTAGGAGCCCAAAAATGGGTTTTTGAGAAATTTAGTGAAATTAATTATTTTAAGTATATAAAACCTATATTATGAGTTAGTGGGATGTGTTGATGTATAAAAACTGAATATATTAAATTGTTTATGCATATTTTTACCCCGTGCATGTTTCGTGTATGTTTTTGGGTATATAAGTTGATATAGGTGATTTGGTATAAGTTGAGCCTTGTGTATGGGCTAGTATGTTATGGAGGGATGTTATGAGGTGTAATTAGACGAAATTAGGGATTGTGATCATATTTTGGAAACCTGTGCATTTATAGTGCATGTTTTATGTTTATTTTGGGGCATATAGACCCTTATAGGTGATTTTACTCACGTAGAGTATTGGATATGAGTTAGTATGCTATGATGAGATATCATGAGGTTTAATTAGAGGAAATAAGTGATTTTGGCCCCTTTTCTTGGAAACCCGCATGTGTGGTGTATGTTTGTGATATATATATATATCTTGATATTGACTCGTGATGTGATAATGGATGAAATTAGTAAGTGGGTATATGTTTACATTATAATTATGTTCGAAGTGAATTAATGAGCAATAGTATGATATTGTAATGTGATGAATTACACGTTTTGATACTCTTACGATATGGAATAACATAATGTAGTTCTTTTATTAATATTATAACTGGGCATATGCCTATATATGGTATAAGGAGGTAATGAATAATATGGTGTCCTTAATATGGGATGTTATAACAAAATAAATATCTTGGTGCATTAATATTATGCAATAAAATGATATAATGAGTTATGTGTGGAATAACAGGGTGTGTGTATAACCTGGTATATTGACATGAAAATAAAAGTTCAGCTGGTACGTGCTAATAAAATGTGGTATTAATTTTGTGATTAAAGTCAAGGTGTGGCAATTATTGAAGTCAAAAGTGAAATGCGTGTGTTGATAAGTAAGCTGAAAAGATGAAATGATTAATGCTAATAACATATGGCTTTATTGACCAGTACCTACAGTAATCCTGGGGGTTTGGGCTAGACCTCCTAATGCCCAAGGACCGGCTTGGGAATAGTGGACCCAAACTATGTTTGGGGTAAGTGATTTTATCGCCCAAGCTATCGGCTTGAGGCCCGGTTTCCCTCGATGAAAGCTGTCGCGAGGAAGCACCTTAGTGGGACTAGTGGTGAGTGTTTACCTCGCTGGCTTCGGCTGGGAGGAAGTACCCTAGTGGGACTAGGGGATTGTGGTTTTTCCCTCGATGACAGACGTCGCGAGGAAGCACCCTAGTGGGACTAGTGGTGAGTGTTTACCTCGCTGGCTTCGGCTGGAAGGAAGTACCCTAGTGGGACTAGGGGATTGTGGTTTTTCCCTCGACGACAGACGTCGCGAGGAAGCACCCTAGTGGGACTGGTGGTGAGTGTTTACCTCGCTGGCTTCGACTGAAAGGAAGTACCCTAGTGGGACTAGGGGATTGTGGTTTTTCCCTCGATGATAGATGTCGCGAGGAGGCACCCTAGTGGGACTAGGAGTGTTGTGTTCCCTCGCTAGTTCGGCTAGGAGGAAGACGTAGCCTTGGACGAGTAAGACTCTGGGAGAGCATCGGACTGCGTGTTTACTGGGCTGTCGGCTTTCAGTATGTTGGGATACTGTGGCTCACTGGTCGACAAACTAATAAAATAAATAAGTGTTAAAAATAAATGTGATAGTAAAGAAAGTGGAAAGTGAAATGTGAATTGGTTATGGGAAAGAAAGTGGATAGTAAAAGGTGAATTGCGAATGTGAAAGAAAGTGGTTGTGGATGAAATGCAGTATGTGGTTAATTTAAAATGAAAAGAGTAAAAGAGAGACGCGTGTTAATATGAGTAGTATGTAGTAATTGTGAAATGAGAATGATTATTTTAGTAAAATACATGATGATTTGAGTGGATACACCTTGGAATTGTGTCAAGGAACTACTCGCCCGCTATTTCTGGGGAAATGGTGGGAACTACCTGCCTTGGCATGATTCGCAGGTGAGTGGCATGATATTGGTAATGAATAATGGAAATGAAGAAGAAAGTAATTGACTGCAGCACGGTGGGACCGTTGACTGCTATACGGTGGGACCGTATATCTTTATCGTCACGGCTGTTGACTGAGGTGAATTCATAACCAAGCGAGTATAAATTGATAAGAATGAAAATGTAATAAATGGTAACTCGAGACATAAGTAAAAATGAAAGCAAGTTTAATTCTCAGTAAGATTGAGTAGTAACTAAGTGATAAAATGAGATGTGAATGAGCTTTAAAACATGCTTTTGATGCAATGTGAATAAGCGTTCTAATTAATGAGGTGTTAATGATGTGATGAAATGTGAGTAAATCGCATGGGCAATGAGATGTGGTAATTATGTCATAAGATATGAAAGCAGGTGATATTATGAGAATAGATGCATATGTTTATGATGTGATACTTTTTATAACATAATAAAATAAATACCTGTATTATGAGATTGGGTATGAAAATGGTTATTAAAGAAAGTATGTTGTGATATGAGTTGGTGTACCTTGGAAGTGTATCGGGGAACTACTCGCCTGCTATTTCTGTGGAAATGGTGGGAACTACCTGCCTCGGCACAACTTCCAGGATGAATGTGTGTGTTGATGACATAATATAAGTAAGCGAAACGCATGGCTAAATAGAGTTGGAAAAAGGATGTAATAACATCATGTAGATATATTAATATAAATAGTGAAATGCTGATATGACGATAAGTGTGGAAAGATGAATATTCATACTATGCGAATGTAAGATAAGTATATATATATATACGAGGTCGATGTGAAGTGTATTATGAAATGTGGGAAGTTATGGATGATTAAATAATTGAATGCAGGATTGGCAAAGTATTTGATATATCATTGTATTGACGATGTTGTTGTGTTCAACATTCAGGTTGCATTATCTTAATTTGGTATTCGTAAGTTTAAATTATTTTCCTTATACTATTTTAATTTGTCATTAGATTAGTAACTATACTCACACCAGAAATGGCTAACCCCTTAGTGTTTGGGGGGTTAAGGGAGTCTGAGGACTACCCTAGATCCCCCACTGTTGCAGGTTCTCATCAGTGCAGAGGTGAGGCGTGGATTGATAGAATAAATTTTTATTTTAAAAATTTGTACTATTTAGTTATAGGAATAGTAAAATTTATGGTTTAAATTGTATTATGGGTATATAAGCATGTATATGACGATGATGGGTATAGTGTGAGGTAGTGTGGTATGTTTGTGACCCGTACCCATCTCGTTGTGGAGTACCGGGCTCTGTGGTAGGTTTTACAAAGATTTTTCTAAAATTTTACCTCGTTTTTCAAAGAAATTTATAGTTTTTAATTGATATTTGATAATCCGTTATGAGTTTGGCCCCCAGAGCATTATATTATATTGCCTGCGTGTATCTGCTCATTTTGGCCTGGGGAGCCCATGAAAATATTATGTGGATTGTGAGCTACGGAATTTTGAGCAGAATTCCGTAAGCTTTTTGTGTTTCGGGGCAAAATTTACAGGGGAGACTCTGTCAAAATTTTCCCTGAAATATAACTTTCTTAGTTTATGATTAAAGTGATATAGAAATTGAAGGAATTGAATTTGGAGACTTAGTTTTCAAAAAGAAAAGAAAATTTTGGGGTGTTACAGACCCGGTGGTGCACATCGGCGGTAGTCTTCCCACCCGCTCGGGTGTATACGGCACCCAAATCACGAACTCTTCTCGTAGTTGGTCGAGCTCGTCTCTGTAGTACATTATTGCACCCTTGGGGTTGTCTTTGTAACTCCGTCTACTTATCCAATATACCCCTAAGGGTGCTAACATAGCAGGATTTTCTGGTTGGACCATCCAACCGTCAGCCGGTCTCCTAATGCGGGGACGACCCAAGTGCAGTCACTCCCATGACCAAATCTGTAACAAAACCATCGGTCCGGTCATCTCCATCCCATCTAGCGCTACATGACACAATGCCCTGTATAGCGTTGCCAACGCGCAGCTTCCCCAGCTGTACCGGCCAGCTAAGCCTAGGTTGGCGAGCAATCGTAGGTACATGAGGTGCACCGTATACCCGGATGAGTTAGGCAAGAGAACCCCTCCGATCACCGTTAGAATGTAAGCTCTAGTGTAGGACTGTACATAGTCGTCGGGCGATGCATTGGTCAACGTCAAAACGTCCCCTCAACCAAGATAGTCGGATTGATTGTCCTTGGAAAATGTCATCATCTTCTGCAGCTGCCTCATTAAATTCTGTACCGAGCAGTTCATTGCACAGCTCTATTTTATCAAAGTTTATATTACCCGTCACGGCCAACCCATCTATTGGAAGACCGAATATCATCGCTATATCCTGTAGCGATACCGTCATCTCTCAGACCGGTATATGGAACGTGTGCGACTCTGGCCTCCAGCGCTCCACGAGTGCCGAGAGAAGTGCTCGGTCGAGTTTAACCTGACCCATCATGCTAATTCCATAGAAACCGGCCACTACTAGGTGGTCAACAATACGTGGATGCACCTTCATGGTCTCGTGGGTGCGGAAATTATACCTCCGCGTCGTCCCACCCCACACTGCTGCGGATCTTTGGAGATCTTGCAAGGTCAGTTCACCTGGATATATTGGTCTTGGACCACGATGTCCTGTCATCGAAGAGGATGCACCAACCAACACGAACCAAAAAATATTATTAATATTAGTCTAAAATCAATATCACTAAATATAAAACTAGGGACAATACAAATTAATAGTTCTCACATTTTTTGTGGAATGTTCCCCCCGTGCTTCCTGGGATGTCCTTCCCCTTCTAGTTCCCCTCGTTCTAGTCATTTCTCTGTAACAAAGTTTGTATATATAAAACTAATTACTCGCCGAAAATTAGCAAACACAAACCAACGAGATGCAAAAATTACAAAAGTTTGCTTATACGCATCAAAACACCACAAACGAGATGCAAAAATTCCTTAATTTCGCCGTCAACTAGGGCACACCAAACACAAGCCAACGCAACTTGTAGAAGTGAGTTCTGACCCACGGTTTGAAATATACGGCCGTGTATCATTTTCAATCTTTAAAAAAGAGCCGGAATCGATACATTGACGTATCTCGCAAACCGTGGGTGGGAACTCGCAAATACAAGTTGCGTTGCGTTGTGAATGGTTAGCCCAACCTACGTGCACCGTTTCGTTTTTTTGGACTTCGTTTAAGCATTTTTGTATTGAGACCGTACTAAAAAAGTTTCGAGGTAGATTGAAGTTTTTTCATATAAACGTCAAAACAATACAAACAAGATGCAAAAATTCCTTAATTCCTCCGTCAACTAGGGCACACCAAACACAAGTCAATGCAACTTGTAGAAGTGAGTTTCGACCCACGGTTTGAAATATACGGCCGTGTATCACTTTCACTCTTTAAAAAAGAGCTGGAAGCGATACATTGACGTATCTCGCAAACCGTGGGTGGGAACTCGCAAATACAAGTTGCGTTGCGTTGTGAATGGTTAGCCCAACCTACGTGCACCGTTTCGTATTTTTTGGACTTCGTTTAAGCATTTTTGTATTGAGACCGTACTAAAAAAGTTTCGAGGTAGATTGAAGTTTTTTCATATAAGCATCAAAACAATACAAACAAGATGCAAAAATTTCTTAATTTCGCCGTCAACTAGGGCACACCAAATGCAAGCCAACGCAACTTGTAGAAGTGAGTTCCGACCCACGGTTTGAAATATACGGCCGTGTATCACTTTCAATCTTTAAAAAAGAGCCGGAAGCGATACATTGACGTATCTCGCAAACCGTGGGTGGGAACTCGCAAATACAAGTTGCGTTGCGTTGTGAATGGTTAGCCCAACCTACGTGCACCGTTTCGTATTTTTTGGACTTCGTTTAAGCATTTTTGTATTGAGACCGTACTAAAAAAGTTTCGAGGTAGATTGAAGTTTTTTCATATAAGAGTCAAAACAACACAAAAAGATGCAAAAATTCCTTAATTTCGCCGTCAACTAGGGCACACCAAACACAAGCCAACGCAACTTGTAGAAGTGAGTTCCGACCCACGGTTTGAAATATACGGCCGTGTATCACTTTCAATCTTTAAAAAAGAGCCGGAAGCGATACATTGACGTATCTTGCAAACCGCGGGTGGGAACTCGCATGTACAAGTTGGTATGACTTGTGAGTGGCGAGACCAATCTACTCACACAGTGTCGTATTATTTGGACTTCGTTTAAGCAATTTTCTATTCATAATGTATTCCACAAATTCCGAGGTGGATTAAAGGTTTTTTATATACGCCTCAAAACAACAAAAACGAGAAGGAAAATTTCCTAAATTTGGGCGTCAAGTCTGGCACACCAAACACAAGACAGCGGAACTTGCAGAGGTGAGTTCTGACTCTCGGTTTGAAAGATACGGCAGTGTATCACTTTATATCCGTTGTATTGAATAAAATTGATAAACGGACGTATCTCACAAATCGTGAGACGGAAATCGCCACTACAAGTTCCGTTACCTTCTACGCAGCAAGTCCGACCAACACGTACAAATTGAATTTTTGGATCTCGTTTATTTGCTTCTACTATATTCCACCACTACAACTAACACTACATCTACGAAAATGTCAACAACATATATACAATACACATGATCAGAGCTAATTATATACTCTCAAAATTATAGACTAGACTTCTATGCATAATAAAAAAAAAACCCAACTCCAAAATTGGAAAAAAATTCAATAAATTAACATAGTTCATTATAGTAAATTGGGATTAAGTCAATACCTGGTCGAAAGAGAGAGATAAAGAGTTGGCGAAGATGTTAGAAGCCGCTTCGCGCTGTTCTACAGAAAGGAAGGAAATTTGTGCTATGGTTCAGATGATTTGAGAGTTTGGATGTTACATTAGGGTTTACTGTATTCGGGAGATGGAAAGAGAGATAGAGAGCTTTCCACAAGATAAGGAGTTCGAGAAGGCAAAGAAATTGATGCCAAGGAGTTGGGAGAGTGAACTAGGGTTTGGGGATGGGTTTCGAGAGCTCAAGAGAAAGAGAGAGAGAGTGTGTGTGACGAAGACAGAGTGAGGTAGATTTGGGTATGTACAAGTGTTTGGAAAAACACTTGTACATACCTAGGTCATTGTTTCCAACAACAGCCAAGGTATGTTTTTTTTATAAAAAAAACAACCTAGGCCGTTGTTCGAAACAATGGCCTAAGTGAATTTTTTGACCAAAAAAAACTCCACGCCAAAAAAACGCTAAGTCCCAAACATTTTTTGGCGTGAAGTGACGAAAATACCCCTCCGCTTTTTGGAACGTTAGTGGGAGACTTAAGCGGATCATGATCTGATCCGCTGATCAAGATCAAGATCGATCGGACGGTGGAGATGGCTGTTTTCTAACCCATTGAAAACGAACCCGTTTTCAATGGAGCAAAACCAAATATATATATATATATATATATATATATATATATATATATATATATATATATATATATATATATATATATATATATATATATATATATATATATATATAGGGTAAAAGGGATATGTGCAACTTGCTCATTTAGTAAATGAGCAATTGATTATGTGGCATGCATGTGATACATTGGACAACTAATCCTTTTAAGGCTTTTCCAATCACATGTATGCCACATCATCAATTGCTTATTTACTAAATAAGCAACTTGCTCATATCCCTTTTTCCCATATATATATATATATATATATATATAGGGAAATGATCGAGTGAGAACTCTTTTGGTGAGAACCACGTGAGAACTTTTGTTTGGGACATTAGTTGAAAGATCTGAACCGTTCATTTTGATCTACACGACTCAATTAGTCTATGGATGAAAAATCAAGTCATTTGAGATTCGATTGCCCATGCATTGAAGTGTTACAAATTGTGTGGCTGAAAAATCGTTATTTTTTATAGTGACATGATGCATGGACAAATGAATATCAAATGACTTGATTTTATATTTCTAGACTAATTTAGTTATGTTAAACAATGTGAACGGTTCGGATTATCCATAGGATAGATAGGAGTGGAGTTCTCACGAAGCTTATCGTGAGAACGGTTCTCACCAGATCGCTACCCTATATATATATATATATATATATATATATATATATATAGGTTGGTTCGGGTGAGAACCAACCCTGGGGTGAGAACCTAAGGGCCTCTCCCAACCACTCATCAAATCATTTTGTATGGCTGAGATTATGCAACTACATAATAAGGTAATAGATCATACTGTACAGAATTTTTTTTGTGTGTGACGGTTAAGGCACAAATGGCAAAAAATGAAAATAATAATATAATATATATAATAAGAATATAATATATATATATAAATAATAATAATAATATATATGTAACAATAATATATTATAAATATATATATAACAATATATTATAATAATTGTATATTATATAATAATATATATAATAATATATAATAGTAGTATATTATATGTTAATATATATAATAATATATAATAGTAATATATAATAATAATATATATAATAATAATACAATATAATAATAGTATATATAAAATAGTATTAAAAAAATAATAATATATATAATAATATAATAATAATAATAATAGTATATGATGCGGTTTGTTTTGGGGAGGCGTGTGGATGCACCAGGTGTGAGTTCTTACTCGATTTGTATTGGTGGAGGAAGCTCCGGTGCGGACAACCCTCAGCCGGGTGAACGGTACGGAGGTAGGCGATGTGAGGTGGAGGCTAGATGCTCGGGTCGGATCAGGAGGCTCGGATCCAAGGTCATGTGTACCTGCAGACGGTCTAGGAACACCGAGGTTGGTCCCGGTGGCAGACCCTCTGACGATCTAGTCTGTTACTGAGAGAGAGTAACAGTAACTAGGGTTTTGAGTGGGAAAGATTGATTACCTGGGTAAGGGGTCGAGGGTCTGGTATTTATAGGAGAAGCAAACCGGGTCTGGACCCGGTTGCCCGTGGGCCTGAAGCGGTGGAAGCCCGAGCGGTATAAGGCTGACGTGGCAGAGGCCTGGGCAGTTTCCAGGCTGACGTGGCAGAGGCTCGGGCAGTTTTCTGATGCTGACGTGGCGAATCTGGATGATCCGGCGATGCACGTTTCCTGAGGGGATCCTGTGGCCCAGAAGGGGCCACATCATCCGACCTATATCACAAGCACCCCACTCCTGGAGGGCTGGGTGATCCAGTCGTGTAGGAGTGGTTCTTTGCCTCTGTAGGAAGAGCAGGGCGGTGTGTGTGACAAAAAAATAGGATCTGTTACTTCCATGAGAGGCCATGGGGTAGGAGGAAGGGATCCTCTATCGGAGCCTTAGGGTTGGCAAACGAGCCTCGAGGGTCGATAGGCGATCCCCTCGCTAGTTGAAAGAGCAAGGGGACGTCGAGGTCTTTTGGGTTGGAGCTCGGTTTGCCGAGCGTCTGGGGTCGGTAGACGAGCTCCGAGGGTCGGCAGATGATCCTCTCGCTAGTTCGAAGAGCGAGGGGACGTTGAGGTCTATCGAGTTGGAGCTTGGTTTGCCGAGCGTCTGGGGTCGGTAGACGAGCTCCGAGGGTTGGCAGACGATCCTCTCGCTAGTTGGAAGAGCGAGGGGACGTCGAGGTCTGTCGGGTTGGAGCTCGGTTTGTCGAGTATTGGGGGTCGGCAGACGAGCCCCTTGCTTGTAGGATAGAGGAGGGTTTTCGGGCTTGCGATTCCATCCGAGCTCCGAGCCTCCTATGAATATGGGAGGGCTTCTGGGGCTCGCGGTGTCATCCGAGCCCCGAGCCCCGAGCCCCCTTGAATAGAGGAGGGCGCTTGGAGCTCGCGGTGTTATCTGAGCTCCGAGCCCCCTGTGAATAGGGGAGGGCTTCTAGTGCTCGCGGTGTCATCCGAGCTCCGAGCCCCCTTGATTAGATGATGGTGCTTGGGGCTCGCGGTGTTATCCGAGTTCCGAGCCCCCTTGAGTAGAGGAGGGCTTCTGGGGCTCGAGGTGTGGTCCAAGGTCTGAGCCCCATACTCAACGCCTTTTGGGAGTAGAAGCCTTGACGACTGACATTGATATCCGGTCTCCGAGCCTCCTGTGTAGTTTGCGGCTCGCGATGCCATCCGAGCGTCAACCCTTCTGTTAAATGGAAGAGGAAGTTGTAGCTCGCGATGTCATCCGAGCTCCGAGCCTTACGCATAATAGGGAGAGTTTGTGGCTCGCGATGCCATCCGAGCGTCGAACCTTCTGAAAAATAGAAGAGGAAGTTGTGGCTCACGATGTCATCCGAGCTCTGACCCTTCTGTTAAATAGAAGCGGAAGTTGTGGCTCGCGATGTCATCTGAGCTCCGAGCTTCATGCATAATAGGGAGGGAATTTGTGGCTCGCGATGCCATCCGAGCGTCGAGCTTCATGCATAATAGGGACGGAGTTTGTGGATCGCGATGTCATCCAAGCGTTGACCCTTCTGTTAAATAGAAGAGGAAGTTGTGGCTCGCGATGTCATCCGTGCTCCGAGCTTCATGCATCATAGGGAGGGAGTTTGTGGCTCGCGATGCCATCCGAGCGTCGACCATTCTGTTAAATAGAAGAGGAAGTTGTGGCTCACGATGTCATCCGAGCTCCGAGCTTCATGCATAATAGGGAGGGAGTTTGTGGCTCGCGATGCCATCCGAGCATCGAGCTTCATGCATAATAGGAAGAGTTTGTGGCTCGCGATGCCATCCGAGCATCGAACCTTCTGAAAAATAGAAGAGGAAGTTGTGGCTCGCGATGTCATCCGAGCTCCGACCCTTCTGTTAAATAGAAGAGGAAGTTGTGGCTCGCGTTGTCATCCGAGCTCCGAGCTTCATGCATAATAGGGAGGGAGTTTGTGGCTCGCGATGCCATCCGAGCATCGAGCTTCATGCATAATAGGGAGGGAGTTTGTGGATCGCGATGCCATCCGAGCGTCGACCCTTCGGTTAAATAGAAGAGGAAGTTGTGGCTCGCGATGTCATCCGAGCTCCGAGCTTCATGCATAATAGGGAGGGAGTTTGTGGCTCGCGATGCCATCCGAGCGTCGACCCTTCTGTTAAATAGAAATGGAAGTTGTGGCTCGCGATGTCATCCGAGCGTTGACCCCTCTTGACTTGTCGAAAAAATCTGTTTGTTGGAAAAATGCCGGGGGGGGGGTAGTTGGGTAATTTCGCGCCCACTGCTGACGTCATGAGCGCAAGAATTGAAGCAACGCCAAATCTTAGCGGCCGTTAGATCTTGATGATTTAAGATCCAATGGCCAGATATGATTGCAGAAATCGAGGAGTCGCTTTCTCCGCTATAAATCTCCCCCCTCCCCATTTTTCTTTTCTTCACTCACACTTTCCAATTTCATAAGAATAGGGTCTTACTTGCCGTCGGTGAGATTTTTTGGTGATCGCATGGTATATATCTCAGGTTAGTATTTCTGTCTAGTAATGTCGCACTCTCAGTCCGGATCCAAGGCTAGCTCGTCGGGCTGCTCCGCGAAGGAAACCGAGTCAGAGACATCTTCGTCCCTTAGTAAATATAAGGTTAAGGAGGAAGTCCTGACAGACCCAGGGTCGGACGGTGGTGACGATGTAGTCTTCGTAGTGTCGCCGCTGAGATCCCGAAGACCGGGGAAGGAGCCCGTGGACGAGGGCGAGGAGGTGGAAGAGGAAGAGGGGGATGTCGAGGAGGATGAGGATGAGCAGGATGCCGAGGGTGATGAGGAGGATCAGGATGCCGAGGATGTTGAGGGTGATGAGGAGGATGAGGGAGAAGGGGAGGGCGCTCAAGAAGGTGCTGGCAAAGGCTCAGCAGGGGGGGCAGTCGAGGTTGGAGATGACCTTCCGCCTCTGCCACCTTTGTCGACGCCATCTCCCGAGAGGAAGGCTCGCCCTTGTCGGAAGAAGAAGAAGTTGAGCCTTCCGGACAGTCCCCCTCCTCCGGATAAATATGCCCCTAGACCGGGGTTGGAGTTTCCCCCGGTCTCCTTTAAAAATCTGGGGTCGATCAGGATGTACCCTGACGATATCAAGGACATCGACCCTGTTCCTCCCGTACCGGGCGAGGAGAGCTGCGTGAAGATTCGGATGGACAGCATTCCGTGTATCTTAAGGGCGGACTATCTTCATATCCTGAAGGCTGCCTATTTTATTCCTCGGGAGTTTGAAGTCTTCATTCCGAGCCCCAGTATTCGACCCACCACAACTCTTGCGCCGGGCTATTGTATCTTTCCTGAGGACGCCTTTGCCTCGGGACTGAGGCTGTCGTTGCATCCCTTCGTCAAGAGGGTTTTTAATTGGGCGAAGCTATGCCCGATGCAGTATGGCCCAAACTCTTGGAAGCACCTGATTTGTTTCATTCTGAAGTGCCAAAAGAAGGGTGTGACACCGAGGTTGACCTACTTTCGAGCCATCTTGGGGATCAGCTCGCTTGGCAACGCGGAGGGGATATTTTACTTCTCGCCTAGGCCGCACAAAAAGGTGATGCACGGCAATCCGGATTCCATCAAAGGGTGGAAAGAGAAATATTTCGTGGTCTGGAGCGAGAAGTCTTGGGAGATTCCAACCTTGTGGAATTTCTTCAAGCTGAACCACAAACTTCCGAAGCGCAGTGACTTGACGGCGAAGGAGTGGAAGAGGGTTGAGAAGATCGTTGGAGGGCACAGCATAGCGTGGCCTCAAGTGACGGAGCTACACCTGGCCCGGGCCGGACTGAGCCCAGCCAACCCTAGTATGTTTCGTTCTGAATTTTTGCATCTTTCTGCTTTCGTGTTAACGTTAGCCTCTCTTCTTTAATTTTTGCATAGATGAATTCCAAGAAGGTGGATGACAGGCGTGCCTTGCTAGCAGTCGCTGAGAAGGCGAGAGCGGAGAAGAGGAAGAAGGCAGAGCAGGAGAAGCTGCCCGCCCAAGCTGGGGGGTCCGGCAAGGGACCTGCCCCGGTAGCCGAGGAGCTTCTCCCGTGAAGAAGGCCGAGAAGGATCACTTCCATACGCCGAGGGCTCCTCGGGATGTGGGGGCCAGTTCGAGCAAAACTGTCGAAGCCCCAGGGAAGAGGCTTCCCCCACCTCGTCCCACTGCCGAGCAGATGGTGGAGCAACAGGGGCTGCGGCCCTACGCTCCCGACTGGTCGATCGTACAGGGGGACACTCTGCTCGAAGGTCCCGTGGCCATTGAGTTCGTCACGAAAGCCGCCACCGAGAGGGATCGGATGGCGCTAGCATCACAGACGGCTGACCAAGCCTTCATGCGCTGGTCTCAGGCATCAGTCTCGGTAAGTGCTTGAGACTTTGTATTTGTATATGGTTTGATCTTGGTGGAATTTTTTCTGACCTTTTCTCCTTCGGACAGGCGATGCTCCACGGGCAGCACTTCCAAAAGTGCTTGGAGAGGGAGATCATTGTGGAGAGGAGGAACATGGAGAAGTATCTCCACGAGTTTAACAAGGTGACCGACGAGCTGAAGGAGGCTCAGAGCATGGCATTCGTCCACGAGGCCCAGATGGCCTCGATCTTCGAGCATCACAAGAAGGACGTTGATCGCCTTAAGGAAAGGATCGAAGAGGAGGCGGAGAAGGGCGGAAGGCCTGGGCGAGGATGGAAGCTGCGTCGATAGAGGCCCTGATCATGGCGCAGGACGAGGCATATGACCAAGCCAGGGATCACTTCCGGAGGATCTACCCGAGCAGAACGTGGATCACCTCCACTACGGCTGGCAGCCGGACCTTCCGCCAACTCCCAATGGTGAGGAGATGGGAGGCGACCATGCTGACGATGAGGTGCCACCCCCCTTCAAGCATAGACTAGGCTTTCTCTTTTTTGAATGTACATGACTCGTGCGGACTGGCCACCGCAGTTTTGTATCCCTATTTTTGAAAGTAATGAAATATACTTTTTTGGCCGAGGCTTCGTAACTTGCACCTTTTCTAGTTCTCCTTTGTGATGTTTGTTCTCGTCTTTTGATAGACGCACGAGGTCTGGGGCGCCGACCCTGTTTCTGCCGAGGGATCCCTGGTCCGAGCAGGGAAGGAGGCAATGGAGGCCGCTATGGCTCGCCAGTGAAAACAGGCTCGGGACCGAGCTGCCGCAGTGAACTATTTCATGAACAAGTCTAGGGAGCTCAGTCTAGAGGTGGCTCGTCTGAAGAAAGCCATAGCCAACCGGGACTGGTGGGTGATCGAGACGGACTGGTCCATCTCGGATGCCTCGAGTGGGCGGTCCGCTTCGGAGTCTTTCCTTCGCGAGGCCATTGTTGAGAAGGAGTTGGAGATCCGCATGCTGAAGTTGGTGTTGGGCGCGGGTTTGATCGAGGAGGCGAGCAACTCGACCCCGGGGCGGTCTCCGACATTTTTATTGGAGGATGCCCAGCCAGAAGATGCGGGAAGCTCGGTGGAAGGGGTCTCTCTCCTGGTTGGTCCTACCGGGTGTGAGAGGAGCCCCAAAGGGAGCCCCGAATTCGAATTTTAAGCCGGATGTGAGTGAGTTGTAAGCTGTGCATTGTCTTTGTACCGACGTTCATTGATTTTGTAAGCAATGAAAAATAATAAGAGCATTCGATTTCCTGAACCTTGAGTCTTATTGGGCGAGAATGATTACCGAGCTCGGTACGCAGGAGGTCGCCGCCGAGGTGACTTGCTGCAACGGGTGCATACGCAGCGGCGTTTTGTCGTTTCGCCTCCCCGTGAGTAATTATGGTGACGTTTCGCCTCCCCGTGAGTATTTATGGTGACGTTTCGCCTTCCGCCGTTTGGCACTCCCAGATGCAATAAATGCGCATCTCAGGGGCTATATAACCCCCACCCCTTGCTGGTTGTCAAGAAGTGAGTGTCTGATCTCACTCAACTAGGGTGCCTGCCGAAGGTGGGCGCCCCAAAATTAAAATTTTCCCGAGGGCTCCGGATTGGGGGTTCACCAATCACCCTCGAACAATTTGGGGTTTTGGTCTTGAGGGTCGTAAGACTGCGGGTTGTTCGTTGGCGAGTGGTGGGCCGACCAATTGGTTTAGAGAGTAGGAGAGAGCCGAGGGTCGGTGGCTCCCCTGCCGTCCTCGAACAGTTCGTGGTTTTGGCTCGCGAAAGCTGCAAACCCTGAGTTGTTCGCGGGCAAGAGAAGGGTCAACCAATCGACCTGAGGCTCGGGGCATCTGCCGAAGGCGAACACTCTAAACTTTAATAAAAATTTTGCTGAAGTAGTCGTGGCTGAAGGTCGTCACCGAGCATAATGGTCGAGGTGCTTTGAAGAAAGCCTCGGCCTTGCTCGGGGTTGACGACGAGCCCCCACACTTGTTCTCAGGAAGACGGTACGGGCATGGCTGGCGGTTGCCGCCGTGCGCATAGGTTGATCAGCTTGAAGAAGCCCCAACCTATGCCAGGGGCAGATATCGAGCCCCCACACCGGGGAGAAAGCCAGTAATGGGCGTGGCTGAAGGTCACCGCCGAGCGTGATGGTCGAGGTGCTTTGAAGAAAGCCTCGACGGTGCTCGGGGTCGACGTCGAGCCCCCACACTTGTTCTCAGGAAGACGATACGGGCATGGCTGGCGGTTGCCGCCGTGCACATAGGTTAATCAGCTTGAAGAAGCCCCAACCTATGCCAAGGGCAGATGCCGAGCCCCCACAGCGGGGAGAAAGCCAGTAATGGGCGTGGCTGAAGGTCACCGCCGAGCGTGATGGTCGAGGTGCTTTGAAGAAAGCCTCGACGGTGCTCGGGGTCGACGTCGAGCCCCCACACTTGTTCTCAGGAAGACGATACGGGCATGGCTGGCGGTTGCCGCCGTACGCATGGATTGATCAACTTGAAGAAGCCCCAACCTATGCCAGGGGCAGATGCCAAGCCCCCATACCGGGGAAAAAGCCAGTAATGGACGTAGCTGAAGGTCGCCGCCGAGCGTGATGGTCGAGGTGCTTTGAAGAAAGCCTCGGTCATGCTCAGGGTCGATGTCGAGCCCCCACACTTGTTCTTAGGAAGACGGTACGAGCGTGGCTGGCGGTTACTGCCGTGCGCATGGGTTGATCAGCTTGAAGAAAGCCCCAACCTATGCCAGGGGCAGATGCCAAGCCCCCATACCGAGGAGAAAGTCGGTAATGGGCGTGGCTGAGGGTCGCCGCCGAGCGTGATGGTCGAGGTGCTTTGAAGAAAGCCTCGGCCGTGCTCGGGGTCGACGTCGAGCCCCCACACTTGTTCTCAGGAAGGCGGTACGGACGTACCCGACTGCCGGATCGTAAGCTTGTAAGGGAAGCTTTTCTATCTCGTTGTGCTACCCGAGCGCCGAGCCGTAAGCTTGTAAGAAAAGCTTTTTTGGCTCGCGGTGCTATCCGAGCACCTGGCCGTAAGCTTGTAAGAGAGGCTTTTCTGGCTCGCGGTGTTATCCGAGCACCGAGCTGTAAGCTTGTAAGGGAAGCTTTTCTGGCTCGCAGTGCTACCCGAGCGCCGAGCCGTAAGCTTGTAAGCTGTAAGCTTGTAAGAGAAGCTTTTCTGGCTCGCGGTGCTATCCAAGCGCCGAACCGTAAGCTTGTAAGAGAAACTTTTCTGGCTCGTGGTGCTATCCAAGCACCGAACCGTAAGCTTGTAAGAGAAGCTTTTCTGGCTCGTGGTGCTATCCGAGCGCCGAGCCGTAAGCTTGTAAGAGAAGCTTTTCTAGATCGCGGTGTTATCCGAGCTCCGAGCCGTAAGCTTGTAAGCCAAGCTTTTCTGGCTCGCGATGCTATCCGAGCGCCGAGCCCGAAACATGTTTTTTTAATGGGAATCAATACGAAGCCGCAAACTTGTTTTAAGAAAGCTGACATATTTACAACAAATTTGAACTTTACACAAAATGAGGCACGACGTGTCGATTACATTCTTCATAATTTACATGAGATGGAGGCTAGTCCTCTCTCCCTAGGAACTTGAAGAGGTGCTCCGCATGCCAAGGCCTCCTGACAGCCTTGCCTTCTGAGTTGGTCAGGCGGTACGTTCCCGGATGCACAATCTCAAATACTTTGTAAGGGCCCTCCCAGTTTGGGGCCAATTTCCTTTTCTGGCCGGGACTGGATACAGCCAACTTTCGGAGGACGAGATCTCCGAGTTTGATGTCGGTGGGGCGCACCTTCTTGTTGTAGAATTTTTCGACCCTTTGTTGGTAGATGCTCCTTCGGATGGCGGACTTCTCCCTGAACTCGTCTATGAGGTCCTGGTCGGCTCGCAGCTGAGCAGAGTTGCTTGCTTCGTCGAAAGCCATGAGCCGGGACGAAGGGATCCCGATTTCTAGTGGAATGACGGCCTCTGTGCCGTATGTCAGATTGAATGGCGAATCCCCCGTGGGGATTCTCTTTATCGTCCGATGGACCCAGAGAATGCTTGGCTGCTCATCGACCCATAACCCCTTAACAGAGTTATTGAGTCTTTTCTTGAAACCGTCGAGGATTTGGCGGTTCGCATTTTCGGTCTGACCGTTTGACTGGGGATGACATACCGAGGAGAAGCGCTGCTCGATCCCAAGATCTTCGCAGAACTTTCGGAAATGCTTACCCGCAAACTGAGTCCCATTGTCCGTGATGAGCACTTGTGGGATCCCAAACCGATAGACGATGTGTTTCTAGAAAAACTATTGGGTCTATTGCTCGGTGATCGTTGCTAATGGCTCTGCCTCGATCCACTTCGTGAAGTAGTCGATCGCCACTATGAGAAACTTCCTTTGGCCCGTTGCCTTTGGAAATGGGCCTACCAGATCCATTACCCACATTGCAAAGGGGGTCGAACTGGCCATGAAACAGAGATTTGCTTGCGGAGCCCTCTTCACGGGGGAGAACCGTTGACAGGGGCTGCACTTCTTCAGTAGGTCGAGGGCGTCCTGCAGCATAGTGGGCCAGTAGTACCCATGATTCAAAGCTTTTCGTGCTAGCGAGCGGCTTCCCATATGACATCCGCCGATCCCCTCGTGTAGCTCTTTGAAGGCGTACTTTGCTTCATCAGGGGTCAGGCAGCGGAGGTAGGGTCTGCCATCCGTGGTTGTGTAGGACCTTTTGAAGAGGGTTGCGTCGATTATGGTGAACCTTTCTGAATGGACCCTGACCCGCCTCACTTCGGCCCGGTCTTCGGGGAGCTCTCCCTTGATTAGAATTTCTTAATAAGAGTGGTCCAGTCGTCAGGGGGAGCTCCGTCTTCAATGTAGAGAGCCTCAGGGAAGTCTGTACTTGGCTTCAATAGGACTTCGATTAGGATGGTTCGGTCAAGGCCCTCAAAGGATGAGGATGCTAGCTTTGACAGGGCATCGGCCTGGGCGTTCTGCTCCCTGGGGATCCCTAGGACTGCTGACACGTCGAAGGACGCCAATAGCCGTTGGACCACGGCCAGGTACCTGATCATCCGATCGTCACGGGCCTCGTGCTCTCCCATGATCTGGTTGACCACAAGCTGAGAGTCATTAAAGGCCCCGATCTGTCTGGCGCCGGCCTGATGAGCTAGGGTGAGCCCGGCGATCACGGCCTCGTACTCAGCAGTTTTGTTAGAGGCCGAAAAGTTAAGGCGGAGGCAGTATTGAAGGAGGAAGCCATTTGGACCCCACAGAATGATGCCCGCACCACTCCCTGCTTCGCAAGAGGAACCGTCGACGTAAACTTCCCACGTCTGGTCGGCTTCCTTGCTTGTTGGTTGCTCGGAGATGGTGCATTCTGTGATAAACTCGGCGAGGGCCTGCCCTTTTATGGCTTTCCTCAGTTGATAGCGATGTCGTACTGACTGAGCTCGATCGACCATTTGACTAGTCGTCCCGAGCTCTCGGGCTTATAGAGCACAGTCTTCAGGGGTTGGTCCGTAAGCACCTGGACGGAATGTGGCTGAAAATATGGGCAGAGCTTCCGTGCGGCCATGACCAGGGCGTATGCTATTTTCTCCATCCTGGAATATCTGGTCTCGGCGTCGAGCAGGACCTTGCTCACATAGTACAGAGGCTTTGGACTCCTTCCTCCTCTCGAACAAGGACGGCGCTGAGCACGGTCTCCGAAGCCGACAGATAGAGCCAGAGTGGCTCACCTGGTTCGGGCTTGCTGAGGAGAGGAGGGTTGGCGAGGTACTCCTTCAATTAGGCGAACACCTCTTGCTGCTGAGTGCCCCATTCGAACCCTCCGGTTCTGCGCAGTGCCTTAAAGAACGGAAGGGACTTCTCTCCGAATTTGGAAAGGAAACGGCCAATGGCCGCCAGTCTTCCCGTTAGCCTCTGGACTTCTTTGATGTTCCTGGGAGGGGCCATGTCTATTATGGCCTGGATTTTTTTGGGGTTCGCCTCGATGCCGCATTGGCTGATGATGAACCCAAGGAACTTTCCCGAGGAGACGCCGAATGCACACTTCGCCGGGTTGAGCCTCATGTTTTGGGCCCGAAGGACCCCAAAGGCTTCTTCCAGGTCGGCGACGTGATCTTGTCCCTGCTGGCTTTTGACGAGCATGTCGTCAACGTACACCTCCATGTTGCACCCAATTTGGTTCTTAAAGACTCAGTTAACGAGTCTCTGATAAGTGGCACCGGCGTTCTTCAGCCCAAAGGGCATGACCCGGTAACAATAAAGCCCTTGGTCCGTAACAAAGGATGTCTTGGCTATATCGGGAGGGTACATTCGGATCTGGTTGTAGCTGGAAAAGGCGTCCATGAAGGACAGAAGCTCGTGACCTGATGTGGCATCGATCAGGGCGTCGATGCTGGGGAGAGGGAACGGATCTTTGGGGCACGCCTTGTTGAGGTCAGTGAAATCTATGTAGATCCTCCAGCTTCCGCTCACCTTTTTGACCATTACGACGTTTGCTAGCTACTTCGGGTAGCTGACCCCTTGTATGAAACGAGCAGACAAGAGTTTGTCTACTTCTGCGTTTACCGCCTGCTGTCGCTCCGGGGCGAACTTACGTCGCTTTTGGACGACCGGCTTCGAACCGGGGATCACGCTGAGTTTGTGCATGATGAGATCCTCGGAGATGCCGGGCATGTCAGAGGGCTTCCAGGCGAAGAGGTCGACATTGCGGCGAATGCAGCTGACCAGGGCGGCTTTGAGGTTGGAAGCAAGGGAACAGCTCACTCGGAAACACCTTGACGCATCACCTGTCTCAAACGAGACCTCTTCCAGCTCGTCTGCCGGTTCCGGTCCCGGTTGGGTTTTCTCGGGCTGCAGCTCGATGGCATCGAGGGGGAATACCCCGCCCCCGATCGCCGTCATGTAGCACGATCGTGCAACTTCTGGGTTTCCTCGGACAATTCCGACACCAGTGTTGGTAGGGAACTTCATCTTCTGGTGGTAGGCCAAGGGAACAGCTTGGAGGGAGCAGAGCCCGGGACGGCCGAGTATGGCATTGTAAGCTGCCTTGATGTTAACAACCATGAAGTCCATTGACTCGGTCCTTCGGTGTAGGGTCGTACCAGCTATGACGTCTAAAGTTACGATCCCCTCTATTGGCACCGGGATGCCAGAGAATCCATGCAAAGTGTATCCGGCTGGTTTTAGCTTATCTCAGGAGAGCTTCAAGTTCTCGAAGGCTTCTAGAAAGAGGATGTTCACCGAACTTCCGTTGTCAACGAGGATGCGCCGGACTTCGAAGTTCGCCATGCTGAGGCTAACAACGAGTGCATCACAGTGCGGGAGCCGAACTCCTTCCAGGTCTTTCCCCGAGAAGGAGACAGGGAGTTGCTGGACCTGGGGGGAGAGGGGGCCCTGGACGGT
The DNA here is from genome assembly GCA_017893485.1 of Hemerocallis citrina. Taxonomy (NCBI): domain Eukaryota; kingdom Viridiplantae; phylum Streptophyta; class Magnoliopsida; order Asparagales; family Asphodelaceae; genus Hemerocallis; species Hemerocallis citrina. The sequence continues at coordinate 351,331,825 of CM030359.1, read as the reverse complement.
GTTGACATCCCGAATGAATGCCTTGCGAAAAGCATTGGACTCCCCTCCCATTGGCCCACCGTGGACGCAATGTAAGATGGCTTGACCCTCGGGCTCTTCAAGCTCCTGGTCCAGCTCGGTGCGCTGTCTGGGCGCTCGAGGAGGAGGGGAAGCCCTCCTATTCCTCGTATCCCTCTGGTCCCGAGCGTCTTCCTGTTTGAACTCCCGAAGGTACCCTCGTTGGATGAGGGCTTCGATCTCGTCCTTCAGGGCACGACAATGATCCGTGTCGTGCCCATTGTCCCGATGGAAGTGGCAGTAGAATCGCTAATCCTTCTTCTTATTGTTGTTGTTCTTTGGCCGCGGGGGGAATTGTATGAGGTCCCTGTCTTCGATTGCTAAGAGAATGGTTGACACGTTCTGCGTCAGCGGAGTGTATCTCTCGAAGCGAGGGACCGGAGGGACCCTTTTGGTGGCTCCCCCATCCCTTATGACTTTCTTTGCTAGCTCTACCTCGTCGGCCTTGCATTTTCCCTTCCTGGAGATTTCTTTCGAGTCCTCTGGATTCAAGGTCTCCGCAGCTCGGAAGTACTTTTCGACCCGATTGAGGAGGTCGGGGAAATCTATCGGGGGCCTCTTCGCCACGGAGGCCTTTAGCTATCCATGATGGACGTTGTGCCGGAATGCTGCCGAGGCGACCCCTGGGTCGAGGGAGGAGACCGACCACACCTCGGCGGTGAACCTTCGGACGAACACCCGGAGCGGCTCCCCTTCCTTCTGCCGGAGGCCGAGTAGGGACGCACTTGTCCTCTCGGCCTTTCGGCTGGTTACAAAGTGGGCGAGGAGGTTGCCCTCCAGTTGGTCGAAAGAATAGATGGAGCCGGGGGCGAGCTTGGAGAACCATTCCCGAGCCGGATCCCAGAGGGTGGCTGGGAAGGCGCGGCACAGGAGGGCATCCGATGCGCTGTGAATCATCATGAGGGTTTTGAAGCCCTCCATGTGATCAGCCGGATCGCCCTCCCTGTCATAAGTCTCGAATTGAGGTGGGCAGAAGTTCCGGGATATTTCCGCCTACAAGATGGCGGCAAAGAACGGGGGTCGGACGGGCCTGTATCCGTGGGTCGGCCTAGGGCCGCCTTCGCCGAAGTGCTCGAGGTGGTCTTCCATTTCTTAGAGGCATTTCAAGATGTCATCGTCATACTCCGGCTGGATGGTCGGGACGCGAGACACGCTGGCCTCGGCATCCGAGCGGGAGCGAGAGTGGCGGATGCTGTCATCGACGGGGGGTCCCCAGATGGCCTCCATGATTTCTTTTCGGAAGTCTTGGAACTCCTGGTGGGTGACCGGGGCTCGCTCGGCCCAATTTTGTTGAGCCGGTGGGCGCCGGCCGACGCGGCTGAGTGCTGGCCCTCGCCCTTGGGACGAAGGTTTGGGATGGTTCGGGGCCGAGTTGGAAGTGGCCCCTCCCCTGGACCGGCTGGCCTGCCGGTTCTGGATTACCCCTCGTAGGTCGGGCTGGACTGGTCGGGAGGCCCCCGGTTGGTGTCCGTGACTGGCTCCGGGGTTGTTGGATCCATGAGCATTGGCATCGACACCCTGAGGGGGTGCGTCCTGCCGACGCACAGAGGTAACGATTTTCTTGGCCTTGGGCGCCATGCGAGGTCGGGCAGACGGGGTACCATTGATGGCTGGACTCGGGTCGGCATATGCACTAGGCGTTTCCCATAGACGACACCAACCTGATGCGGTTTGTTTTTGGGAGGCATGTGGATGCACCAGGTGTGAGTTCTTACTCGATTTGTATTGGTGGAGGAAGCTCCGGTGCAGACGATCCTCAGCCGGGCGAACGGTACGGAGGTAGGCGATAGTGAGGTGGAGGCTGGATGCTCGGCTCGGATCAGGAGGCTCGAATCCGAGGTCTCGTGTACCTGCAGACGGTCTAGGAACACCGGGATTGGTCCCGGTGGCAGACCCTCCAACGATCTAGTCAGTTACTGAGAGAGAGTAACAGTAACTAGGGTTTTGAGTGGGAAAGATTGATTACCTGGATAAGGGGTGGAGGGTCTGGTATTTATAGGAGAAGCCAACCGGGTCTGGACCCGGTTGCCCGTGGGCCTGAAGCGGTGGAAGCCCGAGCGGTATAAGGCTGACGTAGCAGAGGCCTGGGCAGTTTCCAGGCTGACATGGCAGAGGCCCGGGCGGTTTTCTGATGCTGACGTGGCGGATCCGGATGATCCGACGATGCACGTTTCCTGAGGGGATCCTGTGGCCCAGAAGGGGCCACGTCATCCGACCCATATCAGTATATATAAAATAATAATATATTATAATAATTGTATATTACATAATAATATAAAATAATTTATTATAAACATATTTAATTATATACATATATATAATAACATATAATAATTATAATAATATATATGTAATAATAATATATTATAATTATATATTAAATAATTTATAATAATAATAATAAATTAAATAATATTGTATATAATAATATATAATAGTATATATAATAATAATATATATTATAATAATAATAGAATATTATAATAGTATATATAAAATAGTATATATGAAATAATAATATATATTATAATAATAGTATATATATATATATATATATATATATATATATATATATATATATATATATATATATATATATATATATATATATATATATATATATATATATATATATATTAAATAATAATAATAATAATAATAATAATAATAATAATAATAATAATAATAATAATAATAATAATAATAATAATAATGTAACAATAATATATTATAAATATATATATAATAAGGGTAAAAGGGATATGAGCAACTTGCTCATTTAGTAAATGAGCAAGTGATGAGGTGGCATGCATGTGATACATTGAGTATCTAACCACTTTTAGGATTTCCCAATCACATGCATGCCACCTCATCACTTGCTCATTTACTAAATGAGCAAGTTGCTCATATCCCTTTTACCCATATAATAATAATGATAATAATAATATATATAAATATATTTAGAGAGAGGATGTGAAAAAACAGAAAATAGTTGAAGTGGAGTTTTGTGAAAACTATTTTCTAAAAAAGAGTCTGACCAAACAAGTTTTGGGGTTTTGGAAAAAAAAACACCAAACCAAACAAGCCCTTAATAATTTCAAAAAATAAAAATAAAAACTCTGACGTAGCAAGGATTTGAACCGGATAGTTTCTTTATATTAGTTATGTACGTGCGTTGCACATGTTGGTAGAATGACAAAATGACAAATGGCACTAAGGTCTTCTCCCATTATAATATTAGAGATTAGAGATTAGAGATGATAATGAGAGAGTTCGAGTTATACGTGTAACACGTAAATTGGTAGATTAAAATAAAGTATATAATGGGAGAGTTGGAGTTGCACGTGCAGTGCACGTAAAGTGGTAGATTTACAAATGACACTAAGGCCTTCTCCAATTAAAATATTAGAGATTAGAGATTAGAGATTAGAGATAGTGACACTTTTGTAAATAATTATGTCGTAAATAAATTTGAACTTTGAGGGTATTATTGTAACTAATAAAAGTTGAGTAAATGAATGGTTAATATAACTCCACTTAAAATTAAATAGTTAAGATTAGATGGTTAAATATCTACAAATGAAAGATTGTCTATAAATGATAACTCCAACTCTCTCATTATAATATTAGAGATATCAGAGATTATTAAAGATAATATTAAAGATTACAGATTACAGATAAAATCAATTATTTATTTTTTAAAATTCTTTATTGTGTACCTAATTTCTACACGAAAAAATAAAAGTTTGAAAAGTTTTGAATAGGCACATGAGAACAACTTCCCTACTCATTTTGTTATATACTTTAATTTAATTATTAAAGAAGGACCTTGATTCAAATTTCCTTTCTTCCACGCCACCCATATTTATGTTTGGAATAGAATAGGGAACAACTCAAGGAAACCCCATGATGTTTGCTATTTAAATTAAGAAAAATTTTAACGTTATTTTTCGCAACCTAAACCTTTTTTTGCCGTTTGTTTTTGAATTTTCTGATTAACTTGAATTGTGTAGGTACCCAATATCCCTCCTCTTGTATTGATACCGCAACTCATCTCCCCCCATTCTTCTGCTATCTCTTTTCAACCTTACATCTGAACTGAAAGAAGAAAAAATATGAGAGAGAAAAGAAAGAAGTGTCCATTAAAGACAATGCAATGAGTAACCTCTCCCTTAGACTGAGGAGAGGATTCCATCTCTATTTGCGTTTCAAAAGTGAATTCACCTCTCAATGTCCGATCATTCGAGTTGGTGAGAGGTAGAGGACAAGAAAAAGGGCACCCAAACAAAACATAAGATGAGGGGTATTTGAGCAATAACACAATTCAAGTTTCACACACACACAAACCAGCATAGGGGGTTTAGGTTGCAAAAAGTAATGCTTAGGGGTGGGTATCGATCGGTATCTGACCTAATATGGACCATCCATCACCGATCCCAAAAAAACCGTTTTTTTAATTTTCTCATCCGCAACCAATTCGAACCTTAATTGGATCGGTTTTCATCCAAGCCGATTAAGCTCAGTTTGAATTGGATTGGATGGTCGGTTTTGCGTGCTATTTTTCACCTTCAACATCTTACAGAACTACAGACCTATATCACCAACGCCGATATTATTTGCGCACAGGGTCCCGACAGAAAATCTTGGGGACTGGAAAGGAATGGCACATTCACTGTGCGCTCCTTTTATAATCGTATTCACTTTAGAGGATGTAGCCTGAGTTGGTCAGGGGTAGTCTGGAAGGCGAAAACACCTCTGAAAGTTAAAGTTTTCATCTGGCTGGTGCTTAATGATGTAATTTTGACTAGAGAGAACCTATCGAAATGCCAACCGAATTTGGACTCTACATGTGGGTTCTGCAATACTGCCCCCGAAACTAGAGACCATCTTTTTCTAGAATGTCCCAGGAACAAAGCAGTCCTCGTGGAGGTACTTAGCGCACTAGGGACGAATGAGTTCCCCAGTAAATATGAGGATCTGTGGGTAGGACCAAAGTTCACGACTGAGAGACGATCGATGAGAAAACCTTGGTTTATCGCTATCGCCGCTACGACCTAGGGTCTTTGGCTATACAGGAATAATTGGTACTTCCATGGGACATGTAGTAGTATTTCTAGTATTTTATCTCAAGTATTTCTAGTATTTTATCTCACATTATGCATTTTATTTTCTTTTGGACAAATGTTGCCGCAGCAGGTCCTAAAGGGAGGATCGTGAATGTCTTTCAGGTGGAGTATGGTGATGAGGATATCGAGATTGGTCCCACGCTAGACTGAGGGATGTGCCCGGCCGGTCAGAGATGTTCTGTTAAGTGAGTGATTGATCCCCACCACTCCAGGGTTTTGTTGGGGGGAGTAGTTGTTCCTCTTTGTTTGCTTGGATTCATGTATGTTTGTACCGTCTTTTGTCCCACCCCCATGTTTAGGGTGGATTTATGTACTTTTGTGTTATAGGTTCTTGTACTTGGCTCAGTACTCTGAGTTTGTTTTATTAACTCCTTATTAATGAAACAGGGTGGCCATACTCCACCTTTTCCTTCAAAAAAAAAAAAAAAAAAAAACTTTCATAATTTTGTTGAAATTTAAAAGATCAACTTCAAACAAACTTAAGAAACATCCTGCTAAATGAATTTAAAATGAAGATTCATAAAACCACAAGTTGTTAATGAATTTTGCACTAATTGTTTGAGATGATGACATTTAAATGGGTGAGATAAACTACTTTTTCACTTGCATACTTCTGTAATCTTAGTTTATTATCATAAAAAAACATCAATAACCATAGCTAATTGAATTTTAGGTACAATAAAAAAAGATTTAGAAAACAGTTTCTGCTTGACTTGATTAAAGTAACTACTAAATGTTAAATCAACTTCATGATTCTATTAAGCTGGGCCACACTGTAAATCAAGCATTTCTATACAACATAACACACATGATTATGGAAAATCAAAACATAGGTAGAACAACTGCTCGGTTTGTATTAAAGAAATTAAAGAAGACTTTGTATCTCCAAGAAAATGAGAAATGACTATTTGTATATTAAATAAATTAGAGGAAAACTATATTTTTTTATGAACTTATGCATAGAGGTATGGTCAATTCGATTTCATCGGTTATTTGAAAGCCCCATCCAACAACCTAACCGGTCCATTTGGTTATTGAAGATCAAGAACCGGGCCAACCCAAACCCCTAATTGGTTCGGTTAAAAAAATGGTCGGTTCAGGTTGGATTGGTTCGGATTGGTCGGTTCGGATAATAGTTGTCTACCCCTAGTAATGCTAAGGTTTTGTTGATTTAAATAGAAAACATATTGGGCTCTTTTGATTTCCCTTCAATAGAATATGCAATAACAAAATATAAATCCTTTGCATCAAGAGCTCAGACTAATAACAATTGAGTACTTAATAAACAGTGGAGAATTAGGAAGCTAAGGTACAACCCCAGTTAACTTAGCTAAGGAGAGATTCCAAAATTCATATTTGATTAATCAAAAATAAAAAATTCAATCTTAGATGTGATCTACATAAAAAAAACTGTTTGTGTACAAAAGTTAAAATGAATTCAACAAGTTTAAACTGCTCATCATTCAACCTAAAGTAGAGTAATTCTATGTCGTTTTATAAACGTCAATTTTTTTTGTCACATGTTAAACAGTGAACTCTCGCCAAAATGATTTGAAATTTTGCACACACTTATTCTTTAAGGTATAAATCAAAGTGGGTTTTCATTTCGGAAAGTCGTGGTATTATTTTTGTAATGTCTCCCTAGCTAAGTTAGCTAGGACACACCGCAACCCCTTATTCTCTAAATAATGGTACTCTTTTCAAAATTTAATAGCAAAGCTATCAATTAGGTGTTTACAATGAGTTGCTAATTAATTACTAAATTACTAGTGTTATCCTGTGCAAATGCACAGCCTAAAATAATTATGTAGCGGTGTTGAGAGGGTGGGGGGGGGGGAGCGGCGGGGGGGTGCAGGAGTAGGAATGTGGGCGAGTTTGGGAAGAGTCGTGAGATTTGTGAGATTGGGAAAATAAGAGTCCCCAAGGTTCAACGAATGAATGGATCGTTGATCGTACCCGGATAGAGATGATCGTCTTCCTCTGATGTATCCAAGCCAGCCATACATAATAGAATAGATAGGCGAAGAAGAGACTGTGTTTGAGAAATTTGAGTTTTTATTTTGTTTTGATTTTTGAATAAAATGTGCATAGTGCACGTGTTTGTTAAATATGAAACCCTATTTACCTCTCATTTCTCTGTTTGATGAAGAAGAGGGGGTAGATTCTCTCTCATATTCTACCCTTGTACAATTTTGCACAAACTTATATAATATAATAGAATATAATATAATATGTATTATAACCTGTGCAATATTACACATAAAATTTTTTAAAGTAAGAAAATAATAAAACTTTTTTTTGAAAAAATCATCTAATAAAATCTATATAATAATGAAATATTCCAATTCCAATTTGTATGTAGTAAGAGTGAGGAGTTATCTCCTACGTTTGCTCGCATTTTTTAATTTTAAAAAGGAAAAATATGAAAAACCGCAAACAAAAATGGGGCAGCATAATATATTTTATAGATTCCTAATTTTTAACTTTTTTAAAGAATTTCTAATTAAAATTCCGTATTTAATAATGATTTATAGAAATTTAATTTAACTTCCTAATTTTAAATCATTTTCTAGGTTTTTTTTTGATTTATTGAGGGTGCGATTTTTGGAGCGATTTGGATCGCCCATCGCGCATGTGCTCGCCCGCTGAGTGGAATGAGGTAACATGATGATGTGATGACGTGGCACGATCTGGGACGTCGATCACGTGATGGGATCGCCCGCTGAGTGAATTGGATAGGAGTGATTGGTGGCAACGTGGCACGATTGAGACCGTTGATTACGCACATGTTCACGCATCTGGACGATCGGACGATCATAAATTGAGCAGGGGTAGTAGTTTGGTGTGTGCACATGTTAAGGTATGTGAATTCCTACTTTTTCTCTTTTTTCTCTATTCCAAAATGGAGAAAGGAGGGAGGAGATTGTCCTATTAGCTTAAGATATAATATAATTATATCTATAGCATGCTATAGATATAATTATATTATATCTTAAGCTAATAGGACTACTCCTCCCCCCTTTCTCTAGCAAAAGTAGGAGTTCAAACTTATCTTACAACGTGCAGACCACATATTTAACTTAATAAAACAAAATTAAAAATGTACAAAACACAAAAAAGTCTTTCTCTCTCTAAATCCCCCAATCCATCACCTCCCAAAACCCACCCGTCACTGTTCGCCGTTCGCAAATCCGTCCCAATTCAAATTGTCGTCGTTCGCCGTCCACCAATCCACCCAAATACAAGTCGTCCCCGTTTGCTTATCCTTACCGTTGTCTCTAACCCAAAACTCAATCGTAATCGTTCGTCGTTCACCAGTCTGCCCAAAATCAAGCAGCAGTAGTACGCCATACCCCAAATCATCGCTGAGATTAAAGTGTTCAAAAGTTGTAAGATCCTCTCTTATTTTGGATTATATATTTATTATTTTTTAGAATATTGTGAATATGAGATTAAGGTAACTTCCTATCTTATTTTGGATTGTATATATTGTATAATTATTTGCTAAAGAGATGAAAATATTTGATGAATCTAAGAGTAATGTCTAAAGATCCTTTGGTTTATTATGTGCAGCTTCGTCTTCCCATATTAAATTCTTCAATCTGTTTGATAAAATGCATGAATGAACTGAAATATGTTAGTTGTAGGTGCCTGCTATGTGGTGGGGGCATATGAAACTCAAGTGGATGGGTTTTAATTTTGAATTTGATTTGGGATTTATACACCAATCTTCGAAATATAGGGTTCAGTAAGATGCTTATAGATGTGGGAAGGTTCAAATTTTGGTTTGGGATTATCTTGATTACAATGATTTTCTCATTTGTGGCATACGAGGTGTTTGTGAAAATGCTCAAAAGACCTTTACAATTATTTGGCATTATTTTGATTCAATTTAGTCATTCAAATTACCTTCTGTTAGGTGTTGTCTTGCCGACTGATTTTGAATTGCTGGCGAATGTGGATATAGGAGGTAAAAGTCTACTACTTAGCAATTACGTTTTTCGTGTTCAATGGTTTCCTCTGTAATGGTTTCTCAATGCTAATGAACTTTATCCTATACTATATCTTTTGATCCATGCTCCAGTTTTATGGCGAGCATCTGTTGCCATTATGTAGGCGTGCAGAAAGGGGCTAGCTGCTTCATCATGAGCAATGTATTAAAATGAATGATGTAAGTCTCTTAAGCTTAAAACAATATATATGTTTATACTTTTTGTAACCCCCCTGCCCCGGGCTCGGACAATTTATACAATTTATAAGACAAATTAGATACTATGTAGTACAACTGCCCACCACAGGCTGCCTCTCAAAAGGTGGTTAACCGAATTGGTGACTCTTGATCCTTGGCATTTATTATTTATATAATATTTTTATCATTGAAACTATCGATGTGGGACATTCTTCCCACACCTTTCCCTTTTTCTTTATAAATCCTTCCTATAGAATAATTCCATAGGACAAAGTCAAATTCTTTTTTCATTATATATATTTCAAATCATATATATATTTCAGAAATACGGGGTATTACATACACCCCGTCTTTGGAATTCTGGAGACCAATCCCACTCTGCGGATCATTCTGTGGATCTCTGTTCATCGTCCTAGACTTCTGGGGATTGTCTGTCTCACTCCGCCGATCATCCTGGAGTCCATAACTCACTGCTCTCACACACTCGGTGTCGAAACCTGGCTCTGATACCATTTGTAACACCCCTGCCCCGGGCTCGGACAATTTATACAATTTATAAGACAAATTAGATACTATGTAGTACAACTGCCCACCACAGGCTGCCTCTCAAAAGGTGGTTAACCGAATTGGTGACTCTTGATCCTTGGCATTTATTATTTATATAATATTTTTATCATTGAAACTATCGATGTGGGACATTCTTCCCACACCTTTCCCTTTTTCCAAACCGTGTACACCCAGGGAATGATTCCCCCCCTAGGTGCCACGTCACCTACAAGAACACACAGCACACATAGTGCTGTGCTTCTTCACAAACCGGTGGGTCCCCCCACCTATTCACAACCAAATCATTCTTCACACAACCGGATTCAAACAATCCATTTCAAACCAAATCAATTAATTCTATAGAATAATTCCATAGGACAAAGTCAAATTCTTTTTTCATTATATATATTTCAAATCATATATATATTTCAGAAATACGGGGTATTACACTTTTTCTGACTAGCATTAGCACCTTACCAAAGTTTATTGAGGGTGTTTCCGAAAAGGAAACCTATATCTTGATTTAAGTTGTTTTATTGTTTTACTTCAATTTTGATTGAAGTTGCTTTCTTTTGCTGCAATCTTATTAATTTTTCTACTCAACGTTGATCTATGGTATAATTACCGTATTGGATTCTTACTTGATAAACTATGAAGATATATATAATCGTCCGATCAAATATTGTTAAAATTATTCATTTTTAAAAATTATGCATACTATTATATATATTACACTATTAGAAGAGAGAGTCCTTCCTCTATTAAAATAGAGCAAGGAGAGGAAAAGTAGAAAACTAACGCATGCTAATAGATGAGAAAAAAAGAAGAAGAAACGAACATGTACTAACACATGCAGTCAATTTACAAAATAAAATAAAATAAAATAATAATAAAAACAACCACTCACCTTCTGATGTTGATTATATTTCATTTGAGAGGGAATGATTTAATATGGAAGGCTTGATTTGAGATGAAAGGCAGTTGAGAAGCACACTGTGGAGAAGGAGATAGCAGAGTACATCAAGGAGGAGTCCAAGAAGAGCCACATCCCCACCTATTACTGCATTGTAAGCTCAACTTCGGTAATTATTCGACTTTTTTTCTTTGCTTTAGAAATATAGAATGATGTTGGTTGATTTTAAAATGTGAATTTGTTAATTTGTCATTTGTCATTTTTAATTATATTGTGATCGAAATAGTTAAGGGGTATCTCTAAATTTAGGGATCTAGAGTTTGACTATGTCTTAGTGTTGTGTCGGTGTTGAATAGGGTCACTTTTGTCCTTTAATGACTTTTATGTTTTTGTTTAAGAACTAAAGTTACCGTGCATGTGCATGATAATAAAAGAATATGAACCAATGAAATCTCCCTTAGTGATTTTAAAGAATATGACCAAATGACATAAAAATATCATTATTTCGATTTTCCAAACTAGAGTGGCACGTGTTATTAAATAAGATAAGTTGGAGAAAAAAGACACAATGCATATTATCATTGTATTGTTTAAGTTTCTTATAATTTTATGAGTCTGTTAAAAGTATTTTACTCTGTGCAATTTGCACATGATAACACTAGTATATATCTTATATAAATAGGAGAGAGAGTCTATCCTGTCTCTTCTTTCTTTATTTTGAAATAGAGAAATGAGAGAAAAAGTAGGATTCTTATTTGACTAACACATGTACTATGTACAATTTTACTAAGAAACCAAAATAAAATAAAAACCTCAATCCCTCAAACATAGTCTCTTCTCCTCCCACTTTCTCAATCTCACAAAATATCACATCTCTTCCCAAACTCACCCCGTCCCGTAACTTAGAATTAGGTTTTTAAGCAAACACAATTCATAAAATTATTTTTATATGATTTTTTCAGTCTATCATCTTTACCCTAACGTGTGTTATAATGCATGGTTTATAATGTATAACCTATTTACTGAATGTTAATAATGTTATAATATACGTGCTAACATAAATTAGTTGAATTTACGACATCTTTACATTGCATGCATTTTTTTAGCTTTAGTAATATTTAATTAGATAACACTATGGTTTGTCAGTTATTCTCCAAACCATCTGCTTATATGAGGATGATAATGAAGATTTCAATAATTACGGTAAAGATAATATTTATAAGTTTCTCTCAATTATCTCACTCTTTTTAAGAGTTCTATATAATTTTATGAGTCTTTCAAAACTATTTTAGGCTGTGCAATTTTACACAGGATAACACTAGTATATTATTATGCTAAACCACTTTTGTCTAGAATTTTTCTCATTTTTTCTTTTTAAACTAAAAAAATAGAGAGCAAATGTACAAGACAACTTCCCACTTTTGCTTCATCCAAATTTTAAACTGAAATCCCTTAATCAAACTTTAAAAATCGTGTAATAATGTATAAATGCTATTAAATGAATTTTTCAAAATAGTTTTATTATTTTCTCATTTTTAAAAGTTATGAGCAATATTGTTCAGAGTTATATCATCTATACAATATATTATGCTAAGACCACTTTTGATCAAAAGGTTTTTTTCCACCTTTTTTTCTTTTTAAAATTAAAAAAAAACGCAAACATAGGAGGTCTCACAAAAATCCAAAATCCGAAACCGATTGGATCAGAATCAACATGGTCTATTGCTGGTAGAGTTTGGGTCCTAAAATAGGACTCGTTCATATTTCCAGTTTGGATCTTGGTCCACTAAAAATGGACCCGACCTGTACTCGGACCCGGACTTGGTCTATTGCGAGTAGGATCCGGGTCGTAAAATAGGAACCCTTTATATTTTTGGGTCGGGTCTTGTTCTGCTCAGAATGGACAAAAAACCTCCCCCCCAATAAAAAAAATGGGCAAGGAGAAGAGAAGCAGCAGCAAGCCCAACCTCTCTATCCTGCCCGACACCACTCGCTCGCTGCTACCCAGATATGAAGGATAACATTTTTTAACAGAGTCTGGATTATTGAAATATTCCTGGGTTATTTTTATAACCGAATGGTAATACATTCCATTCATAAAATCCTTGGGGTGTGCTAAATGATGTTAAATGTTTTAAATCTTCTGTTAGTTTTACATGATAAAATTCTGATTTACAATCAAATTTTGAATATATTTTTCTTGTTCTTAATGTATTGAGTAGTATTTGCATGTCTGGTAATGGGTATCCAAACCTCTTAGTATTGTTATTTAGTTCCTTATAATTAATTTACTACCATTCGAGATTTACCTCTTTTTTCTTTTGAATGCTTTCTTACTATGAATGCTGGAGATGAATGTAGACTTTGTGATTTTCTTATGTAATTATTTTCCATTAATTCTTTTATATGTATTTTGAATTCTTCTAGATCTGTTGGAGTGTGTCTTATAGGTTTAATTTTTATTATTTTGTTCTTATCTATTAACTCTATATGTGCTGTGGGTTTACTTAAGTTCCATTTTGCCAAAGGGTCTTCTCCGCACAGATCTTCTAATTGTTTTTATAAAAAAAAATTTATAGTTGTTTCTTGAACTTGTTGTATTCTAGTTTTGTTTGGTAAATATTGGTATTCACCACGCTGGGTTGAAAAAACTTTGATGTGTGGCAGGTCGGTTCTGGAATAAGGTTGAGTTATTCTAATTGCTATTGCTTGGTGTCGGTAAGGTGCCGTAAATACAACTGATTTATGTGATATGGTTATGGGATAGTATTGTTGGAAAAAGTCATTTCCTAAGAGCACATCATTATTCATATCATCAAACTGGTATATTATTGGTATTTTTAGTACGTAACTTCCTATTTGTACATTAACATTTTGTTGATACTTATCAAATATGATAGTTTGTCCAGTTAATCCAATTATTGCTTTTTTATTATATTCATTTTGTTTCCATTTTAGTAGTATATTTTCGCGGCATAGGCTAGTGCCTGCTCCGGTGTCTACGAGGCTATGATAGTTTCTTGATTTGTATCCTTCGTAAACAAATTCTGCTAATATGTATAATGTGTTTTTTGTTGCTCTTAATGGATTTATTTGTCCAATATTCTATTTATTACATACTTTCATTGTTTACTGTTATTCGGATTTTTTCTTCTTAAAGTGAGTAAGGTTTTACTGATGTAAGGAAGTCAGTTCCTAGTAACATGGTGTTATGTGTCTACGTGTAAGTGTAATAACATTTTCTTTCTACCATTTATCCTTAGTAGCAGTATAATTTTATGTACAATTGGATGTCTATTATTGTAATAGTCTAAGTAGTAATATGGGTTTTCTAATGGCATTAATTCAGTTGTTTTTACATTTGTTTGTTTAATATGTGAATTAGTAGATCCTGTATCTACTAAGGCTACTTGTTTATTCCATTTTCCATTGTCATAATATTCTATTTCTATTTTAAATGGGTTATTGTTTTGGTGTTCTACTGTATTTATTATTGGTATTAATTCCAATGCTTGTTGTTTATTTCTTATTGATAGTGATCTCTTACCGAACATTATTTGTGGTTCTTTTCCTTTTGCAATTTCTTTTGCTTTATTAAAGTCGAATTCTATATAATTTGGTATAGTCATTTCAGGGTTTTCTCTAGCTGGTTTGTATCTTATAATTTCGCTGAATAGCGGCTCTATTTTAAAATTATCTGTATTTCTATTTTTTACTTTATGCTTACTAGTGAAAGCATAAATATTTCTTATTTGTATACTCATAACTTTGCTTTTTTCTATCATTTCTATTCCTGATAATCTGTGATACATGACTAGATTTTTGTCTTTATTTTCTTCCGCCAAGCTTATAGAGAAATTAGGTATTATTGTAAATTTTATCTTTTGGTACATTAGGTTTCCTTGTACTATTCCTATTAAGGCATCTTGTGTACTTGATATTATTCTATCATTCATTAGGTATATTTCCAGGGATGTATTTATCCGTTCCTTAAAATAGGCTTTTATTATTATTTGTACAGCTCCTAAATGTATGTGTCTTAATATTTTCTAGTTTTCTCATTTATTTTTTCCATCTCTTGTCTTATTATTCTTTTTGTTATTAATGGGATTATGCTTTTTCCTTGTGCTTGTTCAATGTCTATAGGTTGTTCATTATCCTGCCTATTATGATGGTACTTTTCTTCCTTTCGAATATTGGTAGTTTAAAATTTTCTTTTGGATTTATATCTAATTTGGTCGCTCTTATTTTATCGTATTTTTGTATGTCACATCACATTCTTTCTCTTACTTTTTAATAGTTTTTTTCCTCTTTCTGATGGTTCTCCTATTTCTATTATTTCTGTCATCATGTTTACTTCACATTCTTCTGTTTCACTTTCATTACTTTCACTATCTTCTTCCATTACCATTATTTCTTCATCTCCACTTATTTCTGACCATTCTTCCTCATATTTTATGGGTTCAAATTTATGTTATTCATTTCTTCAATTTCTTCTACGTATTTTATATTTTTTTTCATTCTTTTAGGGCAATTGGGTGATATATGTCCTACCTCTCCACATATGTAACAATTATATTTCTTAGGGTTTTTCGTATACTGTCTATTTTTATTTTTATTTATTCTTCTAAAGTATTTTTTATAGGGTTTTTTATATCTCTTAAACGTTTTTCTATATTTTGGTTTATATTTTTGGAATTTGTGTTTACTCTTTTTTGTATAATTATAGTTATTATTACATTCCCAATGATTCAGTTTTGCATATTCACAACAAATTCTTTGTTTATTTGTTCAATAGTATTTCTTTAGGTAGTTTATTAGTTATTTTTCTTGTTAGTAACAAGTATTCTAATATTTCTCTATTAATAATATGCTTTCTTTCTGTTAATCTTCTATCAATATATCTAATCTTAAATTTTAAAAGATTTTTTAATTTTAGTTTCTTTATTTTTTGTGAAATATCCAGCTTTTATAAGAATAAGAGATATTATAGTTTATAATTTCTAAAGTAAGGTTATATAGAAAATTTTGTTTTTAGGTTATTATATCAATAAGGTTAATTGGTTGAAATACACAAAATGATCAATAAGAGAGGACAGAGAAGCCTTTTTTTTCCCACAAAAATCCTGGAATTTCTTTCTTTCCAAATCACCCAAATTATAGCAATCATAGCTAAATCTGGACATGGACCTGCTCTCACACACTGCAACCTCTGTTATATCTAATTATCTAATTCGTAGATGCTACTGCGATCTAAGTTTAACACATTTAACTTAGCAATTTTTTGTCTTAGTCGCAAAGTTTCTCTAACCCAAATATGAAATGAACCGAGGCCACAGTTGGGAATAGCATCATTGAAAAAAAAGTTTGTGAAGTGGCCGCAGTCGAGAGCTGCGATATCGAAATTGAAGAGGCAGCAGTTCCCAACTACAGCCTATGCTGGCCTCAAAATCGAAGAGACAACAGTCCCCAACTGCGGCATATGCTAACTTGTCTAAAAATGGGTTACCTATGAAATTAGTTTGGGAAGTGGGTTAGTTGAGAAATTAGTTTTGAAAAAGTGAATTAACATGGGAAAAAAATCGGGTTGGCAATGGGTAAGGGTACTTTACCCAAATTACCCTAACGGTAAGGGTATGGGAAGATTTTTTTTACCTGTGAATATGGTAAGAGTGAATTTTTTATACTCATTTAAAAATAGGGTAGGATAAAAGTAAAGGTAAACATATATACTTAATTGTTTATTCTTTTACCCGTTTGAACATATGTTATAGACTCATTTATATATGATATCTAAAATGAGTATAAAGTGTAAGATAAGAATAATACGACTCACTATGTGGTTAAGTTAGATAAAATTTGAATCCAATGGAAGATGGTCATTTTTATTTATAGTTTTCATTCTATAACATAATTTTATTAAAAAAATTTTATTAATTGTTTCACCAGTTTACCCGTAAGGGTATGATAAGGTAATTTTTTAAATTACCCGTTAGGGTAAGGGTATAGTATTTAGACTTAAGAGTAGGATAAGGGTAAACCTGAGCTAACTCTAATAACTAACCCACTTTCAATAATTATTTGGCCAAACGACCCACTTCCAAAACATTTAGCCAACTGACCCTCTTTTACAAAATATTATTTTTAGGCTAAATTACTTCCAGATGCAAAATGGCAAAAGTTGAATTTGAAGGTTATTGATTCGGTGGTGGCATCCCTCAACCTTGATTCTGCCAATGGTCACCAAGAAGCTTCTTCTACGGCCTTTGTTCTTGCAGTGATCATTATTGACTGATGGGGTTTCGTTTGGAGATCTCACAAGAAATTACTGAAGCTACTCGAGTTTTGTTGCAATGGTTTCCTTTGTTTCATCTTCTTTTTGTATTTATGCGTGCTATTATCTTTTCTGTGCTATTCTTTTATTATGATCATTATTCTGTTTTTTTTTTTTTGGATAAAAGATGACTGATTAACGAAGCAAAGAAGTACAACCCATGTCTACTATGGGGCGTAACGCGCCGAAATAACAGTCTCCAAAACACATAAAAATAACATCATAAAGTAGCTACAAAATAACAACAAAGAAACAGATACATCAAGAGCAGTAAACTATTGCGTTGGAGATACGCCTGCTCCCCTCCCCCTTCTGGTGGATTACTCCTCAGAATTCATCCTCAGCTTCTTCCTAGCATCGACATACCCTGCCTAATCATGAATGAAAAGAAAGAATTTATGCATTGAAGTTGAAAATCTATAATGAATGTTACGAAAGCATAAACCGTTTCGGTCTAACCACAGACTCCACAGGGTTGCCGCAACTGCTATCTCCCACGCTCTTTTATCTTCACCCCTAATGTAATTCTCCCTCCACAGACCCCAAACATCAGTGGTAGACCTAGGATACCTTACACACCCGAATCCTCTACAAACTATTTTCCATGTAAGAACCGCCCTATGATACGTGAAAAGTATGTGTGTAGTGTCCTCGTCATCTGCTAGACAATAAGTGCATCTAACGTCGATTTGCATGTTTCTTTTCTTCAAATTTACTTTGGATAAGATTGCGTCATTGTATACTAGCCAACAGAAGACTCTAACTTTCAACGGCGCTTGGGTTTTCCAAATGACGTTCCCTACCAAACATCTAATACCTCCATCATTTAGCCAATTCTACATTGATGCTACAGAGAAGGACTGAGACTGATCTAAATTCCACCATCATTCATCAAGGTCGGAATTCGTTTGGCCCCCTTCTGTTTGTATCAATCTATTGAGCTCTTCAAACTGACCTATACTCTCCTGATTTAATTGGCCATCAACGGTGAACTTCAATTTCCCGCTTTTCCAGACATCCACAACTAAAGAATTTTGATTAACAACAGACTCCGCCGCTGCAGGGAATAGATTTTTTAGAGCTATGTTCCCGCACCATATGTCCCTCCAGTTGGGACTGGGGCATCAATAAACGCCCTCTGGTCGCAGCAGAACTAATAGAGCAATGAGGAAGTCGAAGTAGACGAGGCGAATAAATTGAGCAAGCAAGTAGATCCACCAAACTAACACAAACACAACAACGATGACTTATCCCGGTTAGCTTTTGCTTAATCCGAGGGAAAATATAGGGAAAGCTGATATTCAACTAGAAGAGATTACAAGGAGTTACTGATTCACTTGACATAAGGAATTAAACTCACCCACCAAGAACTATCTCTCTCTTGAGCCTCTCTTTGCAATGGAGAAAAGAATCTATGAAGTACTCCCTCTCATATTGGAGGAGTTTACAATATATATAGAAGAATAGAGAGAAACCTAGGTCTAATCTTGATCCTCAGTCGTCCGATAAAACCTGAAAAGAAGTAACTGAATAGGAGCCGCACGATCTGACTAGGAGTTGAAGATTCGGCTGAACCGACCTAACAAATTGAAGCCCAAAAAATGAATCAGCACCGCGGGCGGTCGACCATCCAACAAGACCGGTCGACCGTACCACTCTCTGACTTCCCAGTACAACGAGCGGTCGGGGGTGCGGTCGGGGGGTGCGGTCGACTATCACCATGACTGGTCGACCGCAACTAGCCTTCACCTGCTGTTGCTGTTGTTCTCCTTCTACTCGCTTCGATGCTTCGACCTTCATGCTTCATATTATCTTCTTTTAATCTGAACAACGAGTATATAAAACACAATTCTAACAAACTCCACCTTGGATTGCATACGAGTGCTATCACATGATGTGTTACTCATCTCCAAAATTCTAACAAATTTCACTTGCAAAGAAAACATAGAACAATAGCTTCTTCTTCTAGTTGAAATGATCTCTACCCAATCTCACCGAATCTAGTGCAGCCCCTCAAAGGCCCACCTCCGTAGATGTACTCATGAAGTTGCCAAACTCTGCACGAACTCCACCTACCCTTAGGATTTCTCCACCTCTCGACGATATTCAAACATCGTGGTCTCGTCTCGATAAATCTAGTTGCGGCAAACTAGCTGAGCTTGCGGGAATACCAAAAAAAGGAGCAACACTTGCGCAAGTATTTCGAATTCCCCAAAGCTTGTAGAGATTGTTTTGACTTGGCCCAATCATTCTCATACCTCTAATCACCTTATGATGACCTTGAAAAACAGACAGAACTCCACCTCGAGCTGTGTACCTGCAGCCCCCCTGCATCAAGAGTTCCTAAGGAAATCAGATTCTGTTTCAGCAGAGGAATATGCAAAACATCCCTTAAAGTGAACATGTGTAACCTGGCATCTTCAACTCAACTGTATCCTCACCCACTACTTCACAAATCTTCCCAGTTTCTGTTGTCATACAACGTACTGTAGTAGACTTATAAGTAGAAAACAACTCCCTCTCGGAGCAAATATGAGAAGAACTCCCTGAGTCAAGATACCAACTAGAATCCACTTCTAAAGAATTTGAAACAAGAAGACACGAATCACCTAAATCAAAGGTACTAACCATATTAGCGGCTGAACTCCTGTTCTTTGCGCTCTCCCAATTCTGTAATTTCCAACAGTCTTTCTTGATATGCCCTGACCTCTTGCAATATCGGCAACGGATCGAATTCTTTTGCAAAGCACTTTGTCTCCCCCCCCGAATGACCATCCACTGCTAGACAACTTGTAGGAATAGACGATGAAGATTTATGGGTCTCCTTCCTAAGTTGATTTTCCTTCAATGCTTTGATTACACCATCTACCGAAATACTCTCCTTGGCAGATCTACCATGTAGGATGGTCATGATCAAAGGCTCGTACGAATCCGGTATTAAATATATCAGGTTGAAAGCTTTATCTTCCTCACACACATCTGTGTTGATCGCCTTAAGTTCAGATAATACCTTATTGAACTCTGTAATGTGGTCTTGGAGATTGGTACCTTCCTTTATAGATAAACAGAATAACTTTCTCTTCCAATGCATCCAATCTAATAACGACGAACCAGAGTAGTCAGTTACGAGTCTTTTCCACAGACTTGCCTCGTCAGTTTCTTCAAGAAATCTGCACTTGACCTCGTCCACCAAGGATAGTTGGCTTAGACTTATAGCTCTTTCACGAATATCTTTCCAAATGTCATCCTTCATATCAGTTCGCTTTTCCTTCTTCTTTACTGCAGACAGCAACCGTTCTTGAACAAGAACATCATACATGTCAGTCTTCCAAAGATTGAAATTGATCTTACCATCAAACTGCTTGATCTTCAAAATACTGTGGTCTGTCATCTTAACCAAGGAACTCGGCAACCTGAAGCTCTGATACCAGTTATTGGGATTGGGGTGTCAATAAACGCCCTCTGGTCGCAGCAGAACTAATAGAGCAATGAGGAAGTCGAAGTAGATGAGGCGAATAAATTGAGCAAGCAAGTAGATCCACCAAACTAACACAAATACAACAACGATGACTTATCCCGATTAGCTTTTGCTTAATCCGGAGGGAAATATAGGGAGATCTGATATTCAACTAGAAGAGATTACAAGGAGTTACTGATTCACGTGACACAAGGAATTAAACTCACCCACCAAGAACTATCTCTCTCGAGCCTCTCTTTGCAATGGAGAAAAGAATCTATGAAGTACTCTCTCTCATATTGGAGGAGTTTACAATATATATAGAAGAATCGAGAGAAACCTAGGTCTAATCTTGATCCTCAGTCGTCCGATAAAACCTGAAAAGAAGTAACTGAATAGGAGCCACACGATCTGACTAGGAGTTGAAGATTGGGCTGAACCGACCTAACAAATCAAAGCCCAAAAAACGAATCAGCACCGCGGGCGGCCGACCATCCAACAAGACCGGTCGACCGTACCACTCTCTGACTTCCCAGTACAACGAGCGGTCGGGGGTGCGATCAGGAGGTGCATTCGACTGTCACCATGACTAGTCAACCGCAACTAGCCTGCACCTGCTGCTGCTGCTGTTCTCCTTCTACTCGCTTCGACGCTTCGAACTCCATGCTTCATATTACCTTCTTTTAATTTGAACAACAAGTATACAAGACACAATCCTAACACTTCAAAATCTAGTACTCTTGCCATTCCCAATCCTGCACCTAGTATTGGCATTGAAAATGTCCCCTTGCTTCGTCACCCCTTTCCAAAGAAGGGAAACCTTACCAAATGCGCTCCGCCCTCCGAATCGATACTTTTTTCTTTTGCAAAAGAGGTCGAACGAGTATCTCCACCATCCTTTTCTTTGTTTGAAAATTTTCCACCACCATTCACTAAGTAGCACCCGATTCATTTCATGAAGATTGAGGATTCCTAATCCGTCGAATTCTCTTTTCTTACAGACTCTTCCCCACTTAATGAGATGAAACCTTTGTTTCCTTCATCTGTACCTTTCCATAAGAAACGCCTTCTCATATTATCTATCTTATTGATAACCCACTTTGGAAGCTCGTAGACAGACATGAGGTAAAGTAGAATTGAGCTAATAACCGAATTGAGCAGGGTGTTCCTACCTCATAACGAGAGGAATTTGCTCTTCCACCCAGCCAGCTTCTTGGCTATCTTGTCTATAAAGGGAGACCAGTTCTCTCTTAACAACTTTCCTAGCCTAATTGGTGTCCCCAGATATTTGATCGAGAATTCGGCCATCTGACAACCTAAGATTGCCGAGATATTGGTTGTCGACATTGATAAATGTTCGCTAATCAGGGTAATGCAGCTCTTTCTAAGATTTACTTTCAACCCCGATCAACTTTGAAAACAGACTAGCGCAGCCATGATAGCTACTATCTCATCTATGTTTGCTCTCCCAAATAAGAGGGTATCATCTGCATATTGGAGAATGGTCATAGGTTGATCAATACCTTTGATCCTAATGCTCTTGATGACGTTGTTCTCTTGTGCATGTTTAATCATTTCGGCCAATCCATCTGCAATGATGGTGAACAATAGTGACAAAATCGGGTCACCTTGCCTAAGCCCTTTTTTACATCTTATTTCCTTTCCTTGCCACCCGTTCACCTGAATGATCAATTTTCCTCCTTGAACGCAATGCCTGATCCATGATCTCCATCTTTCTCAAAATCCTTTCAGCTTAAGGGCTTCGTCTATGCATTCTCAGTTCACTGAGTTATATGCTTTTCTGAAATCTATTTTCAGAAGGAAACCGTCTGCCCTTTCTTTGTTTCCTCTGAAAACAACTTCATGAGCGGTCGTTATGCTATCCGCAATGTCTCTTCCGCGGATGAAACCGCTCTGCGACGTAGCCACCACGTCGTCTAAGTTCGGAGCTAATCTTTGTGCAAGGACTTTCGTAATTATTTTGAAGGATCCGTTAAGCAGACTAATCGGTTTGAAGTCCTCTGCTGTACGAACTTCTTGCTTCTTGGGGATGAGGATAAATGTGGCATAATTAAGCCTGTTTAGATTTGCTGTACCCTCATGGAAATATTTGAAGATATTCATTAAATCCCCCTTGATGATTTGCCAATAGATTTTGTAAAAAAATATAGGCAGTCCATCGGGTCCCGGTGCTTTGTCTTGTCCCGACTTCCTCGATGCATTGGATGTAAAAAAAATATAGGCAGTCCATCGGGTCCCGGTGCTTTGTTCTGCTCAAGTTCTGATGTATTTGTAGGGTTATATGATTAGACAGAAATAGATTTTTTTTTAATTTTATTAATAGAGCAATTTTTGGTTTATTCACAAATATTGATATTGTGCATCAATAAGGTCCATGCTGCATAGTAATTATGTCTATGCATGCACAAAGAATATATTCACAGTCTATAATAGAACTGTGCATTCTATTTGGCAGACTATAGTACAACAAGTGAGAGGGTTGACGCGAACTTGTTGTGTGAGTTCGTTTAGTACGAATTGATGGAACAAATAATGATTACATTTGTAAATAACCACAAGACAGTGTTATCGTTAAAGGCAATATAAACATGACCTCTAAATCCTGAGCATATAATGAACTCATTTTTTAATATCGCGCATTTTGATAAATCAAAAGTGAGGCCTTCTAGACCAATACCTCGATGCATTGGATGTGTCTTATTAGAAATATGAGAACATGTATTTGTAATATGGAATCCTATCTCTAAAAGAGAAGATATTTCCTTGTTCATTTAACGAATGTTATAATTTGACAGTAAAATCCTATGGGTATATTTTTCAGAAAAAATATTTTATTATATACTGTTACCGCTGATTTCGGTGTGGGGGTAAACAGATGAGATTTGTGAGTTCGAGAAAAACCTGAACAACGGATCCAAGCCTTCTGATTCCTGCCGCAACCTGCAAGGAAGTGCGATACATCGGGGTTGATTTCGGCGATGCACCCTCCGACGCTCTCGTCAGTAATCAGTGGTGATTAAGAAAAAGCTTAAGGTGGAAAAAGAGTGATTACCTGGTCACAGTGGTAGGGGGTGGTATTTATAGTCGCCATGGGAGTGATTAGGGGCCTGATTCCTTGTGTAACTGTCAGGAGTAAAATCCTCACAGTCTGTTTAGGAAACTAATCCCTGATTCCCGGTGAGAGCAAATCAGGCCCGTTGACTTGGTCAAAACAGTGACCCTGATTTGCCTCTTGTTGGTCTGGGTTCGCCTCGGGTCGGGACCCATACCCAATTGGAGTGGATCCGTTTGTGGGTTATTGGATCTGTGAGAAGGAGATCCAGTACCCGTTTCGGATCCATTTGTATGTTAAATTACCATTTTACCCCCGAGCTTCAAGATTCGCGCCCAATCTGGACGGTTCCGATTTAACCCCATTTTTAGCCATATCACGAGCCCCCCACTCCTAAAGACTGAGTGTGATCAGCCTTTGAGGAGTAGTTTAGCTGTTTTAGTGGCTGGTGGAGTTGTATCGGAGCCCGAATGGAGGATTTTGAATCTCGAAGGAGGTAGTGAGGTAATTTTTTGATGCCATGTGCTGTTCTGTAGCCATATCGAGTATTTGACGGCTTTTATCTATTTTTTCGGACTATTTATTTAATTTTGCGATGTGTTAACTAATCGTTCGGGGGCCTTAACAGTACATTCTAGGCAATAATTGTTCATTCAGGGGCTCAAAAATATCCCCCCGAATCTTTAATTATTTTCTAGAATTTTTAGTTAATTTTCCCAAATTTTTAGCAATTTTTTGCAACTTTTAAATAAATAAAACGATTTAAATAAATAAAAAATGATTTTTAAATACTGATTTATGGCGTGGCCTGATCTGGATCGTTGATCGGAGGCGAGCACGAATTTCTGAGAGATCTGACGGTTGTAGTCGCTCGGCAGCCATTTTCTCGCTTTTGACGCTCGGATGGGCACTTGCTCGGTTGGCCGACCGGAGGGGTGAGGGTTCGGTCTGCCGAGCGACGTGGCGCAATCTGAGCTGTCAGATGGTGGCGCGGATCTCAAGACGGGCGCACTTCCCAAGAAAATGCTATCTTATCGTTTAGTACACGTGGCAAGATCTGGGCCGTTCATCATCAGGAGCGCGATTTTCTGGAACATCCAACGGTTGTGGTGGTTCGGGTGCTTTTTTCTCCGTTTGTGAGCTCGGAATGGCACTTGCTCGGTTGGCCGATCGGAGGGGTGAGGGTTCGGTCGGCCGAGCTGCTTTCTGGGCCGTCGGATGTGCATTCGCTCGGTTGGCCGACTGGAGCTCTGAGGGTTCGGCTGGTCGAACGACTTTCTGGGCCGTCGGATGTGTATTTGCTCGGTTGGCCGACCAGAGCTCTGAGGGTTCGGCTGGTCGAACGACTTTCTGGGCCGTCGGATGTGTATTCGCTCGGTTGGCCGACCGGAGCTCTGAGGGTTCGGCTGGTCGAACAACTTTCTGGGCCGTCGGATGCGTATTCACTCGGTTGTCCGACCGGAGCTCTGAGGGTTCGGCTGGTCGAACAACTTGGCGCAATTTGAGCCATTGGATGGTGTCGCGAATCTCGAGACGGGCGCGTTTCCCAAGAAAACGCTATCTTGTCGTTTAGCGCCGTCGGCAAGATCTGGGCCGTCTGATCGAGATCTTACACGAATGTTGAGGAGAAAGTGAGTTTTCTCCGTTTTGACGCTCGGAATGGCATTTGCTCGGTTGGCCGACCGGAGCTCCGATTGTTCGGCGATCCGAGCATGGTGTGGCGGTCCAGGCCGTTGACTGGCGGAACGAGTTTCGAGATGGTTCTGTTCCCATGGGCATTAATGGTGTCCCGGGGTTTGTGCGGCGTTCCATCTTCCCGGGGTCATTAAGAATGGTGCCCTTCAATTAATGCGTGGCGTTTCAACTCCCGAGGGTCATAATGGCTGGTTCTTGGAGGGTAGGTTATAAGTACCCCATTCCCCTTGTCATTTTAGTCACAAAAAATGTTGGGTTTTAGCCCTCGGAGGCGTCTGCCTTGGGTGGTTGCTCTTCGGCTATGGTCTTCTCCTGGTTCTGACGGTCCCGATGCGGATGTCAGGGTCGGGGGAGATCATAGCAGAGGAAGTGACGACCGGAGTCAAGGCGGATGCCTGTCTTGTGAAATTTTAACCTCGAGAGGTTCAGAGGGGTGGTCACTCTTTTGCCTTGTTCTTCTCCTGATCCTGACGGCCCCGATGTGGGTGTCAGGGTCGAGGGAGAATAGGGCAAGAGTGGTGACGACCGTAGTCCGGACCCGAGGGACGAGTTGCTTCGGAAGGACGGGTGTTCGTTCTTCTACCATGATCTTCTCCTGACTCTGACGGCCCTGATGTGGGTGTCAGGGTCAGGGGAGATCATGGTGGAAAAGGTGATGACCAAAGTCCGGATCCGGGGGACAATGTGCTTCGGAAGGATGGGTCTCTTCCGATCTCTGTCTTCCTTCTGGGCTGACGGCTCCTAATGGTTGTCAGCCCGAAGGAGTTAGAGATGGGAGGTGTGCCGATCTGCTTTTTAACCGGGCCCCGTGAGTCGGCGGTTTCCCTCTAATCCCTGAACAATTCGTGGCTTCGGCTTCGAGGCCGCAGGCTTTGTTTTGCTCACGGGTGAGAGGGATGCCGACCGTGACCTGGGGCCCGGGGGGCTCGCTAAGGGCGGTGCCTTAAAACTTTTAAGCCAAAATTTTTCCTGGCTTCTTTAGACGGAGGTGGGGATCTGAGGGCACGGTTGTCCGAGCGACATTCTGGGCCGTCGGATAGGCACTAGCTCGGTTGGTCGACCGGGATCCAAGGGCACGGTTGTCCGAGCGACGTGGCGCAATCTGAGCCGTCAGATGGTTGGGCGAATCTCGAGACGGGCTCAGTTTCCAAGAAAACGCTATCTTGTCGTTTAGCGTCGTCGGAAAGATCTGGGCCGTCTAATTGAGATCTTGCACGAAACTTGAGGAGAAAGTGAGTTTTCTCCGTTTGCGGGCTCGGAATGGCACTTGCTCGGTTGGCCGACCAGGCCCTTTGCTGTTGGGTTCGGATTGCATGTGATTCAGATTTAGATCCTGTTATGCCGAGCTACTTGACTTGGTGAAAAGACAAAGTGGTTTTGGGCCTTCGCGACGTTTCAAGAGCAGCCCAAAAGTCGCGCCCTTACGTTTGGAAGTCCAAGGGACTTTTCTTTTTTACTATAAATCTTCACCCCCCCTCAATCCAAGTCTCATTATTCACTTTCACTCTCTCTCTCTCCAGTTTTTACTTTCACCATCGAAGTTTTTAGCTCCTGGGTGGCGCTGCTAGCTGTCGCGACAAGGCGTTCCTTGGTTCCGGTGAACTTTTCCGACCGTAGTTGTCACCTCAAGGTCAGTCTCTCTCCTTTCTCCTTAGGAAATGGTTAAGATTACTTCCTCGGATGAGACCCCCGCCTCGGACCAAGTCGTAGGCCGAGCGGGCAAAGGGAAGGAGGTGATAGAGCCGACCGATCAGAGCGTTGTTCGGCAGAGCAAGGAGGGCGAAGTAGCCGAGCCGCCCCAGGAGGTCGTGGCGAAGTCTTAGAAGGGTAAAGGAGTGGTCACGATCATCGAGAAGCCGAAGACGGCGGGGGAGTTCGGTCGGCAGCCTATTGTTCTGTCGAGCGTGGGAGGCGTTCGGGAGTACTCCGAGGAGATGCTAGAGAAGGTGACTCAGGGCACCGCCAAGTCCGTGGAGGAGAATGAGCCGAGAGAGTTATCCGAGGTGGACCATACCATCTCGTCTCTTACCGAGGCCGATCTGCACCGGATCCGAGCTGGGTTCCAGATTCCAGTCGAGTACGGGATGCTTCTCCCCGGACCGGGATTCCGAGCCTCCATGTCGTCTTCGACCGACGCGTGTGTCTTTCCCCTTGACTCCTTGCATGCCGGGCTCTGTTTTCCGCTTCATCCATTTATTGTAGAGGTTCTCGTTTGGTACGGTTTGAGCCCCGCCCAGTGGATGCCGAACACTTGGAGGCATGTCTTGGCATTTTTTCTCCGGTGTCAAGAGGTCGGAGCTGAACCGAGCTTGTTCCTCCTTCGGAGCCTCTACCGCCCCTGCCAGCCGAACAGGAACGAGCAGAGGTTCTACTTCTCGCCGCGGACGGGCGTGAAATTGATCGAGAACTATGACTCGATCAAACATTGGAAGGAGAAGTATTTTATTATCCGAGCTCCTGCGCCTTGGGCAATACCGACGGCTTGGAGGAGGGAGGGCCTGCCCAAGCGAGCTAAGAAGGAGCCGGTACTGAGTGATGAGGAGGCTGAAGTCCTCAAGAAGCTCCTTGCCTTGCCAACGCTAAGTTGGAAAGACATTACCAAGGAAGCTTTGTTCCGGGGGGGTCTCAGTCCGATCGACCCTAGTATGATTCTTGTATTTTATTTCTTTGCGTAAAGTTCTTGAAAAATTCTTCTAAGTTTTTTCATTCGGCTTGCGCAGAATCTTCCAAGATGGACTACAGGGCTTTGATGGCGAAGGCCAAGGCGAAGGAACAGGGGTCGAGGAAGAAGAGACCCTCGGAAGGGCCTCAGGGCGGCCGAGCCTAGAAGATGCCTTCGGTCGCGGAGACCGCCGACCTGCAGAAGGTCGTTGTCCCGGCGGCCGGTCCCGAGCAGGAGAAGGCCGCGGTCCTCGATCCTCTAGCTCCCGATGCGCCGGCACCGACGGCGGAGGGGGGTGCCCCCGGCTCGTCGAGCGGAGCGTTCGGCGTGAAAGAGGTGCTATCCCTCCAAGTTCCGTCCCTTACTACCGATGCGGAGAAGATCTTGACCGAGAGGCACAAGCAGATCTTCGTCCCCAACTGGCAAGTGATGAATGTCGACGATTTTTTGGGCGACGGCAACATCTGTATGGAAGCGGTGAAGCACTTGTCGACCCCTAAGGATCGAGCGGCCCTTAAGGCCGGGCTGGTTGGGGACACGACAATGCAGATCGCTCGGAACACAATGTCGGTAAGTGGACCGAACACTTTCCTATTGAAACTTTTTCTGAAATTTTCTAAGTTCCTGGGTTCGGACTCTAACGGTTTGTTCTTTTTTCAGACCCTCTACCACTTCAACTTCTTGCTAGAGGAGTTTGCGAGAAAGGAACAGGAGTATGACCGGGAGAGGTCGGAGCGTGTCAAAGCTACGAAGCTGCTCGATGCTGAGCAACTCCTCTCGGCAAAATGGGGTGCCGAAGTGGCAGGGTTGGAGAAGCAGCTGGCTAACGCCATTCAGCTGTCGAAGGACACGGCAGCCAAGCTTGAGGCCTCGGAGAAGGAGAATGCCGAGCTGAAGGAGGAGCTGGCCAATGCTCGGTCGGAGGTGAAGACGGCTCGGAAGAGGGCTGAGAAGATCATGGCTAGGCACCGGTCTAAGGTGGCAAAGGCGAAGAAGGCTGTCCAGGACGAGGCCGAGCATCACATGTTCAAGAACATGGAGGACGCATACGGCCGAGCCCTGCTTCATGTCGCCGCTCGGAATCCGGGTTTCGACACGTCCTCCTACCGTTTCTACGACCCCGTGGAGGGGGAGGAGGAGCTTCCCCAGGGGATGCTCGGCCCCGAGGGACAGACTGACGGTGTCGAAGGCCCGGGTGAGACTGAGGCCGAGGATGAGGAGGAGGAAGACTCCGAGGAGGAGAGCGGGAGCGAGGACGAGGATGAGGTCGAGGGCGAGGACCAGGCCGAGGGGTCGACAGACCCGAACGACAAAAAGGTCGACCCCTGACTCGGTTGCCTCTTTTAGTCTTTTGTTGTTTTGTTTCCTTTTTTGTAAGCCTAACTGCGGACTGACCACCGCTCTTGTAAAACTTTTTTCTGAGTTTTGAATGAAAAACTTTGTTTGGCCAAAATTTATCCAAGTGTTAGTCTCCGGATTTTGTGTTTGATTAGGCGTAAAATTCTCCAAGTGTTGGGTCTCGGATTTATCTCTATTTTTCAGGTGAAGTTCGGTCCGATCACGGAGGTTGCACACCTTCGTAAGGAGCTGGCTAAAACGAAGGGAGAGCTCTCCAATAGCCGAGAGAGGCGGTTTTTCATGTTCTTGAAGCTGGAGGAGACAAAGGCAGCTGTGAGGGGGTATTGTCGCGAGTTGAAGCAACTACAGAAGCAACCCCGAGCCTCTTGTCCTGAAGGCAAGGTCGAGCGGCTTCGTAGAGAGCTTGTCGTCGCCGAGCGGAAGAACGACGAGCTCTCGGCCAAGATCCGACACTTGGAGATAGCAGAGCAAGGTCGTTCGGCGGAAGAAGAGAAGCTTGCTTCCGAGCTGGAGAAGGCGTCGTCCGAGCACAAAAAGTTGTTGGCCGAGGTCGACAAGCTTAGGAGGATCACGATAGATAGGGGGATCGAGGTCACCCACTACCGACGACTCGCGACCGATAGCGCCAACGCCTCGGGCTCATCAAGGCCTCCTCGTTTGAAGAAGTTGGCGAAGGACGACGCTTTGAGAGACAGAATCATTGAACTGGAGGAAGTGGTCGCGTCACTCAAGCCTCTGCCTGAGAGGGCCAACGTCCGCAGTACATCGTGTACTCGAGAAGAGAGCGAGAGAGGGATTACCTTCTACGAACTCGCGACACGTTTGCCTGTGGCTAGGCGGAGCCCTGCTGACGCTCAGAGTAGTGTAGCCATCTCGTCTAGTGGTGCCTCGGTCGGCGCCACAGTTAGGGTCAGTGGCGAAGGGGGATCACGCTTTATTGGTTTGGAATCGAGCTCGGAGGTCAGGCCTCGTCGTCCTCGCGTTTCCTTGAACCGAAGCGTACCCCTTCCGAAGAGGCCCTGAACATGTTGTTTTATGTTTCTTCTGGCTGTTGTAAAACTCTATTGTAGGGTCGGTCTTGTAGTATGTAGAGATACTATATCTGAATACGAATCTGAGAGTTTGTTTGGAAAATTCTTCAAGTGTTGGACTTCGGCAATGTCTTGAAATTTTGTTATTCGCTTTTTCTTCTTTTCAGCTCGTGGCGGCAGCTCAAGATGCCGATTCCAACTGCTCGGACAACGACGTTCGGACCGAGGTTGGCTCGGAGGTGATGAGGTCGCATTCGGCGAGGTGCCGAGAGCGACTCTATGAAGTCGAGCTGGAATTACGCCGAGCAGAAAGCGAGCGGGGCCACCTTCAGCTCGTCCTCAATCAGCGAGATGCCAAGATCCAGGGCTTGGAGAACAGGATTGCCGAGGCGACCCCTATGGGCGAGGACAAGGATTCGCAGACTGCTTTTAGCAACGCCCTTCGAGTTCAGTGTATTCGGCACAATTTATCGAAGATAATTGCCGAACGGGACGATTTGCTCTCTGAGATCCATCACTTGCAGCCCCTGGAGGCGAAGCTTCGGAAGGAGGCGGATGAACTAGCGGCCGAAGTGGCCGAACTGGCGACTGAGCGGGACGGTGATGATTTTTTCGTTTAAAAACCAAGTGTAGTGGGTCGGCGCTGTACTTTTTGTTTTCTAATTGCTTGTAACCGTGGAAGGATTGCTTTGTATTATGTCCCAACCATTAATAAAATTTCTTTCATGAACTAGCATGTCTTTTGTTGCTCTGCATAATTGTCTCGTCTATGATTGTGTTCGTCGTGCCAAGGTCTCCGAGCTGAACCCTCTTTTGTTCGTGGATCGGCGCCTTGGCGCGTTCTGAGGCGTAGGTATTAGGTACGGATCTCAAGGTGGACCAGCCCCCCACGGCAACGCTATCTTGTCGTTTAGCGATGCTGACAAGATCTGGGCCATTGGATTCTGGTACGAATCTCGAGGCGGCTCAGTTCCCAAGAAAATGCTATCTTTTCGTTTAGCATCGCTGGCAAGATCTGGGCCGTCTGATCGAGATCCTACACGAAAGTTGAGGAGAAAGTGAGTTTTCTCCGTTTGCGAGCTCGGATTGGCACTTGCTCGGTTAGCCGACCGGGGGCAGCATGATCTGACCCTCCTTCTTGTTCGCTTTCGTCTCGGCGACAAGAGTGCTCGGCCGGTGATGCCGAACAGTGCCTCGGTCTCCCTCTTCACGCGAAGTCGAGTGGTGAGTCGAGCCCTTCCCCATGGTGGGGTTCGCCGATCATAGCGAGTGTTCGACGGTTGTGGAAGCAATTCCGAATGGTGATCCACTCCTAGCTCGCCGAGAAGTAAGCTTGGGGAGTGGGATTGAACCAAGTGTTGGACTCCGGAACCATCGTGTAGCTCAACGGTTGTGGAAGCAGTTCCGAATGGCGATCTACCTCTAGCTCGTCCGGGGGCGAGCCGAGGAGGTAAAGTCGAGCCGGGTGTTGGACTCCGGAACCATCGTGTAGTTCAACGATTGTGGGAGCAGTTCCGAACGGCGATCTACCTCTGGCTCGTCCGGGGGCGAGCCGAGGAGGTAAAGTCGAGCCGAGTGTTGGACTCCGAACCATCGGTGTAGTTCAACGGTTGTGGGAGCAGTTTCGAACGGCGATCTACCTCGGGCTCGTCCGGGGGCGAGCTGAGGAGGTAAAGTCGAGCCGAGTGTTGGACTCCGAACCATCGGTGTAGTTCAACGGTTATGGGAGCAGTTCCGAACGGCGATCTACCTCGGGCTCGTCCGGGGGCGAGCCAAGGAGGTAAAGTCGAGCCGGACATTGGACTCCGAACCATTGGTTGAAATCAATTTAGAAAAACAAAAGATAGAGGCGGAGAGACGCAAGCAAATTTATAAGTATGAAAGAGCATCCTTCATTGATAATCGACGGCGAACCGTTTTTACATATTACAACTTATGAAATAGATTACAAGTTAGAGGAGAGGAATGGCTCGATATCCTGTAATACTTAGAGAGGTGCCAGGGCGCTTTCTTGGTATTTCAGGAGGTGGTCGGCATTCCAGGTCCTCGGAATCTCTCTGCCCTATAGATCTTCCAGACGATATGCTCCGGGCCGAACTACCCTTGTGATCATGTAAGGCCCTTCCCAATTCGGAGCCAGCTTGCTCTTCTGATTGGGGAAGGATATGACCAGTTTTCTCAGGACCAAGTCCCCTTGCTTGAGATTGGTGGATCAGACTTTCTTGTTATATGCCAATTCGACCCTCCTTCGGTAGCTCTGTTGCCGAATCGATGCTCTCTCCCTCAGTTCATCCACCAGATCTAAGTTCGCCCTGAGGTCTCTGGCGTTCTGTTCCTCATTGTAGGCTGCGAGGCGAGGGGAAGGTATTCCGACCTCGAGGGGTATCACCGCCTCGGACCCATAGGTGAGGTTGAAAAGGGACTCTCCAGTGGGGGTCCGCTTGTTCGTGCGGTAGTTCCATAGTACGTTGGGGAGTTGGTCGACCCATAAGCCTTTGGAACATTTGTCCAGCCTCTTCTTGATACCTGTGAGGATCTGCTGATTGGCATTTTCTGCTTGGCCGTTCGACTGCGGGTGGGAGACGGAAGAGAAGCGCTGTTGGATGGCAAGATCCTCACACAGAGCTCGGAATGCAGCCCCGGTAAACTGAGTTCCGTTATCAGTTACGATGACACGAGGGATGCCGAACCGACAGATAACGCTCTTCCAGAAGAATTGAAGCACTTTGTTCTCGGTGATAGTGGCGAGGGGTTCAGCCTCAATCCACTTCGAGAAGTAGTCGATGGCTACGACCAAGAACTTGAACTGACCCGGAGCTGGAGGAAAAGGCCCTAGTAAATCCATTCCCCACATTGCAAAGGGGATAGGACTTGATAGGGAGGCGAGGTTGGCTTGAGGGAGGCGACGAACATTGGAGTGTCTCTGGCAAGAGCCACATTGTCGAACGTGTCGCTCGGCGTCTTGGAGGAGGGTCGGCCAGAAGTATCCGTAGTTCAAAGCCTTCCGAGCTAAAGACCTGGACCCTAAATGTGCTCCGCCGATGCCTTCGTGGACTCCTGTAAGGCATAGTCGGCCTGCTCTGGGGAGAGGCACCTTAGGTATGGTCGGCCGTCAATCTGCGAGAAGGAGCACTTGTACAAGATCCCCTCGATCAAGACATACCGCTCGGCCCTGGTTCTGACTCGGCGTGCTTCTTTGGGGTCCTCGGGTAGGAGTCTGTCCCTTAAGAACTCCACCAACGGCCTCATCCAATTATCTTGCAGCAGGACCGGCAACGACTCCACCGAACCGGATTTCTCGTCTTCTATGCTCGGCCTTGAAGGGACCTCGATCAAAACGGTCTGCTCGAGACCTTGGAGGGAGGATGAGGCCAACTTGAAGAGGGCATCGTCCTGTGAATTCTCCTCACGAGGGACTCGTTGGATGAATGCCTCTTCGAACCGGCTCATGAGGGCTCGGACCTTGGCGAGGTACTTCGCCATCCGCTCGTCTCGCGCCTCGTACTCGCCCAAGACTTGGTTCACAACTAACTGAGAGTCACTGTGGACTCGGAGGCGCTGCGCCCCGGCACTTTGGGCAAGTCCGAGGCCCGCGATTAGTGCCTCATACTCTGCCTCGTCGTTTGAGGCCTTGAAGTTCATGCGGAGGGCATACTGGAGGACGAAGTCATCGAGTCCGTTCAGGATGATACCGGGACCGCTACCCTCGTTGCAGGAGGATCCGTCCACGAAAACTGTCCAAATGGGGGGTCCATTCGGGACGTGGCTGACCTCGGAAATGGTGGACTCGACGATGAAGTCGGCGAGGGCCTGAGCTTTGATGGCAGTCCGAGGTTGGTAGGAGATGTCGTGTTGGCTCAGCTCTATGGACCACTTCATTAGCCGGCCCGAGGTTTCAGGCTTGTGGTGGATCTGCTTCAGCGGTTGGTCGGTGAGGACCACAACCGAGTGGGACTGAAAGTACGGACGGAGCTTCCTTGCCGCCATGACCAGGGCGTAGGCCATCTTCTCTATCTTTGGATAACGGAGCTCGGCGTCCCGAAGCACCTTGCTCACGTAGTAGATGGGCCTTTGGGCCCGGTCTTCCTCTCTCACCAAAACAGTACTTAGCGTCTGCTTGGAGGCGGCTAAGTAGATGAAGAGAGGTTTCCCCGGAACAGGCTTGCTGAGCAGGGGAGGATTGACCAAGTATTCTTTCAGCTGTTCAAAGGACTTCTGTTGCAGCTCGCCCCACTGGAAACCCTTGGCTTCCCTGAGAGCCTTGAAGAAAGGGAGGCACTTTTCCCCCGACTACGAAAGGAACCGCCCAATTGCGGCGAGCCGTCCCGTAAGCTTCTGCACTTCTTTAACATTCCGGAGCGGGGCCATGTCCAGTATGGCCTTGATTTTCTCAGGATTCGCTTCGATCCCCCGCTGGCTCACCATGAAACCGAGGAACTTTCCTGAGGAGACCCCGAATGCACATTTGTTCGGATTTAGTCTCATATTGTGTCTTCTCAATACGCCGAACGCCTCCTGGAGGTCGGCCACATGGTCGGTACCTCGGATGCTTTTAACGAGCATGTCGTCGACGTACACTTCCATGTTGCGGCCTATTTAGCTCTGGAAGACTTTGTTGACGAGGCACTGGTAGGTGGCCCCAGCGTTCTTCAACCCGAACGGCATGACTCTATAGTAGTAGAGGCCCTGGTCGGTAATGAAGGAGGTTTTCGGAATGTCCGGGGGGAACATTCGGATCTGATTATAGCCGGAGAAGACGTCCATGAAGCTGAGGAGCTCATGGCCCGATGTGGCATCAATGAGGGTGTCGATATTTGGGAGAGGGAATGGATCCTTCGGACACGCCTTATTCAGATCGGTAAAGTCGATGCATATCCTCCAAGAGCCATTGGACTTCTTGACCATTACAACATTGGAGAGCCACTCGGGGTAGTTCACCTCCTGTATGAACCGAGCCTTTAAGAGTTTATCCACCTCCTCCTTGATGGCCTGCTGTCGCTCGGGAGCGAATTTTTGCCTCTTCTGCTGAACTGGTTTTCACCCCGGTTCGATACTTAGGCGGTGGACTAGCAGCTCCTCGGTAATCCCGGACATATCCGCGGCTGACCAAGCAAACAGGTCGCGGTTATCCCGGATGCATTGCACCAAGTCGAAACACAGTGCAGTCGGTAAAGACTTGCTGATGAGGAACTTTCGGCTCGGGTCCTCGTCCGAAAAGAGTACTTCTTCTAATTCGTCCGCTGGCTCGGACGTGGGTCGGACATTTGGCTCGGGAATCTCTAGGGTCTCGAGGGAGAGCACCGGACCCCCCGTGGAAGTCATGTAGCACTTCCGAGCCGTCTCTTGGCTGCCCCTGACTTCTCCCACTCCCGACCGAGTGGGGAACTTCATTTTAAGGTGGTACGCTAAAGGGACAGCTTCCAGGGCAGCTAGGCCGGGTCGGCCTAGGATGACATTATATGCTGCCGGGACGTCGACGACCATAAAGTCCATCTGCTCGGTCCGGGTGGTAGGGGTCTTCCCAGCAGTTACCTCTAGGGTTATAACCCCTTCGACTGTTACTGGTACCCCCGTGAACCCGTGGAGCGTGTAACCGGCCGGCTTGAGACGGTCCCGGGACAGCTGCAGCCCTCGGAAAGCCGAGAGGAAGAGGATGTTCACCGAGCTCCCATTGTCAACTGTAACACCTCGAATTTGTATAATACCGAAAATGCCTGTTTTTATATATTTGGAGTGGTAAAAAATTATTTTTGATATATTTTATTTAAATATTGATATTGGTATGGATATTTGTGGTAAATTGGTATTATTGATGTATTGGTGTTATGAGTTAGAGTCTTATGTGAAGAAATATTGTTCATTGTTATTTTGTAATTTTGGACGATTATTTTGAGATAATTTATGCATTTTGTATTGTGAGTATTACTAAAGTGTAGAGTCTAGGGTTTATTTGTAATATTTTGTTTATGAGGGGTTTATATGTAAATGTTACTTTAAAACCATTATACTAATATTTATTTATTTATTCATTTCCCAAAAAACCTCATTCCTTCTTCCTTCTTTCTTTCCTTCCTTTCTTCCCGATCGAATCCTTCGGCCGAACCCATTCGGCTGGCTTTTCCCCTTCCCAAATCCGATCCATTTTCCCATTATTTTTAAATTAATTCAGGGGGATGACTAACTGAAGGGTTCTCTACATCGTGGAAGTGTCGGATTTTCGAAAGGATTTCGAAAAGGTATACCCTATTTTATTTATTCGTATAAAATTAAGTGTGGTTAGTTTTATTGAGTAGGATTATGATGGTAGAGAGATTTAGAGGTGTTGGAAGTAGAAGATTTGGGGAATTAGTGGGTTGTTAGAGAAATTACAAGTTGTTAGTAAATTAGGATTTTGGGTTTGTAAAATAGAGATATAGGTATATAAGAATTATCTCTGGTATGGTGGTAAAAATTGTAGTAAGTCATTAGAATAATATGGGGAGTAGTGATTTTGGTATAAACTCGAATTATGGAGTTTATGAAATCGGGTAGAAAACTCGATCCAAATAATTATAGAAAATGCATATGAGGGTGTAGAGTATTATGAAAGTATTAATATGAATTTAGGAGGAATTTTATAGGCTTCCAGCTCAATTAAATTGAGTGAAATGGATTATAGGCGAAAAGTGCACGCCGGGTGTTCGGTGAAATGCCCGCGCGATATAGAGGTAAGGATTTGATGAATTCGAAGGTGTAGTTGAGTCTCATTATTATTATTAACCCTAATATGCGAGGTTAGGAAAAAAAGAGGATTAAAGAAATTAGAAAATAGGAAATTTTCTTATGAGAAAGCCTCCGATCAATAAGGGAATGTTTGTATTGGGACCCGAATTCGAAATCCGTCGATGTAGCTCAGCTACTTAGGTCATTTGTGATACGTGGGTGAAGACGGATTCGAATTTGGAGGTTCGTAGGTCGAGTTTTGAGCTTTAAACTAATCGGTTCTATAATTTTTCAATTAGGAGGAAAAAGTCGAACTTCGACTGGCTACAGGACGGACGTGGGATATCGTTTGCTTGATCCGTCAGGTGAGTATGTTGTATTTATAAATATTTTATATTGTGGCCAAATTTCGTGGCTTTTTGATATATTTTGTAAAAGATATAGCAAAAATTGATTTTCAATGAAAATACGGATTTTTGGGGCCCGAAAATGGGTTTTTGTGATATGTGGTGAAATTAACTATTTTAAGTATATAAAACCTATATTATGGATTAATGTGACGTGTTGAAGTATAAAAATTAAATATATTAAATCGTTTATGCATATATTTACCCCGTGCATGTTTTGTGTATGTTTTTGGGTATATAGGCCGATATAGGCAATTGGGTATATGCGGAGCCTGGTGTATGGCTAGCATGCTATGGATGGATGTTGTAAGATGTAATTAGATGAAATTAGTGATTGTGATCATGTTTTGAAAATCCGTGTAATTATAGCGCACGTTTTGTGCATGTTTTGGGGCATATAAGTCCTTATAGGTAATTTTATTTATATGAAACATGATGTATGAGCTAGTATGCTATAATTAGATATTATAAGATTTAATTAGAGGAAATAAGTGGTTTTGGCCCCTTATGATGGGAAACCCGCATGTGTGGTGTTTAGTTGTAATATATATAGATGATTATGATGTGTGATGCAATAATTGATGAAATTAAATAAGTGGGTACATGCTTACAGTCTAATCATGTTCGAAGACAAGTAATGGGTAATCATATGATGTTATTATGTGGTGAAGTATATTTTGATATGCTTATGATACGGAATAACACCGTATAATTCTTTTACTAAAGATATAACTTGGCGTATGTCTATATGTGGTTTAATGAAGAAGTAAATATCACGTACCCTTAATGTGAATTGTTATGGCAAAATAAATATCTTGGCGCATTAATATTATGCAATAAAATGATATGATGAGTTATGTGTGGAATAACAGGGTGTGTGCATAACCTGGTATATTGATATGAAGATAAAAGTTCAGCTGGTACGTGTTAATAAAATGTGGTATTAATTCTTGTGATTAAAGTCAAGGATGTGGCTATTGTTTAATTAAAAGCTGTGATGCTTTATGTTGAATTAGTAAGTTGAAAAGATGAAATGATTAATGCTAATAACAGATGATTTTGTTGACCAGTACCTACAGCAATCCTGGGGGTTTGGGCTAGACCTCCTAATACCCAAGGACCGGCTTGGGGTGCGGTGTTTTTCCCTCCTGGCTATCAGCTGGGAGGAAGTACCCAGTATATCTGGGGTGCGGTGTTTTTCGCCCAAGCTATTGGCTTGAGGCCCGGTTTCCCTCGATGACAGCTGTCGCGAGGAAGTACCCAGTTTATCTGGGGTGCGGTGTTTTTCCCTCCTGGCTATCGGCTGGGAGGAAGTACCCAGTTTACCTGGGGTGCGGTGTTTTTCCCTCGATGACAGACGTCGCGAGGAAGTACCCAGTTTATCTGGGGTGCGGTGTTCCCTCGCTAGTTCAGCTAGGAGGAAGACGTAGCCTCGGACGAGTAAGACTCTGTGTGAGCATCGGTCCGCGTGTTTTACTGGGCTGTCGGCTTTCAGTATATTGGGATACTGTGGCTCACTGGTCGACAAACTAATAAAATAAATAAGTGTTAATAACAAATGGGGTAGTAAAGAAAGTGGATAGTGAAATGTGAATTGTGGAAGAGAAAGAAAGTAGTTGTGAATGAAGTAAATGTGAAAGAAAATGAGTAATGTGTTAGTGTATGAAAAGAAGTGATAAATGTAGTGCGTGGTTAATTTAAAATGATAATAATAGAAGAGACATGTATTCTTATGAATAATACGAAGTAATGGTATTATGTGTGTGATCATTAAAGTAAAATACAGTTGATGTGAGTTGTACCTTGGAATTGTGTCAAGGAACGACCTGCCCGCTATTTCTGTGGAAATGGTGGGAACTACCTGCCTTGGCATAATTCGCGGGGTGAGTTGTTATAATAGTGTTAATGATTGATGGAAATGAGAAATAAAGTAAAGTGAAGATGATAAGTGATTGAAGTGATTAATAACCAAGCTATCGGCTTGAGATGTGATGTGATATTACCCAAACTGTGTGTTTGGGGTGTGGTGATTATTACCCAAGCTATCGGCTATGGGATGTGATATGCTGTGGCCCCAGATTGTGTTCGGGGATTAAGTGAAAATGATAATAAGATTTATTGTTTATAAGAATGAGAAATTACTAAAGTGATATAATGAGATGTGAATGAGTTATAAAACATGGTATTGATGCAA
Source organism: Hemerocallis citrina (assembly GCA_017893485.1). Lineage (NCBI taxonomy): Eukaryota > Viridiplantae > Streptophyta > Magnoliopsida > Asparagales > Asphodelaceae > Hemerocallis > Hemerocallis citrina. The sequence goes on along the minus strand of CM030359.1, from coordinate 351,292,080 downwards.
TGAGTATAAGTATTCTAATTAATGATGTGTTAATGATGTGATGAAATGTGAGTAAATCGCATGGGCAATGAGATGTGGTATTTATGTCATAAGGCATGAAGGAAGGTGGTATTATGAGAATAGATGCATATGTTTATGATGTGATATTTATTACAACACAATAAAATAAATACCTGTATTATGAGATTGGGTATGAAAATGGTTATTAAAGAAAGTATGTTGTGATATGAGTTTGTGTACCTTGGAAGTGTGTCGGGGAACTACTCGCCCGCTATTTCCGTGGAAATAATGGGAACTACTTGCCTCGGCACAACTTCCAGGATGAATGTGTGTGTTGATGGCATTATAAGTAAATGAAACGCATGGCTTAATAGAGTTGGAGAAATGATGTAATAACATCATGTAGTTATATTAATATAAATAGTGAAATGCTGATGTGACGATAAGTGTGGAAAGATGAATATTCGTAATATGCGAATGTAAGACAAGGATATATATGAGGTTGATGTGAAATATATAGCGGAAAGGAATGAATTATGGGAAATTTTGTGATTCGATGCTTATTTGACGAGTATTTGGATATAATTCGTATTGATGATGTTTTTAAGTTCAGATATTCCAGGTGTACCTTCTTACATGATGTTTGTAAGTTTAAATTATTTTCTTTATGCAATTTAATTCATTTGTTAGATTTTTAAATTATACTCACACCCGAAATGGCTGATCCCTTAGTGTTTGGGGGGTTAGGGGAGTCTGAGGACTACCCTAGATTTCCCACTGTTGCAGGTTCTCATCAGTGCAGAGGTGAGGCGTGGATTGGTAGAATAAATTTTTATTTTAAAACTTTGTACTATTTAGTTATAGGAATAGTAAAATTTATGATCTAAATTGTATTATGGGTGTATAAGTATGTATATGACGATGATGAGTATAGTGTGAGGTGGTGTGGTATGTTTGTGATCCGTACCCATCTCGTTGTGGAGTACCGGGCTCTGTGGTAGGTTTTACAAGGATTTTTCTAAAATTTTACCTTGTTTTTCAAAGAAATTTATAGTTTTTAATTGATATTTGATAATCCGTTATGAGTTTGTCCCCCAGAGCATTATATTATATTGCCTGTGTATATCTGCTCATTTTGGTCTGGGGAGCCCATGAAAATATTATGTGGATTGTGAGCTACGGAATTTTGAGCAGAATTCCGTAAGCTTTTTGTGTTTCGGGGCAAAATTTACAGGGGAGACTCTGTCAAAATTTTTCCTAAAATATAACTTTCTTAGTTTATGATTAAAGTGATGTAGAAATTGAAGGAATTGAATTTGGAGGAAAAAAAAAAATTTGTTGGGGTGTTACATCAACCAGGACCCTCTGCACCTTAAAGTTTGCCATGCGAAGGTCGATGACGAGGGCGTCGCAGTGGGGAGTTCGGACCCCCTCGAGGTCTTCATCGGAGAAAGTCACTGGGACACCGAGGCCTTTGGGAGGAGGGGCGCTGTGAACCGAGTTGAGCTCTCGGACGAAGGTCTTCCAAGAGGAGTTGGAGGAGCCCCCATGGGGCCTCCGTGGATGAGGTAGAGAACTCGTTCTTCCTCAAACTCGGGGGTCTCGTCGCGCCTCTCGGAGCATTTGTTAGCCCCCCGAGGCGGAGGAGTGTTGCGATCCGCCCGATCGTTTGCATTCATATATTTGGCCAACTGCCCCCTCTAGATGAGGGCCTTTATCTCATTTTTCAACGCCCGGCAGTCGTTGGTGTCATGGTCGTGGTCCCGGTGGTAGCGGCACCATTTCTCTTTGTTCCTCCTCTTGGCCGGGGTGTTCATTCTTGGAGCCGGAGGTATGACTCCTTCTTTCTCCACTTCCATCAGGATGGTGGAGACATTGGTGGTGAGGGGAGTGAATTTCTCGAACCTGGGCGGAGGACGGCGCTGACCACCGTTGTCCTTCTGCAGTTTCTTGGACCCCTCCTCCTCTGTCGCCTTCCTCTTCGATCCGGAGGCCGATCCCCCGAAGTTCAGGAGGCACTCGGCCTCTTCCGCCCGAATGTACTTCTCGCACCTTAGAAGAAGATCGGCGAAGTTGTGCGGGGGCTTCTTGGCGAGGGACGACCGGAGGTTGGAGTTGAGGACATTCGACTGGAACGCAACGGTCGCCACTGACTGGTCTAGGGAGGCGATAGACCTGACCTCTGCGGTGAATCTCCTCACATAGTCCCTTAGCTTTTCTCCCCTCTCCTGTCGCAGGTTGAGTAGGGAGAGGCTCGTCTTCTCAGCTCGCCTGCTACTCACAAAGTGAGTTATGAAGAGCATTTCGAACTGCTCGAACGAGAAGATGGAAGAGGGAGCGAGCTTGGAGTACCATTCCCGAGCCGACCCCCTGAGGTGGCGGGGAAGGTCTTGCAGAGCATGGCATCAGAAGCTTGATGGATCAGCATTAAGGTCTTGAAGCTTTCGACGTGATCAACTGGGTCGGACTCTCCTGAGTACGTTTCAAACTGCGGAGGTTTGAAACCCCTCGGTATGGGGGCCTCCATGATTGTCCGAGAGAATGGGGGTCTGCTGGGGCGGACGGTCCCTGCTCTCAACTCCTCCTCTTTTTCCATGCGACCGATGCGCCTCTCCACCTCGTGGAGACGACGGTAGAGGGCATCGTCCCTCCGCTGGTAATCAAACGATCCCCGGGACTCTTCTTGATAGGAAGGGGAGCGGGGACTGCGGCGTCGGTAGTCCTGGGATCGGCGAGGACTGTAGGGGTGTTGCTGGCGACTGGGAGCCGGGAGAGGACTTCTGGATCGGTGGCGAGGACTGGGAACCCGCGGGGGTGTTGGAACCCTCTGGGCATTATGGTTGTTGGGGCGCAGGTTGAGGGCCTGCAACACAGTCTCCTGGAATTGTAGGAACTCGGCACGAGTGATAGGTGCCTCATTGTTCCTCGGATGATGCCGATCCGCGGGGGAATGTGGCCTCCTCCTTCGGCGCTCGGGAGATTCCGCCCGGCCCCTTCGGTCTGGAGACCTCCTACCGTCTCGGCGATGAGGAGATCGCTCACCATGATGCTGGCGGGAGGCTCCCTCTCGGGCCCGCCTCTCATCTAGGTGGTTGCGAAGGTCCTCTTCCTTTTGGCGATTTAGGACGGTGTTGCGGAGATCGGAGGCTCGGGGATGATGGGAAGCCATAGAGTCCGAGGAGGCGTTATGAATTGAGACGTGGTCCGGATGAAGTGGTTGCTTCTGCCTCCGCTGGTTCTGACCAGCAGGACCATTTGGGGGTTGTTGGTTCGGAAGAGGAGGCTGGCCCTGTTGGGCCGGGGGAGGAAGTTGTTCAGGCTGTGCAGCAGGATGGACAGGGACTTCCTCCGGCTGATCGGCTGGATTGGGTCCGCGGTTGGACCCTCTAGATCTGACCTTCTTGGGAGGCATGGTTGGAGAAGGGCTATACGACAAGGAAGAGGCGGAGGCTGTTCGTGTGGTTTTTCCCACAGACGGCGCCAATCTGTTACCGCTGATTTCGGTGTGGGGGTAAATAGATGAGATTTGTGAGTTCGAGAAAAACCTGAATAGCGGATCTAAGCCTTCTGATTCCTGCCGCAACCTGCAAGGAAGTTCGATACACCGGGGTTGATTCCGGCGACGCACCCTCCGACGCTCTTGTCAGTAATCAGTGGTGATTAAGAAAGAGCTTAAGGTGGAAAAAGAGTGATTACCTGGTCACAGTGGTAGGGGGGTGGTATTTATAGTCGCCATGGGAGTGATTAGGGGCCTGATTCCCTGTGTAACTGTCAGGAGTAAAATCCTCACAGTCTGTTTAGGAAACTAATCCCTGATTCCCGGTGAGAGCAAATCAGGCCCGTTGACTTGGTCAAATCAGTGACCCTGATTTGCCTCTTGTTGGTCTGGGTTCGCCTCGGGTCGGGACCCGTACCCAATTGGAGTGGATCCGTTTGTGGGTTATTGGATCTGTGAGAAGGAGATCCAGTACTCGTTTCGGACCCATTTGTATGTTAAATTACCGTTTTACCCCCGAGCTTCAAGATTCGCGCCCAATCTGGACGGTTCCGATTTAACCCCATTTTTAGCCATATCATATACAAATTTTTATTTTTTTGTAAAAATTAAATTTTAGAGTCATTGTCAATTTGTATGAAAGTTTAAATGTGAAAACAAGGTTTAAGTTACAAATTGACCCATGGAGGTGGTATCACGAATTCCAAGGGTGCATTTGTGAATGTCGATAAAGGATGGGTATCTTGTAGAACTATATTGTGACATGGATCTAATAATAGTTTAGATTTTAGTTGGGGAGCAAAATACAAATACATAGTGGACAGTATTGTAATTTTATCCCAACTAGGATTTCCTAAAGTTCCTAACCCTTGGCTTTCATCTCCTCTATAAAATCTAGCCGTCTCGCTTGTGCCTCCCACCAGGATATAGAAGAAAAGGAGAGGAAGAACTAGAATTAGAATTGAAGGAGAAAAAAAACAAGAATCAAAGCTTGAAGGTAAAACTTATTGATTTCTGTTCTTATTATTTTATTTGGGATTAGATTAAATATTAGATCATTGTGATCTTGGAAATAGGGTAGAACAAAAACCCAACAGTGGTATCAGAGCCTCTTTGATCTAATTTTAATCAATCATCATATTGATTCTTATTAGTTTTAAATTTTTTTATTTTTAACCTAAAAAAATGCAGATTGTCGACACCAGTATAACCAATGGGATTCATATGAATGGCCTTGCAGCAGTAGTATAATCTGATATAAATTGTTGTGGTTATCTAGTACGAATTGACTCGATAGTAAGTTTTGCATTAAGCAAATGGTTCAGTATAGATTCACATTGTGTTGATTTTATATTGTGAACATAAGGGAATATCTTCTCTTTTAGAGATAGGATTCCGTATTACAAATATATGTTCTCATATTTCTAATAAGACACATTCAATGCATCGAGGTATTGTTCTAGAAGGCCTCACTCTTTGATTTATCAAAATGCATGATATTAAAAAATGAGTTCACTATATGGTTAGGATTTAGAGGTCATGTTTATATTGCCTTTAACGATAACACTATCATGTGGTTATTTACATTTACAAGGGTAATCATTATTTGTTCCATCAATTCGTACTAAACGAACTAGCACAACAAGTTCGTGTTAACCCTCTCACTTGTTGTGCTACAGTCTGTCAAATAGAATGCCCAGTTCTATTATAGACTGTGAATATGTTCTTTGTGCATAAACATAATTACTATGCAACATGGACCTTATTGATGCACAATATCAATATTTGTGAATAAACCAAAAATTGCTTTATTAATAAAATGAAAAATAAATAAATTTATTTTTTTCTAATCATATAACCCTACAGTATTCACTTGAAAATCTATTTTTATTGAGAAATTGATGTATCATTTATCTTGACATACCTCTTAGAATTGGTTATCTACATAAGTCTGATTGGAACCCTATTATCGAGAAAATTGAAAATATGCTTAATTCTTGGACTGACAGATCTTTATCTAGAGGTGGAAGATTAACGCTTATCAATTCGGTTATGTCAAGTATTCTTTTATATCTTCTTATTTTTATCTTCCTCTTTGGGTCATTAAGAAATAATGACCAAATTAAAATAAAATTTCTCTAGATTGGTAATTCTTCTAATACTGATATGGGTAAATACCTTATGAAATCGGGTAGAGTATGAAAAGAAAAAAAAAGAATGTGGTTTAGGGGTTATTAATTTAAGAAATCATAATTTGGCCTGGTTAGGAAAGTGGTTATGAAAAAGTATTACTTATGATAATGTAACTTGGATTAAAATAATTAAACACAAATATTTTCATAGAAGAAATATTTGGGATTTCCATAGTAAACCTCCTTCCATCTCCTCTTCTTTCTGGAAAGGCGTTTGGAAAGTTGCTAATCCATTTAAATCTGGGATTCAGAAGATTTGTGGCAATGGAAAAACGGTCAGATTCTGGACAGATATATGGATTGGCGAATGCTCTTTAGCTTCTTATTTTCATGATTTATATAGACTAACCAATAATCCAAATTCTATTGTTTTCTCTCTATATCAATCTAACAATTTTAGTAAAGTCTGGAATATTCACTTTAGAACATCTCTCTCTACTTTAGAAGATCTCTCTCTTTCTCGAACTCAAGAATTCAATGAAGTGCTTCATCTTCTTAGTAATTATGATTGAAAAGTGAGAAATGATGTTGATGGAGATGGGATAAAAAATGATACTTTCACTGTTAAATCTTTCTACAAATTTCAAGGAGAGTGTTAAGATAAATCAGAGAGATGAAAACAATACTGAATATTGAATTGAGAAATAACTGAGTACAATATTTCCTATATATAGGAGTGAACCAAATACAAAATTAGCCCAATACCCAATATGGGACTATAATATCTAACACCCCCTCTCAAACTCATGGTGGGTCAAACAGTGTGTGTTTGCCTACTAAATATCGAAATCTCTGAATAGTATGAGATTTGGTGAAGAAGTTTGCCGTCTGCTGTGATGAGGTAATAGAATGAAGAGAAATGGTCCCTGCTTCAAAGCGCTTACGAACATAATGACAATCAATCTCTATTTGCTTCGTTTGCTCATGAAAGACCGGGTTACTTGCAATGTGTAGTGCACTCCGATTATCACAATGAAGAGGACTAGGTCCTGAAAGAGTGACACCCATATCTGATAAAAGCCAACGAACATAAACAATCTCTCAAGTAGTAGCTGCCATTGCTCTGTACTCCGCTTCAGTCGAAGAACATGCAACAAATGCCTATTTCTTACTTCGCCATGAGATCAGCAAATCACCAAGAAATAGACAGAAACCGGTGGTAGACCGTCTGGTAGTAGGATCACCTGCCCAATCTGAATTAGAATATGTACTCAGCTCTAGTTTGGATGTAGCAGGCATGAATAATGAGCGATTAATAGTGCCCCGAAGATATTTTAGAATCCGAAGAAGAGCACCGTACTGAAATGATGTGGGAGCAGAAACAAACTGACTGACAACACTGACTGCGTGAGCAATATCGGGTCTGGTCATGCATAAGTAGATAAGCTGTCCGACAATCTGTCTGTATCTAGTGGGATCAGGAAGGAGCTTACCATCAGTGGGATGAAGCTTCACATGAAGCTCTAAGGGTGTATCGCCTGATAGAATGTCAAAAAGGCATGCTATGGAGATAATATCTGATCTGTATTTCTGTTGAGAGATGAGTATCCCCCGAGATCCATGAACAATCTTTAAGCACAGAAAATAACATAGTCTGCCAAGGTCTTTCATATGGAATTGCTGATGAAGGTATTTCTGGGTGGATGTAATGCTCGCAGAGTCATCCCCAGTAATGATCATATCGTCAATATAGAGTAGTAGAAGTACCCTCCCCTGCGGTGATGACCGCATAAACATAGAATGGTCCGGCAAACTCTGACTAAAACCAGCCTTGGTGATGACAAGGCAAAAACACTCAAACCAGGCTCGATGGGCCTGCTTCAAACCATATATAGCCCGACACAACCTGCAAACATGACGATGAGGAGTAGGGAGGCCAGGAGGAGGATCCATATAAACAACCTCAGATAAGGTACCATGAAGAAAAGCGTTCTTCACTTCTATCTGGTATAACGGCCATTGGCGAATGGCTGCAACAGTAAGAAAAGTGCGAATAATAGTCATCTGTGCAACGGGAGCAAAGGTCTCATCATAATCAATGCCATGCTCCTGAGTAAATCCTTGGGCTACTAGACGAGCCTTGTGCCACTCAATAGATCCATCAGGTTGATATTTGACCTTGAAGATCCACTTGCAGCTAATAGGTTGAACGCCCTCTGGCAGAGGAAAAACATCCCAAGTGCCAGTCTGATTAAATGCATTGAATTCCTCTACAATAGCTTTCCTTCATTTAGGATATTGAATTGCGTCTTGATAGGTTCTGGGCTCACATGTAGAGTGTATAACAGTGAGATATACATGAAACTGTGATGAGTAGGCAGCTAGGGTGGCAAAACCAAACTGGTCAGAAGGACCAGTGGCATCAGGTGTATAACGTGTTGGATGAATACCAGAAGTGGAACGGGTAGACCGACAAAGAGGTGGTGGACTGACAGGGTGTGGGGGTGAGGATGGTGGAGTAGGTGCATGTGTCAGTAGAGAAGTAGGTGGGGTGGGTGTTGGCAGCTGTGGGGATGTAGGTGGTGTTTCGGTAGGGGGATGAACAGGTGTACGGACTGCAGAAGATGTTAATGGAGCCAGAGGAGTGGGATCAAAAGGAATGCAGAAAGATGAAGTCGGGGGGCTAGCAACAACTGGGGAATCGAGAAATCTAGTATCCTCGGGGGGAGTCAGGTAGTAAAGGGAGTCTTCCACAAAGGATACATGTCGAGAAATACAGACACGACCCGCTGATGGATCAAAACAACATAACCTTTGTGTTCGGGACTGAGACCTAGGTGAACGCACTTAGCAGCACGAGCAGAGAGCTTCATGCACTCAGTAGGAGGGAGAAGAACGTAACAGGTGCACCCCAAGGTATGGAGCATACTATAATCAGGAGGTGAGTGATAAAGAGCCTCATAAGGCATCGTACTAGCTAGGGCAGACAAAGGAGTAATGTTAATGAGACTAACAGAGGTCATGATAGCTTCAGTCCAGAAAGAACGAAGAGCGGAAGAGGAGAGTAAAAGAGCACGAGCTGTCTCAAGGATGTGACGATGCTTGCGTTAAGCTACACAGTTCTGCTCATGTGTGTGATGGCATGATTGCTGAAAAAGGGTGCCCTGAGACTGAAGGATCGATCTCATAGTGGTGAAAGTGTACTCACGTGCACCGTCCGATCGAAATTTTTTAATGCGCACACCGAACTGAGTGTGAATCATATTTGTAAAGAACTGGTAAATATCAGGTATCTCAAATCGCAGATGCATAAGAGAAACCCATGTATGTCTAGTGAAGTTATCGATGAAGGCAACATAATAGAGATAACTTTTCCACGAAGGTACGGGAGAGGGTCCCCATATGTCCGAATGAACATGTTGAAAAGGATGAGTGGTTTCAGAAGTTCTTTTGTGACTAAAGGGTAGGGCAATGTGTTTGTCCAAATGACAACTTTGACAATCAGATAAATGTTTAAAAGTGAGAGAACTAAGGGCACTATTGCTGCTGATTTTGGTGTGGGAGCAAACAGATGAATTTGTGGATTCTTGAGAAAACAAAAAAGGTAAATCTGTTGACCTGTTGACCTTCACCAGCTTGTTGACTTGGTCTTTTGCCACTGTGATGAACCTGTAAAAAGTGCGAGACACCGGGACGGATCCCGGCGACTCACCCTTCGACACTCTTGTCAGTAATCAGGAAGATTATGAAAGAGCTTTAACTGGAAAAAGATTGATTACCTGCTTATGGTGGGGGGAGAGGGGTTTTTATAGTCGCCTCAGTGATCCGTTTCGAGATAAGAACATATCTCTACTTTCCGGTGTGAGTGGATAGAAGTAGTTAAAACCACCTCTTAGGAATAATCGTGAATCTGAATTCTTCTTTATCCTTCTGAACTAGTTTGTAACGGGTTGGGACCTGTACCCAGTAAGACAGATGCGTTTATGGGTTATTGGGCTTTGAAGAAAGACCCAGTCCCCATTTTAGACCCGTTTGTAGGTGAAATTACCGTTTTACCCCTGAACTTTAAGATTCAAGTCCAATTTGAACAGTCCCAATTTAATCCCATTTTTAGCCATATCACGAGCCCCCCACTCTTGGAGACTGAGTTCTACAGTCTTTGAGGAGTAGTTTTGTTGTTCTAATGGCGTACGAGATTTTATCGGTGTTCTTAAGGGAGTTCAGATCTGCTCGAGGTGTAACGGTGTTATTCTGGGCTTGTAAAATGCCCAAAAATATTCTCAGAATTTTCTGGATTTTTGTGTAATTTTCCAGATTTTTCTGAATTTTTCTTCATTTTTTTGAATTTTATATTCATTTTCCGAATTAAATAATTAATTATTGAAAATTTTAATTAATTATTCTTATTTAATAATTATTATTTTCAGAATTTTAAAATAATTTTCCGAATTAATAATTATTTTTAGAATTTTTAATTAATTTTTTCGATTTTTAATTAATTTTTTGGATTTTTAAATAATTAATTCAAATAAGTAAATAAATTAATTAATTAAATATTACCTGGACACGTGGCACGTTTCTGGACGTCGATCATGATCAGATGGCGCGCATAATAAAGCGGAGCCATGTGGTGCATTTCTGGACGTCGATCATGATCAGATGACGCGCATCACAAAGCGAAGCATTTTTCTAGACACGTGGCGCTAATCTGTGCGTTGATCAGGCCGTGTCACGAATTTTGGGATGATCTAACGGCTCGTGTGGTTCGGCACCGTTTTTCTCCACATGTGCAGTTCGGAACCTCGGTAGCTCGGCACCTGTCGCCGACGCACCAGATGCTAACACGTGGCCGGTCAACATTGTAGCGCCCCAAATTTCTAATATGAGAGCTTAGAAAATAAGTGGCGAAATCCCAGCAATCCTCTTCAATACAACAATAAACACCAACAACACCACTAAAATTTTTCTTTCTCTTATTACAACAAATATTACAATTACAGCGGAAGTCTAAACATCTCAACACAAATTAATATTTTATTTACAACTCAATAATGATCTCAAATATCTTTTACAGTTTTACACCAATCACTAAATAATCCAACTATCTCAAACTGCCCACTCAAGCATCCAACCTCTAATCTATGCAACATGTGAGGCTAGAGTTGGACCCTAACCCCAAAACTACGGGGTCAGCCATAAATGGTGTGAGTGGTAACAAATCAAACAATTAGCATAAATGAACTTAAAACATAATATCCAACAAATAATAATCAAACACTAAAGTGTGAAGTACAACAAAGGAATAAAGGGGTGATACCAAAACCAAAAGCCAAGTGTGTAAGAACAGGAAATCCGAATGCATAAAAGTGTTTCAAGAAAACATCATGACTACATGCTGACAACGATGACTACTAAGAGATGAAGATAAACTATGATAATTTGCCCATGCTTGATCATTCCGGAGATTGATCCCACATCACAGGTATTTTCCCTGGATAATTCAGGAGATCATCCCACATCTAAACATAGACTCATCATCACAATAATACCCCAAAAGCGTCGCCTCGACTCCGATCATTCCGTAGTTCAATCCCACATCTCAAGATAATTACGTGGATAATTCAGGAGAAATACCTCGCATCACAGGTTAATTGCCTGGATAATTCCGGAGATAAATCACACATCACAAGTTAACTACTTGGATAATTCAGGAGATTAAATCCTACATCAAAAGCCATACTGAGGTGCATAACTCAAGTTCCCATTCGTCATGACACTACTAATGCCTGTCCTTATTAGTTTGGGTTACTGAACAAATCTCCTAGAGTAGTGTACCCTACCGGACTAAAAATCTGAATAACTGAAAATTTGCCTCGATGGGTCTCAACAAATAACTGAACAAACACCGGTATACTAGGGTCACCTACCTCTAGAGACTCAAAAACAAATATCTGAACAAATATCCACTAAACAAGTGGCTCAACTGAATATCTCAAAATCATGTTCTCAACTGAACATCTCAAAAACAAATACTTAACTGAACATCTTAAAATCAAACACTAAACAAAATATCTCACAATCAAATACAAAGATCCTTCAGGACCAGTCGACTGCACATCAGATCAGTCGACTGTCCAGAGGACATAATCCAACATTTCTCAAAAAAATAATCTAAGGCATGACCAGTCGACTTGACAAGTCATCAGTCGACTGCCCCAAGACAAATTCAAATAGTCCTCATCAAAATAATCTAAGTATTTGAGTCGACTGAAAGGTCATAGGTCGACTGTCCCGAAAGGACTGAACAAAATCACAAACAGAAGATCAGTCGACTGACCTCCGTCTAGGTCGACTGTCCTGAACAATTCTCAAAGACTAAAAATACACAGTAGGCTCGTACCAGTCGACTGCTCTATAGGCCAGACGACTGTCGGCTACAGATTTCTAGCAATAGGTCTGAACACAAATCAAACAGGGGTTTTCTAAAGATTCACTGATCATGAAATTAAAATTGTGTCCAGGCAAATAAACATCTCTCAATAATCTCCATCATGGATACATTATTCCATCAATCAATTACTCAAATCTCACATATTCACGATCTAAACTCTTAATCCTTTCATTAGGGTTTTTCTCATCAAAATGTCTTCCTCAACTCAATTAAAAATCTGAACTACACTCACAAGATCCAGATGTTTATCATCTGATCACGACATAATCAATTCTTAATATGTCTCCCAACAATACGATCTCATAAATCAAACTTTTCCATCAACAAATCTTAGTATTCCTCATACATGACCCAATTATCAATAAGAGTTTTCATCCTCCATATCAACTAATAGATCCATATCATATTTACAATGAGACTAACAAATAATGGCATAATGATCACAAACAAGCATAACAAGGATCTTACGTCATCCATCAATCAAGACAAACAAAACAAGCAATACAAAGCAAACAAAACAAACCACTCACTTTGATTTGAAGAAAAATCCACAAAAGCGTTCTCCTTGCTAGATCCAAAAATCCTCTCTTGCTCCTCAAACAAATCTCAAAATCTGAATATTGTAAATGACGGCTGGGAATGGGAAAATCCCTTAAATATGCCGGGGTAAAATATTAGGGTTATATTCCCACTTTGCAAAATAGTCCTTTTAAGAATACAATTTTACATACATAGGTTTAGTCTTGAAAACTCAATCAAATATCATTTAAATTAGGATCTAATAGAAGAATATACTTCCAAACCTCAAAAAATACTGATCGTAATGTCCAGCAAATACATTTTGCATTTTAATCCCTCAAAATGTCAGTTTTGCAAATAAGTCCCTCTTTTCTCAAAATTGCAAATAGTACTAATTAATTTCAGAAAATTCTGGAAAAATACTAAATAATTCTCAAATAATAAATAATGATTTTTCATAAGGAAAACTAAATTTTTCAAACTTCTGAAAAGTCATTTGCACGTGTTTTGCACGTGTACAAAAGATAGATTTCTTAGAAAATATTTATTTAAATCCTCAAAAATTATTTAAATTCATTTTCAAATAATTAAAATAATATTTGAAAATACGGGGTTCTACAAACATTGTCCGTTGACCGCCACGTGGCCCCCCTGTAATTTTTTTTCTTTTCCTCCTCCTTTCCCCTGCTCTGTTCTTTCCTTCTCCTTCATCTTCAACTTCCGTCTCCAACTTTCGTCGAGAGCTTCCGTGGAGCTCGAAGGGGGGAGCTTCGTCGAGTGCTTCAGTGAAGGTGATGAGCTTGGTGGGAGAGCTCTGTGGTTGGTGAAGGATCCGACCTTGGAGCTCGACGAGAGCAGGAGGTGAGATCCACCTCATCGATGGAGAAGAGCTCGATTGGAGCTCGAGGTTGGAGATAATTGAGCTCGACAGCGCTTAGCCGGGGGCTCGAAGACGAATGAGGACCCAAGAGCTCGGCATGGGAGCTTTGGCGTGGTGGAGGAGCGAAGGTGAGGCCAACGTCGAAGCTCGGCAACTCGTCGAGGTGGTTTCGAGCTCGACGAAGAAGGCTTTTGGGGCTTAGTTTCGAAGCAGAGGTTAGAGTGGAGCTCTGGCTTGGGTTCGGCACATGACGCTTGTGGAGTTTCGACCATGGGCAGAGCTCTCGGAGAAGGAGCTGGCGCTGGCATGGTTTTCGAGCTTGACAGGCCATGGTTTTGGCCATGTGGAGCTTCGATGTGGTGACGAGTTCAGCGAGGGGAGCTCGCGGGAGGAGCTCGACTGTGGAGTTGATGGTGACGACGAAGTCGTGAGGTCATGACGGAGCTCGTTGGAGGAGAGTTCGGAATGGAGGTAGATCGATGCTGGTGGATACTGGAGCTCGGCCACGGTGGAGCTTGGTAGTGAGTTCAAGCTCGGAGCTCGCCAATGGCAGAGATGGTGAGGTAGTGGTTCGTCGAGGAGCTCGGTATTTGGAGGAGGTCGGCAAGACGAGCTCATGGAGGCGACGCTCAACGACGATGGCGGAGCTTTGGCATGGAAAAAGCTCGGCGCTCGGTATTGGAGGAGGTCGGCAAGCTTTCTCTCATAGAAGGAGGGCTCGAGCTCAGCGACTGCGTGAGCCCTACAGTGGGTTCGGAGCTCTTCGATGGATTTTTGGAGCTTGGTAGCTTTGGAGTGGGAGCCTGACGAGGGGACTTGGCTCGAGGGAGCTCGAAGAAGGAGATGATGGAGCTCGTCGGTGTGGAAACAAGAGGCTCGAGCTTGGAGAGGAGACGAGATCGAAGCTCAGAGTTGGGTTTTTGTTCCCTTGGTTTTTGGCCCCACAAGTCGAAGGAGAAGAAGGGGAGGAGAGAGGAGAGATTTTTTCTCTGCTTTGGTTTTGGCGGGAATGTATGAAGGAGAAGAAGAGGATGGTGCTGGGTTTCGGGTCTCTAACGGGTTGAAACCCGACCCGTTAACCCCCCTCTCCCTTCTTTCTTCCTGTTTTGCTCCAGCGAATCTGAGCACAGATTTTGAGGTAAAATTTTTGCCATTTTGCAGTTCGGTAGCTCAGTAGCTCGGATTTCAGATCCGAGCTACGTGGCTCCATCTGGACGGTTGATCACGATCATGGTGCAAATCGCGAGGCACAAAGGTGTGGATCGCGAGAAAACATGATTTTGCCGTTTTGTGGACTCAGATCAAGAGAAAACGTGATTTTGTCATTTTGTGGACGTGGCAAAATCTGAGCCATCCATCAGCCGTTGCACGAACATCTGGACGATCTGACGGTCCAAGGAGCCCGGAGGTGTTTTTTCCCTAATACGGAGGTCGATGCCCCGGTAGCTCGGGGGCGTCTTTCTCCAAATGGCCACCTCAGTAGCTCGGTGCAGCTGTGTTGCGATCCACTTTCTCGGTGCTATGGAGGTCCGATCGGGGCATGCAACCCCTCGTTTCGAAGCTAACTCGAAGATCTATTAGTTCTCTTCAGAAATGAGTTGAAGAATCATCCTCCTTCATGGTCAAAATGTTCTTGCAACATCCTTGTCCTCATGAAGTTGAGGAGTGCTCTGGTCTTCAGAATCTTCGATGAGGAGCTCCACTCCTGTGGGCTAAGGAGATGAGCTAGGAGGATCCTCGCAAGGGCCATTCGGGAGACAAGTTTGAGGAGAAACTCTAAGGAAGAGTTTTGAGTTCTGAAATCGCTTATAAGAGGACCACTCGGGAGGCGAATATGATGAAGAACTTGGCCTTAGGAGAGAGCCATTTGGGAGACAAGTTTGAGGAGCAACTCTAGGAGAGAGTTGTACTCCGAACTCGCTGAGAAGAGGTCCGCTTTAGAGGCGAGCGGAGCGAGGAGTTTGGCTTTAGGAGAGAGCCATATGGGAGACAGTTTGAGGGGCAACTCTTGGATAGAGTTGTGCTCCGAACTCGTTGAGAAGATGTCCGCTTTGGAGGCGAGCGGAGCGAAGAGCTTGGCTCTAGAAGAGAGTCGTCTTGGGAGACGAGTTTGAGGAGCAACTCTAAGGGAGAGTTTTGAGCTTCGAACTCGCTGAGAAGAGGTCCGCTTTGGAGGCGAGTGGAGCGAAGAGCTTTGCTCTAGAAGAGAGCCGTCTTGGGAGACGAGTTTGAGGAGCAACTCTAGGGGAGAGTTTTGAGCTCCGAACTCGCTTAGAAGATGCCCACTCGGGAGGCGAGTGGGACAAAGGGCTTGGTTCTAGGAGAGAGCCATTTTGGGAGACAAGTTTGAGGAGCAACTCTAGGAGAGAGTTGTGCTCCAAACTCGTTGAGAAGAGATCCGCTTTGGAGGCGAGCGGAGCGAAGAGCTTGGATTTAGAAGAGGACCGTCTTGGGAGAGGAGTTTGAGGAGCAACTCTAGGGGAGAGTTTTGAGCTCCGAGCTCGCTTAGAAGAGGCCCACTCGGGAGGCAAATGGGACGAAGAGCTTGGCTCTAGTAGAGAGCCATTCGGGAGACGAGTTTGTGGAACAACTTTAGGAGAGATTTTTGAGCTCCGAACTCGCTTAGAAGAGGCCCACTCGAGAGGCGAGTGGGACGACGAGCTTGGCTCTAGGAGAGAGCCATTTGGGAGACAAGTTTGAGGAGCAACTCTAGGGGAGATTTGAGCTCCGAACTTGTTGTTTAAGTGAGAGAATCAACGGTTGTGGGAGGAATTCCGAATGGCAAACCACTTCTGTCACGCCCTGCTTCCCAAAAATACGGAATACGAGCACGTAACAAAAGCACAGCGAATGATTATTATCATCCTTAAGCTGTTTCAAGAAATCTTTGCAACACATCACAGATATAATCAGAGTCGGAAGCCAGAAAAGTCAACCACATGCATATATAAACCCAATACCAACAAGAATACTTGAAATAAAATATATTAATCTCAAATAGTCATGATCTGAAATACACAAATACTCCTGGGTCACATCGCCCAAATACAAGATAATAATTTCAAATACATGAATACAGTTATTGTTCAAGCAACTACAAGAAATAATAATATAAGCAGAATCTCCAGCATCTAAAACATTACCTTGCCAATACCTTCAGGAACCTGTCCTCCAAAATCTGCAATTCAACGAATGCAGGAAAGAGAAAAAGAGAAAACATAAGTACCCGTCAATTGCAAGTCGCGGGTCACAAATAGAGTAGGATACAAGCACATGGAATGGGGAAACTAACTAGCACATGGTATAAGTATACTGTCAACCTAGACAAATTAGCATGGTAAAAGTGTCAAGTGTCAAGCAAACAAGTTTCCTATAACATGCATCAAGTGTTAGGTAAACAGAGAAACAGGTGAACATGTATCAACTATCAGGTAATTAGGTAATCAGGTAAATATGTATCAAGTATCAGGTAACCAGGTAATAAGTAATCAGGTAACAGGTATCATGTAACAAGTAAACAAGTATCATGTAGTCAAGTATCAAGCATGTATGTATCATGTCAAGTCTCTTATTCAAGTATCAGGTTCGAGTATCATATTCAGGTATCATGTATCATATATTAAATATCTTGTATTATTACTATCTAGGTAACACTTCATGTGCCATCCTTTTATCACATGGTTGTTACAGTCAATGCAGTTTCGCTTTAGATTTCGTAGGGGACCATGCAGGGCAGTGTACTCAGGTATTCACAGAATCACAGAACTCGATCGGTAAACTTGATCGGTAAACTTGATGGGTAAACTTGATCGGTAACTTGATCGGTAAACTTGATCAGTAACTTGGTCGGTAAACTTGATCGGTAACTTGAACGGTAAACTTGATCGGTAACTTGATCGATAAACTTGATCGGTAACAGAATATTAACTTGATCGGTAACTTGATCGGTAACATGTCATACAGGAAACACAAGTCTCCTTCCGAGTACACGTTTCTGCACTATCCACTACTAGATCTGTCCCATTAACCCCGGCTTGATTACTTTTATTATGGTTATTAAACAGACATGAATGTGTGTGAAATAGTGTCAAACTAATATTATATAATCAGGTTTAGGTTCAGGGAATCACATCAGTAATTATAGATACTATAGAGTCACATAGACGAGCACAAAAGGGTATGTTCATAATCAGGACAGCAAGACCAATCAGTACTAAAACAGAGATTTTGAGAGCTACAGACATGCAAATCAAGATCCGTCGAAGGAACTGGAAACTAGACATCCACACGATTCCAACGCATATAAAAAAGTCATATACTAGTTCACAACATCTCAACTCAAAACTGATTTGAATACAGATTTCATGTTCAGCTAGAAAACAGGGGAACAACTTCAAAAGCATGAAAACAGCATGAAATCGTATCAAATAATTCCACGAAAAATCCGGGGTAATCCCCTATAGGTATAGACTCAAAATAACAAGTTTCATAATATTCCAGTAAGTATAGATAAGTCATCAAAAATAAGAAGCAACTTAAAAACACAATTTGACGAATCTGGAATTTCTCAACACTGCTGTACGAGAATAAGGATATCTCGCAATCAGTGAATCGAAATCCAATTCCGCCAAAACTACGTGAAAATAGATAGATTTTTCTAGCTTTCATATCTCACAAATAATTTTTATAAAACATAACGAATTAGGGTGAAAACTGGGTTCAATACTGAACAGCACGCATATTACAGCACAAGATGAATTTAGAAAAGAACATGGAACACTACATAAAACTCATCTTTAAAATACACCAAAAATCTGGGTAGTCCCTAGAATCATGGGGAAACACTGAACAAAATATTACACTAATATATTATGAATATCCTAGTTCTTGAAAATAAATTGTTAACAAAATCCATACAAAACAGAATCAGAAAACTATCGACACACCTATACCAAAACTATCATATCTAAGTCATACGAACTCCAAATCAGGTAAAACTAGTGGGGTTTGAAAATAGACACAATTATCTACAATTCACTTTTAATTTCCAAGTTGAGATTCGGACCTTAGCATGGGTGAAAACAGCAAGCAACACAGAACAGACGGCAACATACAGATTTCACACCTCTACTTAAAAACACTATATAACTTCCAGGATATTGATCCAAACTTAACCAAACTTGAAATACAACCTACTAATCATCTAAACATCATGTTTTAGGGGTTCTAACATGTCCAAGCCTAATAATTCTCACATGGGCTATCAATCAAACACATAACATGCAATATGTCACATACACGAACAAAATCAAGTTTGGGTGAAACCTAGGGCATTAACCTATCAAACTTCATGTCATAAGTCTTCTATGGCCAAATTCAACACAATAGAGACAAACCCATCAACAAAAATACAATTTTTGGTTGTCTCTAGATCCAACTACTCTAAGTGTGAACTTTTTGACTTGTATCAACCTAATGAAATTATGTACAAGTTACTTGCCTTGTTATGGAGCGAAACACGATGCGAATAGTCCTAAGTGCAAAACCCACGAACAAAATCCCTCCTACCGCGAACCCAAGCGAACCCACGAACAAAAACGCTCTAGGATCAATCTCCTTGATGCACGATCCAAAGTGGATGATACCCACTTCAAAAACACCACAAAGAGAAGGTCTTGTACTATTTGGGGGTGGTGGGGGTGCTAATTTGGGATGCCGGCCACAAGTGGGAAGAAATCAAGCGAGTATGGTGTTGGAGATTGGACTATGGATGGAGTAGGGGATGTTGTATGGTGTTGATGGTCGGATTGGATGGGAGGTGCTGGTCGGTTTGGGAAGGGAAGTAGCAGGCCGGATGGGGAAAAGGGGGGAGCAGCCGGATGTAATAGGAGAGAAGGAGCCGGGATTAGATTAGAGAGGAAAAGAGATTAGGGTTAGGGTTAAGGAGGTGTTAGGGTATATTTATATGGGTTAATTGTGGGTTAATTGGTAGTGGGTATGAATATGAATTAATAGGTATACAAATGGGTAATGGGTATTGGGTCAAATTCAAATGGGGATATAATCTATAGTGAATTTTGTGGCTCCTAAAAATCTCCTTAAGGGTCAAAAATCATAATTTGGGTAAATCGCCACCAAAAATCCATCTCATCACTAAAATAAATAATAATAATGAACGGAGCCAAGAAAAATGAGAAAAAGAACTCAAAATGGCGAAAACGACAAAAATGACGAACAAACGACACTAGGAGCTCAAAAATGAAAGAAAAAGAGTATATATTGAAAACAATCCAATATACGATTCTGAAAAATACAAGGGATATAAAAATACACAAAAATGAAAAATGCACTCTAAAATACATAAAATAAAAAACATGGGTTACAACTTCTTACCCGCTTATGAGCAAGTAGTCGAAGCGGAGTCGAGCCAAGTGTTGGACTCCGAACTCGTCGTTTAAAAGAGAGAATCAAAGGTTATGGGAGTAGTTCCAAATGGCCAACCACTTCTTACTCGCTTATGAACAAGTAGTCGAAACAGAGTCGAGCCAAGTGCTGGACTCCGAACACGTCGTTTAAAGAAATTCAACGGTTGTGGGAGCAGTTCCGAATGGCGAACCACTTCTTACTCGCTTATGAGCAAGTAGTTGAAGCGGAGTCGAGCCAAGTGTTGGACTCCGAACTCGTCGTTTTTTTAGCTTAGTAAATTGTGGGAGCAGCCATGAAGGAGAAGCTGGACTCTGAACTCCCCATTTAACGAGTCGTAAATGTGACTCGGAGAGATAGAGATGAAGCAAGAGCAATAATTTTCAATGAAAAAATGCTAAGTTTTATTGAGATAAACTAAGTGGCCACTTCAATAGTGCGAGCCATTATTACATGCTTCTTGGCCGTGTTACAAGCATCAGCCTTATTGAAAACCGAGATCCTACTTCTACAATAAGGTGAAGGCCTCTTGGGAGGAGTTTGGTTCTTTCCCCATTGAACCTCCTTGGATGAGGTGAAGGACGGCCCCAGGTTCGAAATCTTGGAACTCGATGGACCTTTCTCTTCGCTTGTAGGCTCCTCAGGGTGGAAGTTCGACTCCATATTTTTGGACGAACTTGGTCAGGTGTTTCCGCTATATGAGTTCTTCGATCTCCTCCTTGAGAGCCCGATAATCATCCGTGTCATGGCCGTGGTCTCTGTGAAAGTGGCACCACTTATCCTTATTCCTCTTCTTGCCAGGGGTATTCATTCTAGTAGGAGCACAGAGTAGCCCTTCATTTTCCACCTCCAAAAGAACCGTTGATATATTAGTATTGAGGGGGGTGAACTTCTCAAATTGAGGAGCTGAGCGGCGTTGGCCATTGTTGTCCCTCTGGGATTTCTGGGACCCTTCTTCACCCGTATTCTTTCGTTTGTTCCCAGAAGATGATTCTTTAATAGTTGGGGGTGGGGAGGGGAGGGGGGTTTAGAGCCTCTTCCACTCGTATGTACTTCTCCATCCTAAGTAGGAGTTCTGAGAAGTCCCAATAAGGCTTTTGGCAAGGGACTCCTTGAGGCAAGCGTTAGTGACGTTGCGCTCGAATGCAGCAGAGGCTACTGATTGGTTGAGGGAGGGAATGGACCGGGCTTCGGCGGTGAAGCTTCAAACGTAATCCCTTAGGCATTCACCCTTTCTTTGGTTGAGGGTCACCAGAGATACACTTGTTTTCTCGGCCCGACGACTACTCACGAAATGAGTAAGGAAGAGCCTTTCGAACTGATCGAATGAGAAGATGGAGGCCGGGGCGAGTCGAGAGTACCATTCTCTCGCAGGCCCCTTCAGCGTGGCAGGGAAGATCTTGCAGAATAGGGCGTCTGAAGCATGGTGGATCATCATGAGAGTTTTGAAAGTCTCTATGTGATCCGCGGGGTCCGACTCCCCGGTATACGACTCAAAGTGAGGTGACTTGAAGTTTTCTAGGACGGGGGCCTCCATGATGGTGCGGGAGAATGGAGACCTGCTTGGGCGAAGGTTTATCGCCCGTTGCTCTTCTTCCCTGTCAATTCGGCCGAGGTGCCTCTCCATCTCGTGGAGACGGTGGTAGATCGAGTCTTCTCTTCAATCATATCTTGCTGAGCCCCGGAACTCATCTTCGTATGAGGGTGGACTAGGGCTGCGGTGATGGTAGCTTGGAGATGGACGAGGACTGGGAGTGTGAAGGCAGCTTGGGGCAGGTTCAGGACTAGGTGCCTATTGCTCGTGGTTGGGAGCGGCATTGAGGGCCCACAGAACTGCCACTTGAAAATCTTGGAGCTCCGCCCTTGTGACTGGTGCCTCTCCAGCTTGGCGGTACCTATGTGTGGCTCGGCTTACTGGAGAATGAGTTCTCCGCCGATGACGCTGAGGGGACTCTCTTCACCTCCTCGGGGGAGGAGATCTTCTGGTCCTCGGACGGCGGGGGGTCCGGACTCTTGAGGCTCCTGGGCGCTCAGGTTGATGGACTCCCCCAAGGGCTCGCCATCCATTCAGGCGAGTTCGGAGGTCGACCCCCTTTTGGCGGTTGGCAATAACTTGACAAAGATCCTGTTCGGGAGGGCTTTGAGAAGCCATAGATTCAACTGAAGGATTGGGAACTGTGACATAGTCATGAGGAGGATGTTTCTTCGGATGACTCCGACGGGAGCCCCCCTGGGCAGCCCCCCGAGACCCTGGAGGGGCCTGTTGAGGAGGAGCACCTTGAGCTGAAGGAGGGGGAGGAGGAAGAGAAGTGGTTCTTCGGCTGGAGACCGCTGCCTTCGCCTTCTCTTTTGGATGCATGGCTTGAAACTAGCCTCGCTGATGAAGTTAGGTCGGGTTGCTTTTTCGTTTTTCACAGACGGCGCCAATCTGTTGCTGCTGATTTCTGTGTGGGAGCACACAGATGAATTTGTGGATTCTTGAGAAAATGAACAAGGCAAATCTGTTGACCTGTTGACCTTCACCAGCTTGTTGACTTGGTCTTTTACCGCTGCTACGAACTTGTAAAAAGTGCGAGACACCGGGATGGGCGACACACCCTCCGACGCTCTTGTCAGTAATCAGGAAGAATATGAAAGAGCTTTAACTGGAAAAAGATTGATTACCCACTTATGGTAGGGGAGAGGGATTTTTATAGTCGCCTTAGAGATCCGTTTCGAGATAAGAACATATTTCTACTTTCCGGTGTGAGTGGATAGAAATGGTTAAAACCACCTCTTAGGGATAATTGTGAATCAGAATTCTTCTTTATCCTTCTGAACTGGTTTGTAATGGGTTGGGACCCATACCCAGTAAGACAGATCTGTTTATGGGTTATTGGGTTTTGAAGAAAGACCCAGTCCCCATTTTAGACCCGTTTGTAGGTGAAATTACCGTTTTACCCCTGAGCTTTAAGATTCGTGTCCGATTTGAACGGTCTCAATTTAATCCCATTTTTAGCCATATCAGGCACCACTGCGGACTATAGTCTGGAGTCGTGAGGCGCTAATATGTCCTAAATGTCTATGCCACAGATCAGCATTAGAGAAAACAATACCAGCAAAACTAGAAGAAGAGTGATGTGCACGAAGAAAATCTAGATAATATAGACGACCCTGACGACTAGCACACTCAAACTATTCATCGGTGGAGGAATCAGTAATAAAGCAACCTAAAGAGTCAAAAGTAACGACAAGACCACTATCGCACAATGCACTAATAGAAATAAGGTTTATTGATAACTGAGGAGCATAGAGACCATATGGTAATGTGAGAGTGGGAGAGCTAATTGTCCCTGTGTGTGTAATAAGAAGTGGTGAGCCATCAGCTGTGTGTAGAGATGGAAAGTGAGAGGGAAGTGCTGTGCAGGTGGTGAACAGTGTCTGATTACTAGTGAGATGATGTGATGTACCAGAATCTAAAATCCAGAACGAATTCATACCGGGAGTGGCAGAAAGTGCAGGAGTAGCCAGCATTGATAGAATGACCCATGAGCTGTAGTTCCAGCTGAGTGAGGCGTTATTGAAGATTATCCCAATCAGAAGGAGACGGCAAGACTGGAGTGATGGGCATGGCCGAGGATGTGAGGGAAGAAGCACTGCGAGGAGAAATAAGACTAGCGCTGCTATGATTGAGAGCACAATGTGGAGGGAGATGCTGCTGGTGTCTGGATCGGGGTAGGGAGTAGGGCGGTGCTACCGGTGGCGGAAGTAGAGGTGGGGTAGGGTGAGGAATGATGTTGGGAGAAGGTAGGAGGCCGGAGGCAGACTGAAGGTGGTGGTGGTGCTGGTTGAATCTGGAAGAGAAACGAGAGGCGGTTGCAGCGGAAAAGTCGGTGAAGGCGAAAATATGTGGAAGAGACTGAGATTCCATCCAGTGGTAGTTGTAGTACCTGTAAAAAAAAACCATTTTTTGTCGTTTTTTTAGATGAAAAAAAGAGGTTCGGGTTTGAGGGTTTGAGGGTAATGGATTTCGGGTAATGGGTTTAGATAGAAAAGAAAAGGAAATATGGTTTTCAGAGATTTGGGGAAAGGGGTATGTAGGGGCTGACAAGGACGGGATGGGGGGGGGGAGGGGGCTCGAGGATGATCACAATCGGGAATTTGGGTGTTGGGTCGCCGGAGTTGGGGACTCAAAGTTTCGGGTGTTGCAGCTGATGGGGGGATTGGGTCGACGCCAGTGGAGGTTGGATGGGTAAGAGGAGTCGACAGGGGAGATCGATGGTGAGGTTGGAGAGGTCGATAGAGATTGGGGACTGAGGTCGAAGTCGAAGTTGCTGGAAGTCTTCTTCTTGATGATGATGTTTAAGGATGTTGACGATGAGGGTTTTTTTTTTTAAATTAAAATTTTTGGCTGTTGGAATTTGTGAATTTTGGAATGAGAAATTTAGGAGAAGAAAATTTGTATAATTGGCTCTGATACCATGTTAAGATAAATCAAAGAGGTGAAAGCAATACTGAATATTGAATTGAGAAATAACTGAGTACAATATCTCCTATATATAAGAGTGAACCAAATACAAAATTAGCCCAATACCCAAAATGGGACTATAATATCTAACAGAGAGATTTTTCATTTTTACAAATCATTTAGCAGAACATTGTACATTTGAAAGTGAGAATTTTGTTTTGTTTTACTATTCATAACCAACTTCTAAGTGTTGAGAATCTTAACAAGAGAAATTTAGCTATGAATAAAAAGTGTGTACTTTGTTCCAATAGTTTTGAATCTGCTACTTGAATACTCATCAAATGTAATTTTATGAGGCAAATCCGGATTCTTTTGAAAAAGGCATGGAAAGTCAAAGGATTCCCTTCTTCTGTTAAATCTCGGTGGAGTGTTTGGAGGAAGATAAGAATTAAACCTAGATTAAGAATACAATGGGATATTATGTATTATGATGACTTTTGTTTGGGTGATTTGGAATGAAAGAAATCAGAGAATTTTTTGTAAGAAAACATCTGATATTACAGTTATTCATGAATCTATTTATCACTTTGCATGTACATGGTCTGATATTCTTCTTCCTTCTAAAAAGATGAAAGTTGATTTTCATATCAATTCTGGTATTCATCATTTTACTATTACTTTTTCAGTTGTAGCAATAAATCATAATGCTAATCCGATTCCTGAAGTTGATCAGCATCCACAACATCCTATACAATATGACATTATTGATATCTCGGATTCTTTTGAAGCTGCAAACAATGTGCATGTGGAAGATAATGCTATTGTGGACGGAGAAGCTGTTGCTGATAACTTTGTTGTTAATGTTGTTGATCCTATCTCTGCGACTCTGGAATCTGTTGCTGCGTTGACCCCTCATCAATAGGAGTACATCTCGAGGATCCTACTGGTGACTTCTCTTCAAGCTGCATACGAAAGGAATGAGATTACAAATGAAGGACATCCTTTGGTGGTTCTTGATCCTTGAAGACCCTGATCCTTTGATATTTTGAGCTCTTGTTTTGCTACTATGTTATTTCTCTCTGTTATGATACTTCTTTTCCATTTGGATGCTATTTTGCTATTTTGTTGAATGTGGCATTGTATTTCATTATGCTCCAGTTTGTGATTTAGGGAAACTGTATCTGTATGAACTATATTTTTTCTTTTCTGGT